>JAFEMH010000010.1:465000-980000 GCA_022495995.1 Adenophora triphylla var. japonica
GCAACATGAAGTTGAGCTAAAAAAGTTGGAGATATTGGAGGAACATCGATTTGTGGATGAAAAATATGAGGGGGATAAACGTCCGATTTCTATACTTGACGGAGTTAATTATGATATATGGCAAACTGTACCTAGGAGGAAAAAGGATGTTGTTATTCTAGATAAAAGAGTTGTAATAGATGCTGAGTATGATACTGTCAAATATTGGAAGCAACGGGCTATGAATTTGGAGATATTGTTGGAGGCAAGCATTCAAAGGGAGCAGATACTACAGGAGAAGTTACAAGAAAGCATTGAAAATCTCGAAAGACAGTCATCACCTGTTGAAGAACTGTCCCAGGTTTTGAAAAGAGCCGACAATTTCTTACATTTTGTTCTTCAAAATGCACCAGTTGTAATTGGCCATCAGGTAAATTGTTCCATCTATGACAAAAGTATCTTGGTTTTTTTTCTTCAGTTTCTTTCTTAATCCTATCAAAAGTACTCCCTCCGTCCCATAATGATAGTCCCATTCGACTATTCAAACATTTTAACAATCTATTTTCATTTCCATCATTAACCTTAATGAGGTTTACTTATTACTCCATTACTCCCTCTTCTTTCTTGGTTGGCTCTAGTTCTCTATTCCTATTCTTTCTTGGTTGAATTTTGGAAGTTCAATGGTTTTAACCTAATAATTTTTGAAATGAGACTAACTTTTTGAGCAAACAAATATGGGAAATGGAAACATCTTTATGGGACGAAGAGAGTAATTAACTTGAGTAATTTTGAACTTTTAGTAGATTCTGTCTTTTTGTTGTCCCTCTGCAGTTTCATTGTTTTGAAGTACTTAAAAATGGCGTTAGTAAACAAATATTTTTAGTAATCTACTTTTTTGAAAGAAAATCTGGATTTTAAATCTTTCCATCTTGTAATGGCCTTTGCTTATCTTTCTCAACATCAAATCTCTTAAATGATTACTCCCTCCGTCCCAACTCAAAAGCCACAAATTTCCTTTATGGGCGTCCCATTTAAAAAGGCACTTTCCCAAAAAGGAAACCTTAAATCACTATTCTCTCCACTCATTCTCTCTCCTACTTTACTTTTACACTCACAACATTCTCTTTCTTACATCACCTCCCACTCATTCTCTCTCCTATTTAATTTTTCATACTCACAACATTTAAACTTTTTCTCTTTCCTACATCACATTTCTTATTTTGCGTGCGAGGCACAAATTGTGCCTTTTGGCCTGGGACGGAGGGAGTATATGCCTCCTTCAGTAGATTTCATAAACACATAAAAAATAAGCAGTCGTCCCTTGATTTAATATGTGCAACTGAGGAGAATTATTGATTCCCTCGCTTCCCGTAGTTAATGAACTATACATGTTACATTCTATTTACCCACAATAAATTTTTATGATCAATCTTTTTTTTTCTTTTCCTGTCTCTTTTGTCATATTTTTAATGAGATTTCAGCTGGCATTTTGCGTTCCCAAACCAATAGTTGTAAATCTCCATAGTTTCCGTTTCAACATGAGAAAACTATCCTTATTAATTTAGTTAAATAAACTATGAGCGAGACCAGAGTACGTATGCTGCAATATTCGCTATCATTCAGGACTTCTGAAAATGATGTTGAACTGAAAAAATTGGCGCTGACATAGAGCTCAAGTGAAGATAATTTCTTTTCAATTTCTGGTATAGATAATTATCTGTATGGTTAACCATACGTAAAAAATTGTAGAACCAGAAGCATGCTATTGAAAGGGCAAACTAGTTAAAGTATTGCTGTTTTTTTACTTACTATTAGTGCTCCATCATTAGTATGTACAACAACTATCTTGTAAAAAAAAGACCTTTTCTTCCTATCACATCTAGTCTAGTATTAAGAGATTTTTCTGTTTTTCATTTCCAGGACAAAGAGTTGCGGTACCGATTCATCTATAACCATTTCCCTCGATTTCGGGAAGAGGTAATTTTATCAGCTATAAATTTTGATCTCTGACTATGGTGGCAGCAAAACAATTACCAACCGTTAGCTGTGATATATGCGCCTTCCTTCAAATAGGATACTGTATCTTTCTCAATAGTTTTTACTTTTTACTTTCAATCAATCCTTTGCTTTTCCTAAAGCATGTTTTGTAGGATCTGGTACTGGAAATTTTTAAATATGCATATCATTTCAGGACATTATAGGAAAAACAGACATGGAGATATTCACAGGTGCTGGTGTTAAGGAATCTCAGGACTTCAAAAGAGAAGTTTTGGAGAAAGGAAAACCAGCCAAGAGGGAAATTACATTTGAGACGGAATTATTTGGATACAAAACATTCTTGATATATGTGGAACCTGTGTTTAGCAAGGCTGGAGAGACTATTGGAATCAACTATATGGGAATGGAAGTAACAGATCAGGTGAGACCATTTGGCATTTTGATTTCTTCCTGTGCCTTACACGTCAAGATATTATTGTATCTATTTTCTATCTATTACAACTTTTTTTTTTCACTTCTAAATTTTACCATATCTAATGTTAAACTTATTGATTGTTCTTTCATGAATAGTTAAAATTGAGCTCCAAAAATGGCTATTCTCCAACTATCGAGCTTTCTAGCTGATCTTCCATGATGGACAAAGTTTTAAATAATTTACCAGTTGATATTTGCTCCACTGCCCATCTCGTGTTCTGATCACATTATTTTGTTTGATTCAAGTCTCTCACTTTACACAGACATGCATATTTTTATTTTATGGTTTTGAAATATTACTCCCTCTATTGCTAAATGTTGTCCCTTTTCTTAAAGAAATTGTCCATAATGAGGGTCCTCTTTAAGGAAGTTACTAAAAACACCTTTAACAAATATTATACTCCAATATACACTTGCAATACTACAAGTCTACTATGTGGGAAGTATGGGTACTTGTATACATGTCCTACTTAAATTGCTTAAAAGTCAAAAATGTACACCCGTTTAGGGGTGGTGTGTAATGCACTGTAATCAAATACTATGTGCTCTAGTAGTCTTGCATCATTTTGCATTATTGTTGCCAAAAGAAAAGTTCTCTAATTTAATTTAATTTAAATTTTATATTATTGTAATCCAATACTACGTTCTCTAATCTAACAGGTGGAGAAAAGAGAAAAGATGGCAAAGCTTCGAGAGGAAATAGCTGTGCAGAAGGCTAAGGAGACAGAACTTAACAAAACCATTCATATAACAGGTTTATAGATTGTAGTCAATACTCCCTATGTCCCTAAATGAATGTCCAAATTCAAGAATATTTTGTCCCGAAATGAATGTCTTTTTTGTAAAAATCTTTGTCCTTAACGTTTTTTCACCAAATTGTTTTCGCAATTCATTTTATCATCATAAAACTAAATATTTAGAAAGTGGATAACAAAAGTATTTACGCGTCTTTGCCATTAAAATGTATAAAAAATACGCAATATCAGAGTGTCCCTTAAAATGAATTCAAACACTTATTTAGGAACGGAGGGAGTATTATGTTTTCACTTTATACCAATTGTTTCCTGGAAGGGGTTATTAATCACTTGTCAAATAAATGCAGAGGAAACAATGAGAGCGAAGCAAATGTTAGCAACCATGTCACATGAGATAAGATCTCCTCTATCAGGGGTTGTAAGCATGGCTGAAATCCTCTCGCACACACAACTTAACAAGGATCAAAAACAACTCTTGCGTGTCATGTTGTCCTCGGGTGATTTAGTCCTGCAGCTTATAAATGATATCCTTGACCTTTCAAAGGTTGAGTCAGGTTTGTACTTCAGACCTTACTTTATGCTTTCACATTCTAGTCCTTCGATATTTAGTTTGACATGATTTCCGGCACATAGTTCCCTACAAATTATATTCTTTCGAGGATCTGAAAATGAGTGCTTGTTTTACTCCATTCTTTCTAGGGGTTATGAAGTTGGAAGCTACAAAGTTTAGGCCAAGAGAAGTTGTTAAGCATGTACTTCAGACTGCCGCAGCATCATTACAAAAGATGCTTATCTTGGAAGGAAACATAGAAGAAGATATTCCAATTGAGGTAAAAATCTACTAAATCATGGTATTGTTAACTACGATCTATTTGGGCATGTGTGTGTGTGTTTGTGTGTCCACGTGGTATTGTTAAAAATCAACTTCTCAGATAGTCAGATGTACAATCAACTATATCCATGAATCAACGAATTTCAACTCCCGTGCTCTAGGTGTACGTGGAAGTTGCAACAATATCAGCCCTTAAATCAACGAATTTCAACTATATCCTTAGATCAAAGAGCTGATGTTGTTTCACCTTCCACGTAAAACATTAGAAGGGAAAATTCTACCTATGGCCTTGAGTGTTGGGTAGTAAACCACCGTCATGTTCAGAAGATGAATGTGGAGGAGATGCAGGAAAAATTCTACCTATGGCCCTGAGTGTTGGGTATTCAGAAGATGAATGTGGCAGAAATGCGTATGCTACAGTGGATGTGTGGGCATATAAGAAAGGATTTCTTAAGGAATGAGGGGATTAGGGGGAAAGTACGAGTTCCACCCATTGAATATTCCCTAGGGAAAATCGCCTAAGATGATTTGATTATGTGAGATGGAGTCCAAGTAATGTATCCGTTAGGAGTCCGGAAGAGTGGAGAAGTGAAAAGATGGTGGAGGGGATTAGGGCAAGGCCTAAGAAAATATGGATGAGGGAATAATGAGATACTAGGTAATTAATGTCTATATATTCTAAGTGGTTAGAAAAGTTAAGACAACTAAAAAAAGAAACTAGGACAACATAAATGAAACTGCGGGAATATAGCCTTTCAGTATTTTGCTTTAGATTCGTATGCAAGAAGAAACACAATGAGTGCTACTTTTAAGTTTGGAGAAATTGTATTTGTACCTCTGAAAACAATTACTTTTGACCTCTTCATTTTATGTAAAATTACACTGAAGTATTTTCTTGACCCCCTTAAGAAAATTTCTGGCTTCAACTTGTAGACCATAGGACGAGGTGGACATATAGTCCCATATCATTGCATACATAGCTGGTGAACATTAGACAACTACCGATCATCACTTTAAGTCCAAGATATATGTAGTTAGTTCTGTTGGTTCATAGCAATTCATAACCGTGACTATGGCCAAAATATGCAATAGTTTTTTTGACTAATGAAGACATTTCCAAGCACTGTTGTCTAACAAGTAAATTATGGCACCGTGGATATAAACAGTCTGAGAGCTCAATAGCAATTCATAACCGTGACTCTGGAGAATTGATAACATTTACTGTAAATCCTCTCACTTTTTAACTTAATAATGAAATCCTTGATATTATGTTAAAGCATTCTCCGTGCATTTCAGGTTATTGGTGATGTTTTACGGATTCGACAAATCCTCACAAACCTGATCAGGTATTGAGTTCAGTATCAAGAGAGCACTGACTTTTTTTTTAATTATGTGCATCTGTTTATAAGTGTTAGTTTTGATTACAATCATATTTTTCCATATCAATCTAAACATTTTTGGACCCTCGTTAAAAGCTTAAGCTTTCATATAAGCTGGTAATAAGATCGTATCTGCATATTGCAGAAGATAATGGGTTGGAGCTATCCAACGAGCAATATTGTTATTAAATTTTCTTGGAGCACAAGTAGCCTTCTATTTCCTTATTAGCTAAGCAGTGAAAGCTCCTATTTCTCTATTGAGTTGATGGATGATAATGTGTACTTGTTCCGATATCTATGAATTGATTACATAGAATGTCTTCATCTTATAAAGTACGAAGGGTAAAAATAATTGATCTTATTTTCTACTCATAATCTATGCATATAAGTACAAAATTTTTAAGAACTCTAATTTTATTCCAAAACTAATCTTAGGTTTAACAATAGAATATATTTTCTAAATCTATGTTAAAATTCTCAAGGATAAATTTGGAATCCAGTGGAGCATACTATCTCATCCATAGAAGACATGTAAAAACAAGACTAAGACCTGCAAGAACAAGACCTGTAAGAACAGGGTGTAAACAATCAATTATAATTGGTGATATAAAGAAAAGTAAAGTTTTATAGACTAGAGAGAATTGGGAGAAAGAATAGAGATATATAAGAAACTTGGTTTTATTTCTTCGAGGGATGATTATAAATGAAAGCCTTACCCCCTCTTTATAGTAAATAAGAGATAGGATACAAACAACAAACTTTAAACAAGAAGATAAGAGGAAATCTTATCCTTATTTTACAACCACACATAATACTTTAAAGATAAAAGAGAAAATCAGTTATAAAAAGATGACCTAAGCGCTTACATTATCACAAACAACTTGTAATGACATAATCATGATAGATGGTGCTTGTCATCAATTACTTAATTGTTGATTTTATTTCCATCTAGAATCTGGATGAGATGGGTTATCTTCATAGGGATCAAAGTAGTTATTATCACTTTCATCATTCTCTAGTAAATAGTCAGTACCATCTGGTATTAACTGCTGGGCAAGGTGTGATGCATTACATCATTCCAACGATGCAATCCATTTTGCAGCTACCGGATGATCTTTTGGCCGAACTTCTTTTGCAAACAGTATCTCTTTCGGGATTGATTTTGGGTCAACCATGTTTGCTCGTGCCATTTCTATTCTCATGCCTACATGGATATCATGATATTTTATGGAAATTTGGAGATCTTTCCTATCAAGATTATACCAATCATGGATGAAAGCAATCAAAGCATGATAAACAAATGATTGTTCTTGATTTTTGACAATCGCTGGTGGAAGATATGAGCATGACCTTCGGAACATGATATTTACGCATCGGGGTAGTAAACATTTGCATCCATTGATGAGCAGGATGGAACCACTCGAAAAGTCTGAATAAATGGCAGGAATTATGGGGTATCCGACCAAAGTGGCATTGGAGGAGATACGATTGGAGTCGGACTTTGCAAAAGTGACAACAATAGTATACGATTCGAATAAATACCAGATAAAGCAGAGTGATTCTTTTGGAAAATTAAATAAGTCGTATATCCTGAAGATATTCAAGAAAGTATAATCTGGATGAAATTTGTAGCCATCCATGATTATACCGAAGAATGACAGTGAAGAGAGCTTGGTGGCTTGGGATAGCTCTTTGGATGAGTGTCATTTCTGCTATGACTTTGGTGACTTCTTCGGGAAGGTGAATAACAGGAAATATTTCAAGGGACTCGGAGGAAGAAGTGTTTGGGTCAGAAGAGGAGGAAGCTTTATTGACAGTTTAACACCATGAGAAAGATTTTCGGGGAATGATTTGGTTTTATCTGTGAAACCATAGAGGTATTGCATTTCTTTTTATAGTCACTTGGCCTTGAAAGGAAATCAGCAAGTACGTGTCGTACCTTTGATATGTTTCACAATAATTTTTCATTGGAAAAACCAATTTGCCCATCGCAAAAGCTGTGGCTGGGGAAGTGCTCTTCTCTTAAATTCTATCATGCGTGGAAAGGACATGTCCATCTCAGCTTGGAATTCGTGCGCGATTAGATGGAACTGGAATTTTTCTATTCCTCTTTTAACTGCAAGAATCTCTTTGAAAGTGGAGTGGTAGTACTGTTCTGATTGTTTGAACGTACCACTCTTGTATCCACATATTGATATTTTATTATTTTTGTCTTGGACGAATAATATTGCTGCCCAATACTCATCACTAGCACCAGTCTGAAATATTCGCTGTTCAGATGAAGTGGGAATTTTTAAAGGGGGCATCCTATCAGTCAACTTTTTGATCGCCCTGACTGCTTCTGTTTGTTTTACTGCCAAGGGGGAGGATTCCTCTTGAGCACAGGGAACAACCACAATGTATGACTTGATAACTTGGGTAAAAAATTAGCCATATAATTGACTAATCCAAGGAACTATTGAACAACTTTTGGAGAGGATAACTCATCTAAGAATTTGTGCAATTCTTGAGCTATGTGGGGCTGAAGCTGATATTTGTCATCAAATATGTCCATGTCAAGGAAATTAACAGAAAATACACCAATTTTCATCTTTTTTTTTTTTCTGATAGCATTATTCCATACTTTGCGACCAGGGAATGAAACTTCGAGAGTAATTTTATGTGAGACTTTTCATCAGCAAAGTACAACAAGATATCATCAATATAAACCAGGGCATTAGAAAGAATATATTCAAAAATGGTTATCATTGCCTTTTGAAAAGCAGTGGGTGCATTTTTTAAACCAAACGGCATGACTTTCCACTGGTAATGATGATCAGGTATGCAAAAGCCCGTTTTTGATCTATGTTCAGGAGTGATTTTCAATTGCCAAAAACCTGACTTCAGATCAAACTTGGAAAGAACTTTTGCATCAAAAACAGATTGGAACAATGATTTTTTCTGTGGAATTAGAAATTTATCATCTGCCAAAAAATGATTTAGTGGCTGATAATTAATAACCAATCTTAACTTTCCACGAACTTGTTCGCTACGCTCATTGACATAGAAAGCTTCACATGCCCATGAAGATGACGCAGGTTCGATAATACCTTGGCTAATAAGTTCATTGCACTCTTAGAGGGCAAGTTGGTAATGGTCTGGGTTCATTCCAGGATGGCTAGATTTGGTAGGATTCACATCTTCATTTTGCTTAAATGGCAAGGAAACAAAGAATGAAGGATTTAGCCACAAACGTGATGGATGCTTAGAGAGAAAGTTAGCATGGGAAGAAGCGCATGAGGTGTGGATAAGCTGGTATTTTAGCGACTCAATGTTATTGGTAGATGTCATGAAAAGGTGTGAGACTGGGCTCCAAGGATTTAAAAAACTTTTATAACAAAGACCATTTTTTGTCCATCTTAATTTAGGTAACTTATGAAGGATATCAAACCCGATGAGGTCTTTTCCATGAGAAATTGAGCCAAGTAGCCTATGCTTTATAACACACTTGGGTAAGAGGCAAATGTGGATTGAGACACTAATTTTGTCTATCACAAACACTTCTCCATTGGATGTAAGAAATGTTTGGTGATGTGGCTTCCAGAAGCTTGGAGGATGAATTTTGAGATTCAGTACGAAAACTGACGATCCCGTATCAAAGAAAACAATTACCTGGATGGGTTTAGCATATGTGGAGGTGAGAATATGGAGTTTGGCCAATGGGAATCGCTGACTTTCTTGGACTGGTAGAATATGGGGGATGTGAGGAAGAAGATTCATCACGAGAACTTGTAGGTCTGGGTATAGGATTAATCTAATTCAAAATCTTCATCTGATGAGGAGTTAGAATAGGCAATTGTGCAAATAGTAGAATCACCAGGCTCATCATCAAGTGAGTACAATGACTCTAGGTTAAAGAGATCAACTGACTCGATTTGGTTAAGAGTCTGGATTAATGCTTGGGATTTCCTTTTGTCTGGACAATCTTTTGCAAAATGTCCTTTCATTTGACAGATATAACATTTATCAAACGTTGGGCCACGTTGGGATTTCTTCCTTATGAACTTTCACTTCTTTCTGAATTTTGGATTTTTCGGGAAACCTTTCCTTTTTTTTAAACGATTCAAAGAAGCTTGACCCAAAGATTTTCTTTGAATGTGCTTCTTTGTATGGCTGCAGCTATAGCTTGATTTGTCTTTACACTTGATCTATAAATACCTATCATCACATGCTAAAACAAGATGCTTGCCTGTTCTTTCAATCTCAACAAGGAATTTCTTTTGGTTACAAAGCTTTTCTAAAACATTGAGTATCAACTGGTAAAGGCCACCAAGTAAGGTTTGTGGCACCGTTGCATTTCTTGATTCTAACACTCTGTAAGCTTTATTATCAAGGGATTCTGGAAACGAGTTGAGAAAGACTTGTTTGAGATTGATATCATCAATACCATGAAGGCAATAGAACCGCTGATACATGCGATTATAATGCTTCTCAAGATCCTTCTTTTGAAATGAACAACATTTCATTTTCAAAAACTCTTCTCGGGCATGGATGGTATGTTCAACTGGATTTCCAATGAATTCAGAATAAATTATATTCATGAATTCTTCAGGTGAGGGGATTTGCTGAATCTGTAATTGCCGATATTCTCGGAGACTAAGGTACTAGTCTCGAAAGCGACCTTGAAGTCGGGCTAAAATTCTCTTGATAACCATGTCTATGGAATAGTATTGGAGTTCTGCAGAACACCAGGCTTGGCATTTCAACACTTCTTTCTCGCCATTTGGAGGGTGAGATATCATTGAATGTAAATTGTTGTTTGGTGTCAGAGATCGGGGAATAGACTTCGCTTTCGTATCACTCTGCAGTAGATTCTGGCTTGTGGACTCATCTAGATCTGAATCAACAAGTTCAGTATCTCCTTTGAATGTTGTCTCTGACTCTGAGAACAGGTGTTCAAAGGCATCAAAGGGGTGTGAATCATCATCAATAATAGGTCCGACAAATGTGGAGACTGAAGTGGATACTGGAGAGGACCTGTCTTGGGCTAGAGATCGAAGAAATAATGATACTGGGTTCATTTTTTCTATTGGGAGGATACTTGGAGCTTTTGAAAAAGCACCAACATAGGGATCTGGAGTATCATTTGGAGCAGGCTGGTAGCAAAGGTTGAAGAAGATGATGATGATGATGCTGTGTGTAGGGAATTTTTGGAAATTGGTTTGGGCTTGGTAACAGGAAGAGGCACTGAAGCCCAAAGGGAAAATGAGGGGGATGATTAAGAGCGGGAAGAAGCTGGTATAGGCCGCCGTGGATCAAATGTTGTCCTGATAAAGGGGGCTGTGGGTAGCCTCCAAGGATCATCAATATAACTTGACACCCTTTTTTGCTTGTGTTGTCGCTCAAGATCTTGAAGTTGAGTTTTAAGAAACTTCATTTCTGCTTCTTTTTTGGAAAGAGCAGAGGCTTATGTTGCTGGAGAAATATGAATGATCTGCAACAGTTATTGGTGTGGAATTTGAATTTTGTGGCGAATTTCACCGATCATACCTTCTAAGGTTCTGTTTTTGAAAAAAGATTTTCTTGTTGTAGGATGTAGGTTCTAAGGAGGATTTAAGCGGTAGAGCTTTCAGTAGGCGTTACACACGAACCACCAAAGAGGAATGAGAAGGAGGAGCGAAAGTAGGGACAAGTCAGGAAGGGGAGAACAAGTATTGCGGGAGCGGTAAGGCATGTACGTCACTGTTGCTGACATCGATATCTGAGCCAGCTATTTATAGTGGTCAGAGCTTGACAGCTCCGTACTATGCACATGGCAGATCACGTGCTTTCCATACCGCTACGCGTCAAGCCCTTATTCGCTAGGTTTGTACGGAGCGGTATAATGATGCCGCGTGTCCCTTGTGAGGACCGATCCGCAATTCCCTTTTCGTCTGACTAGGCACGTGGAATCCCTTAATTGGGTCCGTGGCAAATTCCGCTACTCTATCCTCCAATCCACAACTCCTTGATGATTCCCAAAATAAGCGGTAGAAGAGTTCCAATTGACCTTGCTCAATCAATCAGAACCAGCTTCCGCTAGACATAGCGGAAGGAGATAATACTTTTCTATCTCATTTATATAATTGAAGATACATAGATGATCCCATATGCTAAATATAATAGAGAAGGCATCACGTGCGGTAGCACGTGCTTAATATTTACGGAACATGTCCTACATTAGTCCTCGTGCGGGAGATTTTTCTTGGAAATTTCCCGGACATTAGCGATTTCGTAAATTTTATTTTGCGGAACATCCTTATGAGTTCATATAATATGATGCATGAGTGCTTAGTAAAGCCTTGGGAGCTATGGCGGTGCATTTAATGCGAGGTGGCTGTAATCATTCTTTGTGTCGAGACGGAAACGTCTTTTCGTTTCCCCAGCTATATATATAGGCGCTCCGCTCTTCATTTGCTACTTTTGGCTCACGGAGACAAGTTGCGGGTTGATAAATCAAGTTTGCGGTTGCATTTCTTCGTTTAATTGGATTTGTTATTTTGATCATTACGTATTTTGCTCCGCATGTGTAATGTCCAGGTGTTGAGAGTAGCCGTAAAGGTGAGGAAAGGGCTTCTTCTTAGAGGAGAGAAAGAATCTAATTACGGAATGGTTTCTTTTCCTGGTTCGTCTAAATCCAGGAAGTTCAACGGTAGTGAGGAACTTGAAACCCTTACCCCAGAAGGTAAAGCCTCTGTTTGGAAACCTACGGTTACGCAAATGACGTTGGTGTAGAACTATTTAATACTAGAACCCATGAAATTCGCATGACCTCCTTCCCATTGTCTGTTTAAGATGGCTCCCTTCTTTAGTCCCATGAGACATGTTTTGGGATGAAGCAATGTCTTGGTCAGTCCGTATTCTAATCGTGGTAAGACTACGGGGATCGTTAAAGAGGTTCTTTTAAAAGACTCAAAACAAATAGGTTACCGCAAGCTTTTACGTTTGAAGATAGAAAGGGGGGATATTCCGTGGTCAGATGCTTGTTGTTTGTGGTTCCGCAAAAGTGGCTCGTGGGCGGGCTGGACTAGAGATGTTTTGGGGAATGAGAGCTATGTTTCAATTCTTAAAAGTAGTGGTATATATGAGTGTGTAAGGTCTGCCGAAATCTAAGCGTGGCGAAAATTTTGATCACTTGTGGACTTTGCTTTCTCGATGGGACACGAAGAACCACACTTTTATTGCAAGTTGGGGTGAGTTCACTGTAACTCTAGAGGATGTAGCTGCCCTGTATGGTTTAGAGGTTCTTGGAAATGAACCTCTCGAGAATTTTATGTCTGCGAAGAGGGTTAAGAGTAGAGACTCTAGAAGATATCCGAAAAATTTGCGGAAAAGAAATTAAAGGGCGGAAGAATGATTGGAAAGGGTGGATACTAACTTGGTTTGGTGTTTTCGATAAAGCCGGTACATTTACTCCCTTGAGATAAGAAGGATTACGAACACTATCTAGAAACTACTTATCTATGTTTTTGACTATGTTCTTGTTTCTGGAAAGCCTCACGATGGACCGTATGAAAGGAATTTCGTGTATGCGGTGAAATTAGGCTGCGGGTAAAAAGCGCCCATGGGCCCTTTGTTTTAGGAAATCTTTATGCTCGATTCGATAATCTTGCGGAAGCCGTACGCGAATCTGTTGGGAGGTACTATGTTCATGCGTTCTTACCGGTCCCGTTCCTTCGTATGTTTCTTCTTGAGCACTTTGAGAAATTAGGTGTGCGGGAGGAGGTTTATCTTTGGACCGGGGGCGTTAGTCCCTCGGTCTGGACTTGGATGAATGTAAAATTTAATGTTGGTATCCTCGAACTTATTGATCGCGAAGATGAATTACGTTTCCGTCAGTATGGAAAAGTTCATTGAATACGATTTCTTTAAATTGGTACCGCACTTCTGGTCAACATATGGAAGTTTTTGAATTTAAGGATGGGGTATTACGGAAGGGCAGAGAGAGTGAATACCCCATTATTGCTAACATTCTTCCGACTTGTCTTCCCGCCTTGAATGAACTTGAGGTTGGATCAGTAAGATATAGTCCTGAACGATGCGCACTGCAATGTGGTTACGACTTAGTTTGTGTTGGGCTGCTTGATGATATATATTTGGATTTTAATGATTCTTGTAAGCGGTTACATTATCTGGTGGGTTTTCTCAGTATTGGAGAATATGGGGGTGAAAGTCATTCACGATGCGGTATGGGTAGGTTCTAGGACTATACTGGCGCGGGATTTTTGGGTGCATAGTACGAAATCGATGCGGAAATTTATGGATGGAACGCCTCGTGCCACTTGTGGAAGAGCAAGTTTGGAAGAATGACTTTTATCTTAGGCTGTTGCGGTGTTGTTTATTACGGCCCTCTGTCTTCGTACATGAAAGAAGGTTATTTGAAAATTCCGCAATTTGGTTGCTTAGAGGAATGCAAGGAACGCCCGAATTAAAACTTGGGAAGCCAAAAGAAGGGTTGGGAAAGGAGTTACAAAGGATAAAGAAAAATGGATCCAGTGCGGAAGAAGAAGTTTACTCTGGGGTTGAAAAGATATTGAAGGTATCATGCTTCCCAATATTTATTTAAAGTATCTTTCGGATGCTCAATGATTCACGAATTTCTTTCTGCCTTTTCCAATTCAGGGGAAACAACAAACAAGCAAGAGTTTAGCAGAAACTTTCGGAAGAGAGCGATTACGAGGTATATCTAGGCCTTATAATAATATTATTATTATTATTTATATATATATATTTTTCTATCTTTTCCCCACCCTCTTTTTACTTACTTTCAGCAAGAGGGAGGCGAGAGTCAAAAGAAAAGAAAAAGAAAAGAAAGGCAGATTGCGGAAAAGAATGCGGCCAGAAAGATAATATTGCTACTGAGAGTGCGGGAGGAAAGACTGAGAAAGAAAAGATGAAGAAAGGAGGAAGGACGGTGCAGCGGGTTGATCGTCTAGATAGTTGCTCTCATTCTCAGTTTGTAAGTTGGGTTTAACAAAAGATAACACCTCCTTTTCTTTGTGTTTCTTTTTTACTAATTGTAGGTCCTCTAATATATTTACATATATATATTTTTTTTTTAAATACGGCAGAAAGTAGTAAAGAGGAAAAGGAAGGTTGATGAAGAAACTGCGGAAGCTTCAAGCCCTGCCGGGAAGAAGAAAAAGAAGGATGTCATTATTAAGAAAAGAAAAACTCCCCTAAGGCAATCTCAAAGACTCCGGAAGGTAAGCTCTTTCTTTAGGAATTTTCTGTACGTGCTTTAAAGGGCTTGGTACTAAAAAAGTTCATGTATGAAACAGCGTTCATTTATGGTGCGTTCTAGTGGAGTAAGCGAAATACCTATTGATTTGTCGGGGGATGATGAAGAAGTAAACGTTGATCCTATTTCTAATGCGGATCTTGGTGCTCCAGATGCACCCTTGGGTAAGATGTTTTTGAGTACGATTTCCCATGACTTCCTCCTTCTTTTAGGAAGTCTCTATCGTCTATTTACTTATCTGAATGTGGAGTATGGATTGACCCACGGACTTCTTTATCAATATCAACTCCTGCAGATGGTACCGCTATTTTGAAAGAGAAAGGCCAAGTTGCGGTATATGGCGGCGTAATCCTGCTAGTGAAGTAGCGGAAGAGAGTCTCATGGATGATGTTGCGCACTGAAATTATTGACCGGCGGTTGCAAAGAGTGGTTTGAAGAGGTTGTTTGAAGCTGCTACTTCTAAGCGTCCTTCTTCCGCGAGGCTGGATGAGTACGGTAGCATGATAGCGGTGCAACATCATAAAGGACTTTGATCAATCGCAAAGTCTTGGTGAAGCGGTTCGGCTTGGGGATGATACGGATGAAATCGAGCCTAGCCTTGTGAAATCGTTGTGTCGAGAAAGTTTTACTGCGGGAGATGATAAAGCTGTGAAAGATGTTGAAGGCTGCGGAAGATTACGAAAATTCTACGGAAATGAACATGAGGTTGGTGTTCACATTGAGATTGTCGATGAGCGTGATGCAATCTTTGGCGCTCAAGTGAAGTCATAAATGAGCATCTTTGCCAATCTTTGGCGCTCAGTGAGGTTGTAGATGAGCATGATGCCAATCTTTGGCGCTCAAGTTGCGGTTGTGGATGAGCATGATGCCAATCTTTGGCGCTCAAGTGAAGTTGTAAATGAGCATCTTTGCCAATCTTTGGCGCTCAAGTTGCGGTTGTAGATGAGCATGATGCCAATCTTTGGCGCTCAGGTGAAGTTGTAAATGAGCATCTGCCAATCTTGGCGCTCAATTGCGGTTGTCAATGAGCATGATGCCAATCTTGGCGCTCGAGACTAATGTTTTAGTAAATGTGTTTATGCGGCCGAAGAAGATGCAAGAAGCTGTGGATCACGCAAAGATCTTAGCAGTGCGGTGGAGGGACGTGATCTTGTGGTTGGTGATCAATCCCATGAAGCTTAAGTGGATTCTTGTTGTCAACATTGAGATAGAGATTGGGGATGTGGGAGATCAAGCCAACCTTGCGGTGCGGAGCATGACATCAAGGTTGATGATCAAGCGTGGGCTTAAACGAAGGACTTGTCTTTGTCATGACGTCTTTGAGGAAAAATTGAGAGCGCAAGCTTTTAGTAATCCGCGGGTGCGGTTGTTGTGGAAAGTTCATCGATTCGGGTAATAAAGTTGGGGATGCGGCGGTAGAAGTGGTTGAGGAAACTTCTTGTGAAGAAGAAATTATTTCCACATTTGCGGATAAAGCTACTTCGTCTCTTGTTACTACGCGAGAATGAGCGAAGGAAGGTAACCTTGACTTGCGGTTGTGGAAGAAAAAGGAGGAGAGCTTATTGATTATAGGAGGAAAGGTATTGCGGGGATTGAAAGCGCATTTGGCACAAAAGTGGTCAGCTGCGGAATTTGTTCCATTATTGCGGGAGATGGGGATACTTGGCGTGGTTTTTATGTTGGTCAAGAAAATGCGGAGCGTTTGAGGGTTTGCGAGAAAAATGTTCGGACTTTTCTCTAATGTGTGTTGCACTTCCTCTAAGCAGTGGTTCATGTCTGGGCTTATTGGCATCGAACTTGGTTTTCTTTGAGAACAACCAATTGAACCAAGCTAGGCGGAATTGCTCCGCATGATGAAAGATGAATTTAAAGATTTGGAACGTGATGGTTTTTTAGTCGATTGGGCTTTTGAGGAAATTGACCGCGCCCTTAAGTTTCCTATAGAGCAGGAAATGAACCAACTTGCGGAAAAGGAATGCCGCCTTGAGAAGGAAGTAGCAAAACTTCACATATCATCCTTTGGTTTTAAGGAAGAAATAGAAGATTGTAAATCCGGGATTGCGGTATGCAATCAACAACTAGTTCTTGCGGAAGAAGAACTCCTTGGAAAGGAAGTCGAGCTTAACAGGCTCGGATCGGAAGCTGGGCTATGATCCCGCATGCTTTGCTTGATGCATAACAATGATTATAGTGCTATAAAACATTAGCTTTTGTGATGAAATGCGGTTTTTTTTTTTTGAAAAAAACTTCTTTTGCTATAGTATTTCCTTTGAACAATTTGCTTGTGTAACTAATTATGCGGTAAACATTTATGTTCGCATATGCTATGTTAAAAATGTTTGGATGTTTCCGTATGGTATTCTTCCCCCTTTTTTTTTTTTAATGGAAGTATCGATGGAAAAAATAAAAAAAAAAAAAAAAAAAACTTTTGAGGGTATTTCATGCATATATTGATAGTGGAAACAAAATATTGAGTACTGGTATGCTCAACATTGTTTTTCACAAGATTGATACCAGATAAAAGCTCACGGCACAATACGATTTTAGGAAAATAGAAAATTCTTTAAGTAATAAATGCTTCTATATAACGGAAGCTAGGATTTCTATATGTAAAATAGCGATCTTAGGAATAAAACCGCTTGAGCCATTTTGCATTTAGAGGTGGGAGCAGCTTGCCTTCCGCTGTTGCAACTCTATAGTATCCCGATTCGTTAGCCTCCTCTACCTTGTATGGGCCCTCCCATTTCGGGGCAAATTTAGGGACCAGAACCTCCGCGAATGATTTGAGGGGCTGCTTTTAATACCAGGTCCCCTACTTCAAATGTTCTTGGCTTTACCATCATATCATAAGCGCGGGAGATTTGGCGAGAATAAGTTTGGAAATTCTTGCGCGCTACGTCCCTCCTTTCATCCAATAACTCCAAGCTGAATTGGCACGATATCTTGCACCAAACCTTCTTTGTAAGGCAATACGAGCTGAAGGACGGTCAATTCCGCGGGTAATATTGCTTCGGCGCCGTATACGATGAAAAAGGAGTATGTCCTGTAGCTTTCCTTTTGCTTGTCCTGTATGCCCATAATACTTCCGGAATCTTATCATCCCATGCGCCCAGGAAAGTCTTCCCGCAACTTGCTTAGGATTTTAATAAGGGTCTTGTTGGTTGCCTCTGCCTGCCCGTTACCTTGGGGGTATGAAAGTGTGGAGAAATGATGATGAATCCCATATTTTAACGTGAATGCTGAAACCTGGCTATTTGAAAATGGCGTTCCGTTATCCGAAATGATTTGCTTTGGGATACCAAACCTGCATACAATATACTCCCGCATAAAGTTAACAACTGCCCCTGCGGTAGCGTTTTTCAATGGGATGGCCTCACTCCATTTAGTGAACAATTCCGTAGCTACTAGGATCCATATTCTTCCCCTGGAATGCGGTATTATTTTTCCGATGAGATCAAAAGCCCATGTGTGGAACGGATAAGGTGCGGAAAGGGAATGTAGTGGTACGGCTGGGGCGTGAATCAAATTTCCGTGGACTTGGCACGTTTTACATTTGCGGACAAACTCTGTGCTATCCTTTTCCATAGTTGGCCAATAATATCCCGCAGTCAAGATTTGGTCTAACAACTTAGCTCCCCCAATATGCGCAGGGGCATGCACTTCCTTTAAAATCACCATAGCTTCCGCACTATCTACGCATCTGAGTAGAGTTCCCTTGTATCCTTGCCTATACAACTTTCCATCAACCAAGCGGAATCGAAAAGCCCTTCTTTTAATAGCCTCGGCCATTTCGTTCTCCTTTGGCGGGGAAGGGATCCTTCTGAAGGTAGTCAATGTAAGGGTGGCGCCGATCACGAACTCCCGCAATACAATAGGCTTCCACTTTGGAGAGATAAAATGCGACAATCAATACAATTTGCTTGGACTTTTGCGGAATCTAGAGCCATATCCGGCCAATAGTAACCACCGCCTTTGAATCCGTCTATGGGGGTAAATCTACATCACCACAAGTTTGCTCATGTATTTGTTCCAACCTGAACTTTGCTTCTTTTGGTCTCTACACAACGGGATAATGGCCCTCTGGATTGCGGAAATCTGACACCCCATTCTTCGGGTAGTATTTTTGCAATTCACGCAAATCTTTGCGTTCTTCATTGCTCTTGCGATGCACTATTGGTCCCCGCCAATCTATCATCTCTTCTTCCCCAAAGAACTCGTTCAAATTGGTTGGGGATCTTTGCTTCAACACCGCAATTTGAGCCTCCTCTTTTTCCATAACTATCTTGGATCCCAAGGTTGCTAAAGCATCCGGATGCACATTCTTGGTTCGAAATTTGCTTTTGATTGTCACTTCTTCGAAATAATCAATCAATTGCTGCACCATAGTGCGATATGGGGCTAAATTGATGTGCCGTAAACTGAATTCTCCATTTACTTGCTTGACTATTAAGTTGGAGTCTCCCTTAATGGTCAGCTTGCACGCTCCCCTTTTTCTTGCTTCAATTAATCCCAATACTAGTGCCTCGTACTCAGCCTCATTGTTTGAACACGGAAATGCTAACTTATAAGCCTTTGCATAAACCAGTCCCTCAGGGGAAGTGAGAACTACCCCCGCACCTCCATCTTTTGCGGTAGCTGACCCGTCGAATACCAAGGTCCACCCTTCTTGCTCATCGCAAACTTCCGCACTCTCGCTTTCCCATGGCAGCTCCTGAACCGGAGGCTCATAGCTTCCGCTTGGGAAAGAGGATAATAAATCTGCTAAGGCTTGGCTTTTCACTGCTTTCGGGGTAGTGCATCTAATATCATATTCTGATAGAATCAAGAACCACTTTGCTGCTCTTCCAACCAGTACTGATTTAGATAATAGGAAACGGATAGGATCACAACCTGTGACTATTTCTCTTTGGAAATGCCAAAAAATAATGCCGCAACTTTTGAACTACGAAGATCAACGCCAAACAATGCCTTTCAGTTTGGTTATACCGAACTTCCGCACCCGAAATTACTCTGCTCAAATAGTAAATTGGCTTTTCCCGTCTTGATCTTGTGCCAACAAAGCTCGATAGACCTTGTAGTGGAGGCTAAATCTGATAAGAGTGGGGAACTGGCTGCGGTGCGACCATAGTGCTGACAGAACTAAGGGCTCGCTTAACTTTTTCGAAAGCTTCTTGATGCCGCCTCTCCCATCTGAAACTTGTTCGAACTTTTAGTAATTCCATTAAAGGATGTCCAACTTCCGCAAGTGCGGGAATGAAACGTCTCATGTAGGACACCTTGCCCAGGAAGCTCTTGAGTTGCTTTTGGTTCTTTGGTGCCAGGCATCGAGAGGGCGCCTTTTACAGCTACTCTCGCATCCACCTGGATACCACTTTGCGATCACACAATATGACCAAGAAATTTTCCTTTAGTTACCCCAAACCACATTTCCTTGGATTTAATTTCAACCGGTATCTTCTGCACCTTACAAAGACTTTCCGCAAATCCTCCAAATGTGAGGATTCCTTCCGAGATTTTACTACCAAGTCATCCATATAAAACTCTACTATGCCATGGTGCATATCATGGAAGATTCTTTGTCATTGTCCGGCGATACGTGGCACCCGCGTTTTTTAACCCAAATGGCATGGTGTGAAATAAAAATTACCAAATGGAGTCCTGAAAGCGGTCTTTTCAGCATCCGCAGGATCCATTTTAATTTGATTATAACCCTTGTAACCATCACACATCGAGTACATCTCATGCCCTGCCGTTGCATCAATCAAAGCATCAATAGAGGGAAGTGGGAACTCATCCTTAGGGCAGGCCCTATTTAAATCACGGAAATCCTGACAAATGCGAATCTCATCCGCTTGCCTTCTTGCGACAAATAACCATGTTACACAACCAAGTTGGATGTTCAATCGGTCTGATGATTCCCGCAGTAATCATATGTTCCAACTCTGCTTTGATTTTGATTTCCAACTCAGGTTTGTAAATGCGGGATTGTTGTCTGATAGGCTTTGCCATTGGGTGCACGTGCAGCTTATGCGTTACTACCGCGGTATCCAAGCCAGTCATTTCATCGTAACTCCATGCAAAAACATCTTTGAATTCGGTCAAAAGGGCAATAAACTGCTCTTGCTGCGACAAGCTTAAGTCGGCCGATAACAAAATAGGTTGACTAACGCCTTCCCCCAAATTTACTTCTTTCAACTTGTGGACCTGAGGGCGCGGTTCATCTCTTAATTCAGCGGGTTCACCTTCAATTGTACCAAAGCTCTCTTCGTTCCCTTGTTCAGCCATAACATAACATTCGTGGGGGTCATCCCCCGCAAACATGGGGAATTCCCCCGCACACCGTCATAAATTGACCGTATACATCACTCGGCCATCTGGTAAGCAAATCCGCTTGCTAGTTCCCATTGTTGACTGTTCAGCCTTTCTCTTGGTAATACTTGATTCTGCGGTTATCTGAAGAGAATTGAGGTCTGCAAGGCACCCTTCCGCAAATTCATCATAAAATAATGCATCCGCCAAATGAGCCTCCATTCGTGAAAAAGGCCGGATGGAAGGCTCTAAAGTGATCTGCTTACCCCCGACAATTCCCTTTGCACACTGATGTAGAGTGGATGGAATAATCTTATGCTGGTGAAGCCAAGCCCTTCCAATCAACAACTGATAGGTTGTATCCGCATCAATAACGTGAAACTTTGTTGAAGTCCGCAAACTCCCCATGCTTAAAGGGATAATAACGGACCCAATGGTATTAACTATGTTTGATCCAAAGCCTGTTATGGCTATGCTATGTTTTTGCAAATCTTCTTCTCCAAACCCAGCCTTCTTGAAAGTGGCGTGCACGGGATGACATTCGCATGAGACCCGTATCAATAAGCGCCCGTCTAAATTCGACCCCATGTATATCCGCGGTAACATAAAGAGGCCTATTATGCGGGTGTTCAACCCTCATATCAGCGTCTGTGAAAACAATTTCGGAAGCCAGCTCCTTCCACTTCCTGCTCAGGGAACCCCCTTCCCGTAAACACGGCTGATCATTGTCTCTTGCTACCTTAATCAGAGCTCTTGTGGCTTCCAAGCGAGCCGCCGCGTCAAACCCAAGCTGGTCAAAGAAAATGCGGAATTTTGGAGTAAACTGTAGTGATTCCGCTACAGCTGCGTCATCTGCGGGTGGGTCAGAGTTACCAGGCAGTAATGCGGCTTCCTGGGTAGCGGTTGGCAATTCGAACACAGATGCCATGTTAATGGACTTTTGCTTTCCGCTGTCATGAGAAGGCAAAGGGTTGGTCCGTACACTATTATTTCCTCCCTCTACAGTCAAAGCCCCCTTTTCAATAAATCGGTTAATCACTTTTTTCAACTGGATACAATCTCTGGAAGGATGGGTGACCCTTACGTGAAAATGGCAATAGTCTTTGTGTTTGACATTCTTTGCAGCAGGCTCGTTATTTATTGGAGGCAACTTCACATCTCCGCTGTGCACCATGTTCCGCAAAGTATCCAACACTTGCGGCATCGGAAAAGGGAAATCGGGGGCTTCTTGGAACCGCGGTTTAGTCACCCTATCATCTACTGAAGGGGTCTTTTGCCTGGGAGATTCTGCTACCGCTACCTCCCGGTCTCTTATTAAATCTTTGATACCTCGAATTATCCCCCTATCTTGTCTGCGGTAGACGAGAGGTACGCGGCTCAGCTACGGTTTGAGTACTAAATTGCTTTGGCGGCATCTGCTAACTCCTGAAACGTCTTAAACTTGTGAATGGCTAAAAATTGGCGGTAGTTCTCATCCATTTGCTTGGGCCTTGATGTTGACAACTTCGTCTTCGGGTGCCGGTCGACTAGGTCGAAGACCTTGCGGAAAATCTCTTAACGAAATCCACGGGCTTTTCTCCGGCTTCGAATTTCGCGGGCTAACTTAAACATAGTGAGCTCTTCTTGGGCATAAAAGAACTTAGCATAAAAATGTCGGGTCACCATTGAAATCGTAAATGTCATCTTTATGCAAGCGGTAAAACCAGTGTATGCTTTTCGGTGAGGGAAGTGGGAAACTCCCGCAAACACAAACTCCGCCGTTACTAGCGTGCGGCCCGGGGTCTCCAAATATCATTTGGACGTGCTCATGAGGATTAGACTCTTCCCCGTATACTTGGTAAACTCACGGTGCTTGTATTTCTCGGGGTAAGGGTGCGAGTGATGCGCTGGATAAGGTTTCCCAATGGAATGGTCGGACGACATTTCTTTGTATTGCTTCTGGGATGAGAAGAGTGTCCTTGCTTGTTCAAATGTTAACAAACCGGATGACGGGGTGTTTACTTGCGGGGGATAGTGCGGTTCTACAGGGGTCTCTACTTTGACTTCTAGCAGCATCGTCATCCTCAATGCAAATGGGTTCAGTACCAATCTTAGCTTTTCCTTTTGCCGCTTCCTTTGCGTTTGCGGCTTCCTTGATAGCTTGGGCTTTTTCCTTCTCTAAGGTCTCAATCCGCTCTAAAAGTGCCTTTTGGTTATTATAAAGCAACTGAAAGTCAGCTTGGGTAATGGGAAGGTTAGGTTGGAGTAGGGGGGTGCTTTCATCTGATTCTGTTTCGACAATGGGTGCATCATTAGTTGGATCTACTTGCGGCTCAGGTGGGGGTTGGGTTGTTCTGGAATTGCCTCCTACTTCCGCGTTCCTGGATGCGGCTTTCTTTGATGGTGCCATGTGAATACCTCCCACTGTGGTCACCAAATGTAGGATGTAGGTTCTAAGGAGGATTTAAGCGGTAGAGCTTTCAGTAGGCGTTACACACGAACCACCAAAGAGGAATGAGAAGGAGGAGCGAAAGTAGGGACAAGTCAGGAAGGGGAGAACAAGTATTGCGGGAGCGGTAAGGCATGTACGTCACTGTTGCTGACATCGATATCTGAGCCAGCTATTTATAGTGGTCAGAGCTTGACAGCTCCGTACTATGCACGCTAGGCGAGATCACGTGCTTTCCATACCGCTACGCGTCAAGCCCTTATTCGCTAGGTTTGTACGGAGCGGTATAATGATGCCGCGTGTCCCTTGTGAGGACCGGGTCCGCATGATTCCCCTTTTCGTCCTGACTAGGCCACGTGGAATCCCTTAATTGGGTCCCGTGGCAAATTCCGCTACTCTATCCTCCAATCCACAACTCCTTGATGATTCCCAAAATAAGCGGTAGAAGAGTTCCAATTGACCTTGCTCAATCAATCAGAACCAGCTTCCGCTAGACATAGCGGAAGGAGATAATACTTTTCTATCTCATTTATATAATTGAAGATACATAGATGATCCCATATGCTAAATATAATAGAGAAGGCATCACGTGCGGTAGCACGTGCTTAATATTTACGGAACATGTCCTACACTTGTGATCTCTCAAATTTGGTTTGTTGAGAGTTTGTGTTTTAGAGCTTTATTCTGAGCGACCGCATTTTCACTTTTCCAATTGAGAGTTGATTCGGCTGGGCTAATCGGCTTTGGATTTCCTGATAATGGATTTTGGATCTTCCACTCATACTTGGTCCTTTGGTGGGGAAATTCAAATGGTGTTAGTGTAGGAAACTCTTTTTGTTATTCTTGTGATCTTGGATCAAGGCATGAATTTTGGGAAATCATATGGCAAGCAACTGGTGATGGGTGAAGCAATGGGCCTTTATGAATTATGGAGAAGGCTTTTTGGTAATATGGAGGAAGTGATGAAGGAAATTGGGTTTGCATGGTGAAGGAGATGGGTTAGGCCGGGGAGATTTGCCTGAATAAAGGAAATAATAGTCAAATTTTCCAGACGGTTCTCCATGGATTCCAACAGTGGTGTCACCGGCCTCATATCTCCTCTTTAGTTTTTGCTGGCAGGAGGATTTTCTTCTTCTTGGGGGAATGTTTTCATCCATTTCAACTTTGAAAACTTCATCCAGACAAGTGGGGCAGTTGCAAACATCCCACCAAATATGTATAACAGCCGAAGGTTCAATCATATATACTCATGTAGGGAAAACATTACAAGATATATTCTCAGCTTGAGAAGGCGAAAATTTTACCTCAACAATATCATCTGAGTGACGAACAAATTCGAGTGCATCTATGGTATGAACAGGAGCTTGGGGGCTTGATGAATTTGTTCATAACGAGTAACCCATTTTTCTAAGAGTTTGAGCAACTCAGCTCGGGTCAACTGTTTTGGGACATAAGTGCAAATTGGTGTTGCTTTTTAATCAATATCAAGAAATAAAGCATCTCCTGAATTATTTTGATCAGGGACCATGATATCCAGACAATGGTTTTGAACTCGGTAAGCCATTAGGTAATGAAAAGTTCCTTGAAACGTGTTTACCTGGTTAGTAACTCCAACCTGAATTTGAACTTTGAGGGCTGTAAACAGAAAGGGGTCATTGAGAGGCATGTTGAAATTTGGGTAAAAGGTAATGAAAACTATGCCAGCATTCAAAGTCTTGATAGTACCAATATAAGCATGTTATTATTCAATAAACCTAGTATCTAACAGCGCAATTCGCGAGAACGTTGGAAGTCCTTTTCGACCATGAAAGGCGAGAGCCAGTTTGACAGTACCAAAATGAATATTGGTATACCCTTGTGAAATACAATGTCGAGGAAGATCAGCTGGAAGATCTAAGGTGACTAAATCTTCACCCGAGATGGCAGGGAGCTGATAAGTATCAAACTTAGAAGATTGCACATATTCTTTAACTTGTTAGGTAGAGGAAGAACCCATCAATTTTTTGACTTTTCTTATGAAAGATATAAAAGGTTTAGAAAAAACATGATAAGGATTAACTATAGGCAGCTGGGTGAGTGGGATTTTTGAATTATTTGTAATATAAGAAACTTTATGTAACTGATTTATTTTAGAAGCAGATGAACGACGAAAACTAGAAGATGAATAACGAGACAAAAGATTATCTGAATCCATAACAGAGGAATGGGTTAAAGACTTCAAGACTTCTTTCAATTCCTATAATTTTTCGGAATACACAATTGCGACCACCTTGTCGACTTACGATTTCTTCAACGACCTTAAATAGGAAAATTAAGAGGTATTAAAAATCTTTAACAACCCACATTAGGCTCTGATACCAATAAGGGAGGGGGTGTATGGAGATCTATAGAAGACGGTTGCAACAAGGGCAGAATATTGCTAGAGGGTAAGGGTGAATAGTAGTATGAACATTTTCACAACTCTTCAAAAATTTGACCTCTATACTTAATTACCTGACCTCTCAAGGCTATATGAAAGAATAAGAGAGAGGTAAGCTAAAATGCACAACAAATTTTTGCATAATGAAGTGGGGTGGTCAGGTGTATTGGTGTGAAAATGGTTTGATGCAAAGAACAAGCCAACATAATGGAGAACGCCAAAAAAGATCAAACAAACTAATATTAATGAGGGCTCTAACAAGATCAAACAAACTAATATTAATGAGAGCTCTAACAATTATACCTAAAACTATTTATGTACGGAGTATATGCAAAAGAACTTCCAAATTAACTTCAGTTTGCTTAAAAATTATAATTTGACACTCATTTACTTGTAACTGTGGCATTACAGATGGAGAATTGGAGTGATAATTATGAATAAATTCATGTAAGACTTTTAACATTCACTTTCAAGAATTTTGAAAAGATCTGCAATAATTGACTCACACTGGTGGATTCTCAACCCCAACATGGAGCGAATGGTGCAAGAACATTTACTTATAAGACTCTCGCTGAACTCTGTTACTTACAAGACTCTTGCTTTGTTAAATTGTAAAATCATTGTCGGATATGATCCAAGATTCATTATAGAACCTTCTGTCTCATGATCTTACAAGTTAGAAATCATGATTAAAAACCATAAAGTACTACTTCCTCCGTCCCTAAATGGATGTCCAAATTTCATTTAAGGGCAATCTACAACTGTGTGTTTTTTTATACATTTTAATGAAGATACATAAATTTTCTTTTTTATCCACTTTCTATAAACGAATATCAAATTTTTTTTTTTTTGGAAAAAAAGCATTTAGGGACAATTTTTTTTTTTACAAAAATGACCTTCATTTTGGGACAAAAATTTCTTGAATTTGGACATTCATATAGGGACATACACTACTAGAAAAATGTCTTTTAGAGACTATTTGTTTGGTACAACAATTTTTAATAATCCATATTTAAACATTTTTGAGACAACATTTCTATAATTGTCTCTCAATTTTGGGATAGCATTTCTCTAATGGTATCTATTCAGGGACAACCTTTTCTAATGGTCCCTATTTTAACAAGTTAAATTTATGTTAGGACTGTAATTGTTGTCTCTAAAGTATTCGTGACACCCACTTATTGAGACCCATATTATGTCCTCGTTCTATCCTAAATTCAAACAGGGACGGTAATAGTGGCTATTTAAGATCACTTAATGCGACCCTTTTCCGTCTCAAATAAGTATGTTTTTTAGTAGTGAGAGGGAGTATGAACTATGAGATTCTGTTTCCTTTGTGCTCTGACATATTGTAGAACCATCATTAAATTCTGTTTCAAGCTTCTGAAGAAACTCTTTTTGATTTGTTGCAGCAATGCTGTCAAGTTTACCCCCAAAGGGAAGGTTGGAATAAAACTTTCTGTGGTACCAGAACCGTGTCAATCCACAGTTTCAGCAAGTAAACAAAAAGAAGATAAAAAATTACTATATAAACAGAGTAGTGGGGATCGGAAGCGCTTGTATGAACATAATGCATTAAGTGGTGAACAAGAAATGGGATTAAAAGAGGAGGTTCCAGTTGATGGAGATAAAGGAAACGAGCTTCAATCGCGCGAAACGAAGGTGTGGATACGTTGTGATGTTTATGATACAGGGATTGGAATACCAGGTACTATTATTTAATATTTCCTCTGAACATCGTTGCAGCTTTTAGTGGCGAAGCCAGGATTTTGTTGGAAGGGGGGGGTCATATTTATAATATAGTGGTATTTTTTCCTAAACTAAAGGGGGTCAAAATTGCAAAAAATATTTTGTAGTGGTGAAAATGTCATTTTCCAAAATGAAGGGGGTCAAATGACCCCCATTAACTATAGGTGGCTTAGGCACTAGCAGCATTGATCTTTTCTTCTTCCCGCTTTTGTTCATCATGATTTAGCTATTCATTTTATTGCGTTGAAAATCTCTGGTGCTAAGGTAATGACATTCACCACGTTGTTGTCGCAGAAAGTGCCTTGCCAAATCTATTTAAGAAATACATGCAAGCTGGTGCAGATACGGCTCGGAAATATGGAGGGACAGGATTAGGCCTAGCGATTTGCAAACAACTGGTAATTTTCTATTTTCATATACTCTTTTCGTCCCGAAATGATCTTCCTACTTTTTTGTTGTTGATACGAAGGAACTTTGAGCAATAATTTTAGGTTAATTATCCTAATAAACATCTTAAATTTGTTATTGATTGAATTTATAATGGTGTTTCAATAACAACTTCTAAATTTTCATTAGGATAATTAAATTCACCTAAATTTATTGCTCAAACTCAAAGTACCATTGTATGAACAACAAAAAAAAGTGGGAAGATCATATTGGGACTGAGGGATTAGTACTATTAATTTCCATCTGGCCTTCTTTTCCAGAATGTAGAGGACATACTGCATTGAGTTTCAAAAGAATTCCCACTAGAAGTCTGTTAACTGCAGAATAATAAGCTTTTAACTCATGCATATGAACTTTATTTAGGTTGAGCTCATGGGAGGCCAACTTACTGTGTCTAGCAAAGAACATCATGGATCAAGATTTACATTTGTACTACCGTACAAAGTTTCACCTGTATGTGATAGTTCAGATGATCCAGATGAACTATCAGATATGACTGGCTATGATGCAGGTGAAGATGATACTGCTTCTGGATTCTTCCAGTTCAAACCATTAGCTTTGAGTTCTCTCCTCTCCTCTAAAGCTTCTGTCAGGACCCATCAATCAACAAATACTAATTCCGGGTTTAATGCTGTAAGCAAGATTAATGGATTATCAGAAGACCATTCATTCCCCTTGGATAAAGTCACCTCTATATATTCAGCAGAGACCGTATCAGAACCTGAAACTTCTACGAGATGGGGTCCGGAGAAATCATGTACTGACACTAATCATGTGGCTAAAAGTTTGGATGCAAGGACGGATGAAATTCGTGAAACGGAAATGAAATCTGATAGAGGGTCCGAGTGTAGTACAAGCAACAACCTTGAATTTACTACTAATACAGCAGTAAAAGTAAAACCAAATATTCTTCTTGCGGAAGATAACAAGATCAATGTAATGGTAGCACGATCAATGATGAAGCAGTTGGGCTATGACATACATGTTGTAAGTAATGGAGTTGAAGCTGTACGTGCTGTTCAGAGAGGTGGCTACAATATCATTCTAATGGTATAGTTATCTTTCATTCTATTACGTATTGAATCGCCATATTTAGTCATTTTATCTCATCTGAAGTATAAAAAGTTAGAATTAAAAAAAAAAGAAAAAAAGTTTATGTTGCTTGCTGAACGTTTTGATTAAAAAATAATCCAATCTCTGCATCTCCTTCTCTTCAGTATTTTTCTGACCTGGTAAAAGAGATCAGCTCTTCAAAAACACATTCTTCTGATTTTCCCTATGCCAAAAATATGGGAAGTTATATAAACAGGCACACAGCAGTGATCCTCTGTCTCTTTGTAGTTCTTACTGGAAATAATAATGTACTTCGGTGCATTTCAATGGCTTCATCATATCAATAGTTTTAGATGGAAAATGATGCATGAACAGAAATGCTACAAATTGTGTTTCAATATGTTGTATCATACAACACTTCACACATCAATGCGTTGTATAGTACAACACCTGAAAGCACATTTTGTACAAATCCAAAACAAAATTTCTGGTTATTTAGCATTACTCAATTTGTGGAAGCATCAACTGGACCCCACACATAGTGGAAGCTTTTGCAGCACCAGGTTGCCTCTGCAGCATTCCTCGATTAGATTGTTATTATATGCTTCTACTGCTAATATAAAATCTCTTCCTTGATACTCGTACGTTAAATGCCTAAAAATTTATCAAATTTCAATACAAAAGAGAGCTTGAGCAATTGATATGAGAATATATGCTTTAAGGTTCTCTCTTTTCTCATTATTAGATAACTAGTGCTACACCCGTGCGTTAAACGCACGGATAAAAAACTATTTCAAAGAAAGTTAGAAATAATAGGAGAAGTTACTCTCCATAGAGCACATCACACATCTATTCCTTTTATTTTTCCCCTTTATCTTTATAGTAAGTCACTATCTTACAAATGTGAAATGACAAAATCGACCAAATTTCCAATTCCAAAATTGGCTGTGAGCGGAAAACGAAAATGGAAAGCTTTCTTGAGGAATTAAGGAGCTATGAAAAGTCTTAGTTAAGGAGCTATTTGGCGGTGATTAGGCGCCCTAGGCATTGACGCCTTAGGCGTGACCTAGGCGCGCCCAACGCCAAGAAAGCTGGTGTTCACAAAGGAGCCAAAGGCCCCAAAATTTATACTATTTCATTTCCTAGCACTATGCTAAGGCCTCTCAATATATACTACTCAATTTTCTAGCATTTCAATTCCTAAACGATGTGGGATTAATATCCCATTTGGTTTTCAAATGCTAAGGCCTCTCAATATATACTACTCCGTTTTCTAGCATTTCAATTCCTGGACGATGTGGGATTAATGTCCAATTTGGTTTTCAAATGCTAAGGCCTCTCAATATATACTACTCCATTTCTTAGCATTTCAATTCCTAGACGATGTGGGATTAATATCCCATTTGATTTTCAAATGCTAAGGCCTCTCAATATATACTAAATGGAAAGCTTTCTTGAGAAATTAAGGAGCTATGAAAAGTCTTAGTTAAGGAGCCATTTGGCGGTGATTAGACGCCCTAGGCGTGACTTAGGCGCGCCCAACACCAAGAAAGCTGGTGTTCACTAAGGAGTCCCAAAATTTATACTATTTCATTTCCTAGAACTTCAATTCCTAGAAGATGTGGGATTAATATACCATTTGGTTTTCAAATGCTAAGGCCTCTCAATATATACTACTCCATTTCCTAGCATTTCAATTCCTAGACGATGTGAGATTAATATCCCATTTGGTTTTCAAATGCTAAGGCCTCTCAATATATACTACTCAATTTCCTAGCATTTCAATTCCTAGACAATGTGGGATTAATATCTGATTTGGTTTTCAAATGCTAAGGCCTCTTAATATATACTATTTCATTTCCTAGACGATGTATGATTACTATCTCATTTGGTTTTCAAATGCTAAGGCCTCCCAATAAATGGAAAGCTTTCTTGAGAAATTAAGGAGCTATGAAAAGTCTTAGTTAATGAGCCATTTGGCGGTGATTAGGCGCCCTAAGCGTGACCTAGGCACGCCCAACACAAAGAAAGCTGGTGTTCACTAAGGAGCCAAAGGCCCCAAAATTTATACTACTCCATTTCCTAGCATTTCAATTCCTAGACGATGTGAGATTAATATCTCATTTGGTTTTCAAATGCATTTGATTTTCAAATGCTAAGGCCTCTCAATATATACTACTCCATTTCCTAATATCCTAGACGATGTGGGATTAATATCTCATTTGGTTTTCAAATGCTAAGGCCTCTCAATATATACTAAATGTAAAGCTTTCTTGAGAAATTAAGGAGCTATGAAAAGTCTTAGTTAAGGAGCCATTGGCAGTGATTATACGCCCTAGGCGCACCCAACACCAAGAAAGCTGGTGTTCACTAAGGAGCCAAAGGTCCTAAAATTTATACATCAAGAAAGCTGGTGTTCACTAAGGAGCCAAAGGCCTCAAATTTTATACTACATTTCCTAGCATTTCAATTCCTAGACAATGTGGGATTAATATCCCAATTGGTTTTCAAATGAGTAATGAACCTAGCCTCTATTTAGTCTCGGTTCTAGTTTGAGCGGGAAAATGGGGGGTGTGCTGAAGTGCTTTGCACTTCAGCTTTTATATAGTTATAGATGTCACCTCAGGGAATACGAGAAATCAAATTTCATGTTTACACTTTATACAGGATGTATGCATGCCAGTAATGGATGGCCTTCAAGCTACACGGCTGATCCGTTCCTTTGAGGAAACAGGTAATTGGGATGTAGCGACTAATGCTGGGGTTGAGCAACATAATTCTCCTTCAGGTTCAATGATACATGGTCAAGAAATTGACCACCCAACAAAGAGGATTCCGATCATCGCAGTAAGTACCTCAACTTTTATTTCCTCTAGCTATCTTTGTTTTCTTACCTTTATCTCTAAAGCACTTTTTTTTTTTTTGGAAAAATTACTGACCTATGTAATGTACTAACATCTTGTTTACAATTTATGCAATGTACAAAAAATGAACACTTAATGCAACTACTTTTCAATTCGTTTCAAATGATGCAATTTTCATTTCAAATAATGCAACGTACTACAAATTACTCCCTCCGTCCCGGCTCACTTGACACTTATTTCCATTTTGGGCCGTCCCAGCTCACTTGACACCTCTCAAAAATAGCCTACTTTTTATATTTTTATATTAGATGGACCCCACCACTCATTCTCTCCCTTCATTTTTCACCACTCAATTTATTCAACCAACACTACTATTTACCCCACTCATTCTCTCTCTTCATTTTCTACCACACATTTTTTTTATTTTATTCTTTTTTCTTAGTTCTTATGCCCACCTCTTGGGTGTCAAGTGAGGTGGGACGGAGGGAGTACATTGTATTATTTGAAACGAAAATTGCATTATTTGCAACGAATTGAAAAGTACGTTACATTAAGTGTTCTTTTTTTTTTTTTGTAAATTGCATAAATTGTAACCTAAGTGAAAGTATATTGCATATTTCGGTCGTTCACCATTTTTTTTTCAATGGAGTTCACATAGTAAAAAGCCATAACATTATTTTCCCTTATTAGCATCTTTTATAGGATTTCCATAAATATGAGCCGAAGTTACTCCCAAGCATTATCTTACAAATTGGCATCTAAATGTGCTAGCATAGGAAGCCCAAAGCCCTTTGCAGAAACCTAAAAGGGAAAAATACAGAAACCTCCTGTGGTTTGGCCAATGGGAGGATGACACCCTTATGGTACAATACTAAGCATATAACCCCCTCATGGTTAACAGCGGGACCGTTTCGTTTTCCATCAAATAATGGTGTGTCATTCATGCTCCAAAATGCAAATCAGTTTAATCATAGTCCAAAAGTCAAAATGCAGAAAAGTCCTTGTGGTTTTGCGAATGTTAGGATGAAACCCCTTATGGTACTTCACACCGTCAACATTGACGGAAGAATTAACCGTTACACCCCCCCCTCCAATTAACCATATGGGGGTCATATGAATATTATTGTTGACTTGCTAGTCTGGTATGGACCATTGTAATTCAGGTCAAAAATGCAATAATCATACAATCACAACTGATATTGTCTCCTTGTTTGTGAATGCAGATGACAGCAAATGCAATGTCTGAAAGTGGTGAAGAATGCTTTGCAAATGGTATGGACTCATTCGTATCAAAGCCTATTACTTTTCAAAAATTAAAACAGTGTCTAGAACAATATTTATTGTGATGTCGATCGCCCCCTTGTAAATTTGTGCCTTGTATAGAAAATTTCAGTTAGGTAGGAAAATTTTGTAATCAATGACAACAGTATCACTGCAAATTTGGACTTTGTTGACTACAAAATGTTGGTTTATGCAATCTATACCAGTAGTACGGAGTGTAATGGGGGTGAATGTCTAAACCAGGAGTTTTGAGTTTGAGCCAAAGGGAGGGGAAAAAAAAAAGAGTAGAAAACACGGGCGTTTTGGAAGCTATTCGGCCAGGGGTATAGGAGATAGATGGTACATCTTCTGAGCGCATCAGAGACAAAGGTTGCTATGCGAGCAACTAATAGGAATATTTTAGTTTCCTATTCTAAACAGGTTTCATATATATATATATATATATATATATATATATATATATATATATATATATATATATATATATATATATATAGAGAGAGAGAGAGAGAGAGAGAGAGAGAGAGAGAGAGATTATGGAGTATTTTCCTACTTGACAACTGGATGAACAATCTTTGGGTCTCCTATAATACTTTGCTTGAGTGTGAGTTTGTTCTTTTGATTTCATAGATGCCAGTAGCACAAAAGTCTCAGGTCCGTTTTCAAGAGCTGTATAATAAAATTAATCAAGTTACAAATTACATGCTTTCTTTTGAAAAAGCAGCAGACGTCTACCATAATTTCTTCACTTCAGACTTTTAATAGGGTACCTGAAGAATGAGGTTAGATTTTTGGAGCTCAAATTCAAATTCAAATTCAAATTCAATTGGAATAAAATAAACCAGAAGATTCAAGGAAAGATTAGAATAAATGAGTAAAGGTTGTTATGCAATATATAAGGAATAACAATTAATTGAGCAGGTCTCGTGAAGTCAAAAACACCGTTTTCTTAGCGCTTAAAAATAATGTTTTTTTTTTTTTTTAAGGCACACATTTCCTTTGTAAATGTCGTTGCTAATATTACAAAGTGCTAGTCATTTTTATCAAGACTAATAAACATTTAAACATACACTTATATACAAGAGTTGATTACATACTCTACTTTCAAACAATATTGTTTTATTTACCTTGTTTACGTCGTGAGGTTATGCTGTCGAGATTTCTTGATTTTCGATTATAAAATAAGTACATAAAATGATTTTTGCAATTCTTATGTGCACAACAAGATGCGATAGAAGTCTGACCTCAATTACAAGTCTAAATGTAGTGCCTTTTTACTTGGAAATTCAAATTTAGAGAATCAAATTTCCTTTTCTTATTTTCTTGGCCTTATCGCATTTGATTAAAAGCTTTTGCATACCTCCACTCTTGTTTATAAAAACCAATTTATATTAAGGTTCTCCATTTTTAATTGGGAATGACTTCAATGAAACCTCACAATTCCATCCTCATTGGGAGAAGATACATTTACACGCATTGTAATGACTCACTCACACACTGCAAATTAAATTTGGCCACGTGTCAACTTGAAAAAGATTCCTAGGAGGAAAAATTTGCTTTAGACTAAATGCAATGGTGAGATGAAAAGCAGTTTCAACCGGGTGAATCAATGCAATGGTGAAATGAAAGTAGTGGAATGAAAAGAAGGAAATGAAATTTTTTATCCGGGTTAAAAAAAAAAAAGTTGCGTATGATGACACGTGTTGGCACTGAAAGATTCGTGTAGCTAGGAAGCTTCAATCACACGACAGACAACGGATGTGAGCACAGATGTGTCATACAACTGTCCACACATCCACATATAATGCAGCGGAATAAAACAAATTAAAAGCAATAACTCAAGAATTATTTACGCTTACTGATCAATGTGATCAGCAAACTAGGCTTACGCCCAAAAACTTTTCACTATAAAAATTTTTGTTGCTTACGAAAACAAATAAGTGAAAAACTAAAATATGAAAATACTAAACGAGTTCTAATTACCTTCTACGACAAGAACAACTCCCCTTTCCTAAGTAGGACCTATTCTAGTCAGAAGTAAAACAAGAGAACTCTATGAAAAACTAGAAGTGAGTTACGGATGTGAGGCACAACCTTCACTCACAACCTAAAATCAACAATGTCGAAGACTATGAAGAATATGTATTTTTCTCTCTAAAATCCGTAGCTTCTCTTGTGCTGAATGCCTTGTATTTATACTGCACCATGGAGAAGATCTTCACGTGATCGACATCTTCCTTTGTGAGATCTCTTTTCCTATATGAAAACATAAAACACACTCACAAAGAAATAGAATATTAGTGGGTTAGTCCTAATATAAAACTATGTACATAAATAAACAATATTTACTATATTTACAATTCCTTGTCAAAGTAGGACAAGAATAAATCTTTCATGAAAGTCCCAAAATCTTCTTACCATATAGAAGTCTTTTGAAATAAGGAAACATGAATATGTTCCCACAATATTCACGCTTTCAATCTCCCCCTATTTTGGACTTTCTGGTCAAAACCAAGATTTATGATAGTCACATTCTGTAACCACAAAATATAGATAAAAACATAACTCCCCCTGAATGGATGTGTGTCCAGATGTGTATACACATCCACACCTAAAAACTGCATAAACCAAGTTAGAGCAGAAAACTAGCAGTTCATTAAAAAGCAAAATAACCATTCAGCAAAATCCTAATTAAAGCTATTACAACCCATTGTTTTAAAAAGTAAAACTAAAGCAGAAATTAAAAATTGTCTTTAACAACCATTAGAGAAAAAGCAACAAAACTTTCTCCCCCTAAATTAAAGTTCCCAGTGCTTCCAGCCAGCAGCAGATACAGCAGCATCCCATTTTTATTTCCAGTAGCAGCAGCAGCAGATACAGAGCTTGATTCTCCCCCTTTTTGACTAGAAAGTTTAGCATGCCACCTGAGAATTCTATCCTTAAGGGCTTTAAGATTATTGGCATGAACAGTGGAGGTTTGAACTTGAGCTTCAGCAAGGGCAATTTCAGCATCCAAATCCTTCATTTGAGCCTCAAAAGGATCTTCAGATGTGGGTTCAGCTGTGTCCATATCTGGCATAGCAATTTCAGGTACAGCACCCAAAGGGAGATCCACATATCTTTGCTTAGGGTCTAGAAGGGTTTTGGTCTCCTTAAACAAGTCAAACTTTTCAACCTTTTCTTCATTTTTCTCAGACTTAACTCCATTTGCAACCAGAATTTGAGAGATTAGAGAGGGATAGGGTAAAGACCACTTCTTAGAGGGTGACTCTCCATATGCACAGATTTTCCTAAAAATGAAATCCCCAAAGTTGATATTCCTATTAATGCCCTACCTATAAAGAAGATCAGCTTGCACCCTAGTTACAGAGGTCTTGTTATTTGAGGGGTAAAGGTTGGCAGCAAGGATAGTATGGAGAAAGCAATATAGAGAGGACAAAGAACCACTTTCCAAATCTTTAGGTTTCACAGGCCAAGAGGTTACTTTGCCATGAGTGATGGCAGACACAACTTCTTCATCAGACACTCCAACCAATTGATCCACAGAATTATCCAAGCCAAATCATTGATAACAGCAGGGGAAAAGGGAACAAACTTACCTCTAACATAGACAGAGAGGGGAGAGTAGCATCTATCTAGACCTTTAGTCAGATTGCCATAAAATTCATACACCATCTTAGGATATAAAGGAAGAGGGTGATCTACAGTTAAAACATTCCTCTCTCTTCAAAAAATTTATCCATTCCTAATTTGAAGAAAGTTTCCCTATCTCTTTTCATCTCCACAATAAAAGCCTTATTAAAAATCAGACCAAACCTTTCAGAGGCATCCTTGGTTAAAAATTTCTTAGAAAAGGGTTTAGGGGCAGCAGTAATGGAAAGAGTTGAAGGAATACCCTTATCAGCCTTCTTTCTGGTGGATGTGCGTCTGGATGTGTGCACATCTTCAGACACATCCTTTGCAGGAGCTTGCTCTTTGACAGATTCTCCCTCTGTCTCATCACCAGAAGAGGTATCCTTTTCTTGGTCCTCTTTTTCTTGTTCAAGCTCTTCTCTTCCTAGCTTGAAGTTGGCATCTGAGGCAGTATCATCACTCTCATAGCTAGACTCAGATTCAAAGACTTCTTCCTCAATAGGCTCTAGGTCAGTAGCAGCCACCTTTTTCTTTCCTTTCAACTCCATCAAAATATTTGCTAAAGGCTCCTCATCACTAAACACAGATGAATCATCAACAGGATTTGTATCCTCAGGGACAGGAACATCAACAACAGGAGTAGGAGTAGGAATGGGGATAATAGGATCAGATTGCTCAATGGGAGAGGATGGAACAGGAGCAATGGGTTCAGCATGGGGAACAGTTTCAGAAGAAGTAATAACAGGGTCAACTACTGAGGGAGGAGGAATTGCAGATTGAGCCCTAGTTCTAACAAGAGGAGCAATTACCTCTTCTTCTTCTTCTTCTTCTTCTTCTTCTTCTTCTTCTTCTTCTTCTTCTTCTTCTTCTTCTTCTTCTTCTTCTTCTTCTTCTTCTTCGAGAGAGAGAGAGAGAGAGAGAGAGAGAGAGAGAGAGAGAGAGAGAGAGAGTAATGGCGGTAGAGAGCTTCCCACCTGGTTTCTTCAAGTTCTTCAGCTTGTCAGCTTCTGACAGTTTCCTAACCCTATGCGATTGTCGTAGATTGCGTTGGGGAACAGGGATCGCAGCATGGCTCAGGGGTTTAGCTGGAGTCATCTTTCTCTTTTTGGTTGAAGAGGGATCAACAGAGGATGGAACAGGGGCGACAATCGATGGTTGTAAAATCGGAGAGATTGGAGCATTAGGGTTTTCAGAGGTTAGTGGAACAGACAATGGTTCCAATGTAGGAGATTTTGAGGGAGATCGTTCCATTGAGGAGCTCGACGAGGATGAAGGAGGAGGAATTTCGGCAAGAAACTTAGCAATAACAGGGTTGGAGGTAACGGGAGCTTCAGCAATGGCGATTGAAAGAGGCTCAATATCTAGGACGTCTTCCTCACGAATGTTCGAATGATCAGCCATTTAAACTAAGCAAGAGCGTTAGGTTGAACAGTGCTGGTGAATTAATTGCAATGTGTGTGAAATTGTGTGCAGAAGGAAGGAAGAACAAAAGGTTTTAGCTAGGGTTTATGGGGAATGGGACGGATGTGAGGGCTCATAAATACTCACAGCTCCCCCTTTCTAACTGAAACTTGGAATCCTTCTCCAAAAAGGTCTCACACAACCCAAATTCCTTAGGAGTCCTCCAACGGCTAGAAACCTTTGAGATTACCACACACAGCCACCTTCGAAGAAATAGGGGATCAAAATAAAACAAGATTTTGATAGATTTTTATGGAAACAAAAATAATTCAGCCATATCTTTATTAAAAAAAAAGAATCCCAATTGAATTTTCCAACCTTTTCAAACAAGGAATGATACACAGCTTTTCTTTCATGAAAGATATTGGAGATCAAAAACCTATAAAATCAAAGAATGAATTAAGAAAGAAAATAAATTAACTAGTATATTTACAAAGCTCCTATATGTCCTAAAAATGCAGTATGCCTAGCATGATGCAAACACACAGGTGATGGAAATATTCTCATCTTATGGATGTGGCATAGAATGTGAGTCACATATGGGGACACATTTAGATCACAAAAAAGTCAATGAGCAATAATCCAATCTGTACAGCCTCTAGGATGCATCCACCATTTTTTTTGTTGTGGATTTTGCATTGTGAGTAGCTTTCACTTTACTTGATCCCAAAGATAGCCCTTTTTCCCAATGATCTTGTCAAGTTTGACTTCAAGTTTTCTTATGAAAATCACTTGATCACAATGGTCTGGCTTCATACTAAGGGTGAAGCAGCTGTTTCTCACATGTATTTTTTTCTTTTTATAGCACCCACTGTGAGATACCTAGGAAGGTTATATTAAGTCATCAAAAGATGACATGAACAGGAAGTGCTCACAATTAAGTGATCAAAAATAATGTCAAAGATGAAGACTCACAAGTGACCACACTGAGAAATTTCGTGCTAATGCATGATATTATATTTTTTATTTTTATTTTTTATAATTTTTTTTTCAGTTAATCTAAAATACAATTGTGTTAGAGGATGTGAGACACATTTGTGCTCACAACCTTAGATATCACACAAACCAAGAGACTTCCTCAAGGAGGAAAATCTCTCCAAATCTAATGCCTTTGTAAATATATCAGCCAATTGATTTTCAGCCCCAACAAATTTCAGACACACAGTTTTTTATTCTACAAGATCTCTAATGAAATGATGTCTAATATCAATGTGCTTTGTTCTAGAATGTTGGAAAGGATTTTTAGTTATGTCCAAGGTACTTTTGTTATCACAAAAAGCAGTCAAAACTTTGTTATTTAATCCATAATCTTTCAACATTTGATTCATCCAAAGCAGTTGTGTGCAGCAACTTCCAAGGGCAACATACTCAGCCTCAGCAGTGGATAAAGACACACAATTCTGCTTCCTACTGTACTAAGACACAAGGTTATTTCCTAGGTAGAAACATCCACCTGTGGTACTCTTTCTATCATCACTATTTCCAGCCCAATCAGAATCAGTGTACCCAACCAAATTGGTATTTGTTTCTTTAGAGTAATGCAGTCCTAGGTTCACAGTCCCACTTACATATCTAATGATTCTTTTCAAGGCTTTCAGATGGGACACCTTAGGGTTGGCTTGGTATCTTGCACAGAGACACACACTGTACATAATATCAGGTCTACTTGCAGTGAGGTAAAGCAGACTTCCTATCATGCTTCTGTACAGTGTTTGATCAACACTCTCACCATCAGAATCATGACTTAGCTTTTGGGAAGATCCCATTGGGGTTCTTTGATGTGAAGAGTGTTCAAGCTCAAACTTTTTCACAAGATTCTTGGCATACTTAGACTGAGAGATGAACATGCCATCTTTGAATTGTTTAATCTGCAGGCCTAAGAAAAAGTTCAACTCACCTACCATACTCATCTCAAATGTGGAAGTCATGCTATCCACAAACTCAGCTAGCATAGGATCAGAATTTGACCCAAACACAATATCATCCACATAGATTTGTGCCACAAGAATCTCCTTTTTATTTCTCCTCACAAACAATGTTTTGTCAACCTCACCTCTCTTGAATTCTAGGTGAAGCAAATGGTCAGTCAACCTACCATACCAAGTTCTAGGGGCTTGCTTTAGCCCATACAGAGCTTTCCTCAACTTATACACATGGTTGGGATACTTGGAGTTCACAAAGCCCTTAGGTTGTTCAACATAGGCTTCCTCATTTAATATCCCATTTAGAAAAGCACTCTTAACATCCATTTGATGAAGAGTAATCTTGAGGTAACAAGCAATGGCTAACAAAAGCCTAATGGACTCAATCCTTGCAACAGGAGCAAATGTCTCCTCAAAATCAATTCCCTCAATTTAAGTGTAACCTTGAGAAACTAACCTAGCTTTATTTCTAATGATCACACCTTGCTCATCAGTTTTGTTCTTGAAAATCCATTTGGTTCCTATGACATTACCATGAGAGGGTCTAGGGACAAGAGTCTAAACCTCATTCTTTTCAAATTGAATCAACTCATCTTGCATAGCAAGAATCCAGTCAGCATCTTTCAATGCTTCAGCAATATTCTTAGGTTCAATCTTAGAAATAAAACAACAAAAGCTTACCTGGGAGTATGCTGAAGAGCAACTCCACAAACCAGCCATCTTTCTATAGTCCACTTTGTCCTTTTGTATAGTTCTCACTTGAGCATGCACATCTCCCACAACTTGTGAAGTGGGGTGGTTTTTCTGGATTTTTGAAGGAATATCCTTTGATCTATCCACACACCCATCCACATTACCTTCTGGAGCATCATCCTGATCAGAATCAGAGGAACTGTCCTCGCCAGGATTTTGAGTGGATGTGGGAGCGAATGTGGGTTCAGATGTGGAAGCAGATGTGTCCACATCCTTGGTTACATCCTTATCAGGTTCAGCTGGTTTTTCAGCACTGGCAGCATCTGTTGGTTCTCCAGCACCTGTTTCTGTATCTTTCCAGTCTAGTAAGCAACTTGAAACATCATCCTCAGCAGCTTGAGGTAAAGATCAAGTGAATCATCAAAAATAACATTAGCAGATTCCATAATGGTCTTAGTTTTGAGATTAAAAACTCTGTAAGATCTACTATTTGTGGAATAGCCCATGAAAATTGCTTTGTCACTCTTTGAATCAAACTTGGACAGATATTCTCTATCATTGAGAATGTAACAAACACATCTAAACACATGAAAATATTTCACAGTTGGCTTCTTTCCAAGGAGGATTTGGTATGGAGTGACAGTGCTACCAATCCTTAGAAACACCCTATTGCCAATGTGACAAGCAGTGTTCAAAGCTTCTGCCCAGAATTTCTTGGACAGGTTTTTAGAACTTAACATGACCCTAGCCATTTCTTGCAAGGTTCTATTCTTTCTTTCAGCAATTCCATTCTGCTGTGGGGTGATTGGTGCAGAAAATTCATGAGTGATTCCCTTAGAATTGCAAAAATTGGTGAACATTTGATTCTCATATTCAGTGCCATGGTCAGACCTAATCCTCACAGTCTTAAGACCATAAAGATTTCTAACCCTTTTGTACCAATTCTTGAATTCTTCAATTGTTTCTGACTTTTGTCTTAAGAACATTACCCAAGTGTACCTAGAATAATCATCAACACACACAAAGGCATACTTTTTCCTACCAAAGCTTTCTACTTCAATAGGTCCCATTAAATCAGTATGAATCATCTCCAAACACCTAGAAGTGGAGCATTGTTGGACCTTTTTATGTGATGCTTTTGTTTGCTTTCCCTTTTGACATGAACCACAGACATCAGGGTTCTTGAAGTTCAGTTTAGGGAGACCTTTAATGGCTTCAAACCTTTGAAGTTCTTCCAGAGTTCTACAGCTAGCATGCCCTAATTTTTGGTGCCACAGATTGACATCATTAGCTTTTGAGCTTAGGCAAGAAAGTTTGTCACCTAATTGGTAACAATTGTCAGCAGATCTAGGACCAGTAAACACACAGGTATTATCCTTATCAAACACTTCACACAAGTGCTTATCAAACTTCACATAAAGATCATCATCACACAGTTGACTGATGCTTATTAGGTTGGCTTTCAAGCCTTCCACATGGTACACATTGTGCAATTTTGGGAGACCCTTAACATCTAGGGTTCCTTTCCCAACAATCTTTCCTTGAGCACCTCCACCAAAATTTACTTTCCCTCCATTAATCACTTCATAGTCTAGAAGGACTGCTTGGTTTCCAGTCATGTGCCTAGAGCACCCACTATCAAAATACCAAGAGCCAGAGACAGTACTTTTGAGGGAAGAGTAAACAACATTGCAGGTGGCAATTGGTTTGGCCACCCACTTGAAATAGCCCGGATCCGAGAGGCTCGCGCCCCGGCATCTGGCATCTTTCGCGTTGGCGGCGGTTTAGGTCTCGCCGTTTGTTTTCGCATTTGTAGAGTCGCCACGCCATTTTTATTAAGCCCAAAATATTGAAAAAGGGCATCAGTTTAAAGATAATTTTAAACTGTTTTTTGTGTGATGAGATTTTGAGTTCGGAGGTCAGATGACTCCTCGGGAAGAGAATATTAGAATATTAGAGCTCACCCGAGTCGCCTCGTAAAACGAGTCTTTCGGATACCCCTAATATCCTTTAAATGTTGTGTGTGTGTGTGTGTGTGCTTTTAAAAATGCATGCTGTATCGGATGTCTACATTGTATGCTATGTATGGAAATGTATTGAAATAGTAATGGAAGGAAGCCTTACCAATGTTGGTTTGTGTCTGTCTTCCGCTAGGGAATAGTGTTTGAGGTCGGAGTAGCATTCCGGTACGGATCAGGATTGCTTTAGGAAGGGCCGGTTGTCTGCGGACAGAGTTTCGGCGTGAGTTGATGTTGCAGGCTGCGTTCGGGCAGAGGTTCGGCGTGCGTGGGGATCATCGGGATCACTCGGGCAGAGGTTCGGCGTGCGTTGTGGTGGCAGGAGTCACTCGGGCAGAGTTTCGGCGTGGTTTGGGATCGCCGGTTTGACTCGGAAAGAGCCGGGACACCGTGGAAAGACCAGGCAAGGCCTCGGAGTACCACGAGGGACCTCAGAGTACCTCGAGAGTGCCTCGGGGCAGCGCGGGAGCGTCGCGGGAGCGCTCGGGGAGGCTTCGGAGCACCACGAGGGGGCTCGGAAGGCCTCGGAAGGATCCGAAAGGGGCCGGGAATGCCTCGGAAGGACTTAGAGGGGAAGCCAGAAGGCCTAGGGAGGAAGAGAGAAGTGGGAGGTGTGTGAAAATGAGGAGGGGGAGCCCTCTATTTATAGTGCCAGATTTGGTGCAAAGAGGTCCGTACGGACCTCCCTGGTAATCCAAACTTTTGGTTTTCCTCAATTTGAGGGAATCTGTGATGATGGTGAATATTTGGAAATCATGATGTTCCCTGTGCAATAAGGTCCGTACGGACCATCTTGCATGCAAAGAGGTCCGTACGGACCAACTAAGCAAGAGGGTAATCATTTTCCCCGGGATTTGAGGGAATATTGTGGACTTTAAGAAGATTCAGTAATTATTAAAGCAAAGAGGTCCGTACGGACCATTATTGCTTTTCTAATTTCCTGAAAATTCCCAAAAGGTCCTTTTGTCCCTTTTTATCCCAGAAAGGCTCCTGCCTTGGTTTGGCTGGGGGTTTAGAGAGGGTTTTGAGTGAGAGGGGTCGTCGAGACTGCGTTGATGAGTCTGCGGTGCTTCCCGTGTGTTTGAAAGGGTGTGATCCAGATTGGGGTACTTACAGAAGCCCCTCGACGACGTCACTTATGAAAGAAGTGGGGTCGCCGATAAGATAAGGGTCCTAATCTGGATCGCGTCTTTGGGAGATAAAGTGACCGGGGAGGTCAGTGTGAGGACGTGGTGGTGTCCTATTGTGTGACCGCATAGGTCAGTAGGCTGAACCCTGTGATAGGATTCCTACGTATCCCTGGCGGGAATCAAGCCTGATCGTAGTTCGGGTGTAGGGTGAGTATTTTATGAATGCGGGCGTGGTGGTGCCCTGAAGTGTCGTGTGACCGCCGAGGTCAGTGGTAAGGATGTGGTGGTGTCCTGGGTGACCGCATAGGTCGATGGCTGGACCCTGTGATAGGATTCCTACGTATCCCTGGCGGGAATCAAGCCTGGTCGTAGTTCAGAGGTCGTGAAATCGTGAGTGTGGGCGTGGTGGTGCCCTGAAGTGTTGTGTGACCGCCGAGGTCAGTGGTAAGGACGTGGTGGTGTCCTGAAATGTGGTGACCGCCGAGGTCAATTGTGAGGACGTGGTGGTGTCCTGGGATGGAAATTTTACGATTTTCCTAATCGGGTGGTTTAAGGCCTTCCAGGCCAGAGATAGTTGTGTGGACTTGAATCGTCTTCTGATTGCGGTTGCGCCATGTTTGAGGACTTTGAATCGTCCTCTGGCTGAGGTTTGATGTCATGCGCGAGGACTTTGAATCGTCTTCTAGCCGCAGTTGATGTTATGCGCGAGGACTTTGAATCGTCTTCTAGCCGCAGTTGATGTTATGCGCGAGGACTTTGAATCGTCTTCTAGCCGCAGTTGATGTTATGCGCGAGAACTTTGAATCGTCTTCTAGCCGCAGTTGATGTTATGCGCGAGGACTTTGAATCGTCTTCTAGCCGCAGTTGATGTTATGCGCGAGGACTTTGAATCGTCTTCTAGCCGCAGTTGTGGAGGCATGGCTGCCTTGTGCTTTGATTGCGAGAGGCGTAGATGCCTTTGTGTTTTTGCATGTTGAGTAGAAGGTTGGACTTACGATGACTGCCGGTGCTTGCGTTGCCGTTAAAGTGGGCAAGGATGACGGCCGGTGATTGCTTCACCATTTGGCATTTTGGAGGCGCTTCGTGCCTTTGGACTTGTACTCGGAGGTGTTGGCTCCCTCTTGTGCTTGTTTTGCCGTTGAGTGGGCAAGGATGATGGTCAGTGCTGGGGATATGCAGTCTTGTATGACTTCCCTTTGACTTGTTGGGGGAGGAGCTCGGGCTTACTTTGATGGCCGGTGCTTGCGTTGCCGTTGAAGTGGGCTAGGTTCGGGCTTACACCGACCGGTGCTTGAATTGCTGGGGATGCATGACCTTGTAGGGGCCCTTTTCTGTTGGGAAGATGACTTCGGACCTCTTTTGAGGGCCAGTGGTTGAGTTGTCGTTGAGCGTTTTGGAGGCGTCTTGTGCCTTGATATTCGTGCTGGGAGGTGTTGGCTCCTTCTTGAATTGCCGTCGAGCGTTTTGGAGGCGTCTCGTGCCTTGATATTCGTACTGGGAGGTGTTGGCTCCTTCTTGAATCGCCGTTGAGTGGGCGAGGACCGGTCTTACGTTGACGGCCGGGGATTGAATTGCCGTTGAAGTGGGCAAAGACCGGTCTTACGTTGACGGCCGGGGATTGAATTGCCGTTGAAGTGGGCGACGACCGGTCTTACGTTGACGGCCGGGGATTGAATTGTCGTTGAAGTGGGCGAAGACCGGTCTTACGTTGACGGCCGGGGATTGAATTGCCGTTGAAGTGGGCGAAGACCGGTCTTACGTTGACGGCCGGGGATTGAATTGCCGTTGAAGTGGGCGAAGACCGGTCTTACGTTGACGGCCGGGGATTGAATTGCCGTTGAAGTGGGCGAAGACCGGTCTTACGTTGACGGCCGGGGATTGAATTGCCGTTGAAGTGGGCGAAGACCGGTCTTACGTTGACGGCCGGGGATTGAATTGCCGTTGAAGTGGGCGAAGACCGGTCTTATGTTGACGGCCGGGGATTGAATTGCCGTTGAAGTGGGCGAAGACCGGTCTTACGTTGACGGCCGGTGGTTGAATTGAAGGGTTAGGGACCATTCTGCACTTGGATTTGCTGAAAAAGGCCTTAGGACAGCCAGGGGCAAAGATTATAAGGGCAGGAAAGTAATTTGGCCACCCCTTGCAAAGAGGTCCGTACGGACCAACCTGGCTGCAAAGAGGTCCGTACGGACCAAGTTGGTTTTTTACAGTTCCCAGGTTTTGACCGGGTTTAAATGCCGAGCCCTTCCCCATTCCTTCTTCTTCAGTGCGTGAATCCGAGAGAGAGAGGGAGAGAAAAACCTCCATTGTTAACCAAAATCCTCCATTTTTCGCTTGAATCGCTTGCAATGGCGGAAGGATCTCGAAGGAATCGTCGTCAACGCAGTCAAGAAGTGGTCGAGCAACGGATGGAGCTCCAAAGAAATTGGATTTCATTTGTTCCATCTTCGAAGAACCCGGATGTCTTGTATCCGAATCCGGAGGTGCACAATCGTCGTTCTAGGAACGTCGGGGAGGTAAGAAATCCGTTCCGTTTTGATTCCCTGCTCGAATTTTGAATGCTAGAACTAGGTTTTAGTTTTTCGCATTTTTGAATTTTTGTTATTTTTTTTTATGCCTTTTTGTGAAATTCTTGATGAATTGTTGAAAATGGACATGTAAAAATTGTGGGTATGTGTATTTTGTGCAGAAATGTGTAGATTAGCTTTTATTTGCGAAAATAAAGTGCCTCTCTAATGAAATGCATGCTTTGGTGTTTTGTACCGTATGCTATTTATGTATGTACATTATGAGAAAAGTTTGTCATGTAGTGACAATTTTTGTGAAAAAATGTGACATGTGCCGTGTTTTGTGACGGGTTTTGTCTGAAAGTGTGTACCGTGTAGGGACGGATTTTTTTTTTTTTTGAAAAATGTGTTATGCATATGTGTCGTGCCGTGTGTGCCATGTTTTTGGGTGACGGACTTTGTGGGGAAAATATGTGCAATATGTGCCGTGTTTTTGTGACGGGTTATTTTCATGGCTTTCCGTGTTGGGACGGACTTTTTTGAAAATGTGTCGTGTAGGGCTTAATCCCTTTTTTGAGAAAATGTGTACAGTGTGTGCCGTGTTTTGTGACGGACTGCATGGGAAAAAATTATATGTATAATGTATGTGAAAATTATGTGCGACATGTGCCGTGTTTTGTGACGGGATATATGTGAAAAATATGTGCAATGTGTGCCGTGTTTTGTGACGGGTTATATGTGAAAAATATGTGCAATGTGTGCCGTGTTTTGTGACGGGTTATTTTCATGGCTTTCCGTGTTGGGACGGACTTTTGTGCCTTTTGTTTTATATTAAGTACTGTGATTGACGTACCTTTGCTGTGTTTACCTGCAGGATGCGGGGCTTATGGCCGGGAAGGCCAAGAGGATGAAGACTCGGGGATCGCTCGAGGCTGTTGTTGAGCCGCGGCGGATGCCCGATATTTCCGTGGATGGTAGGCCGAGTCCCAGGAGGCCGGGTCACGCTTCGGCTCCAGGGTGTTTGTAGAGAACCCGGCCGAAGTTTCGATACGAGGAAGAACAAGAGCGTCTTCCTTGGCCTTTCCGAGTATTGGTGGGATACCACCCACACCTTCCATCCGAGCCGGGGAGAGGTGACGGTGACGCCGACCGACTTTGCCGCGACAGGGCTTTCCTTCAAAGGAGGGCCGGTACGGTGGAGAGATATGATCTCCGATCTTTGTGTTGACCGAGCCGCTGGGCTTTGAGCCTCATCCTCGCAGGGTCCGGAGATGCTATATAGCGATGTGGAGCCGAGGATCACGTCCAGCATTGGGGCCTATGTCCGGTACCGGCCAGTGTGTCGGCGGAGCATTGGCGCGCTCCTTTTTGTGGTATGCACTTTCCGAGACCTTGTTCTCGAACCATGCGGCTAACGGCTCCCTTTGCTCTGTTGGAGAGCTTGATTGATCTGGATAGAGTTTGTGACATCGCTTGGGGCGAGGCGAGGCTTGGCCGAGCTCTACTTCTCTTTGGACCGGTTTAGCGGGGGTGTGGCGATTCATTGGCCTGTTTTGACTTTGCTTTGGAGGTATGAGTTTATTGCTGTTTTTGATTTAGCAACTTGTCGTTTCTCCGTTTTCTTTGCACCGAGCCTTCTCTGTTTTTGTTACGAGTGTGGTTCTATGAGGTTTTTCAGTGTTTCCCGTGGGATAGAGATCCCAGGGCTGCCGCTGCGTACCCTGCTATGCTGGGCTGGGCTCGTACGGCGAGGAAAAGGAGGACCAGCAGGGGGAAGCTCACCATCGCCTACAGGGATGTGCAGGAGCGTCTGGAGAGGGGTAGCTCGGAGGGGTTCGTTTTGTTCCCGTGGGCTCGGTATGAGGGTGATAAGTTCGAGGGGGCTCCCGAGGTGACAGCCAATACGGAAGATCTTTGCGGGGCTTGACTGCGATGTTATGTATCCGGGGAGCGGGTCTTCGCGCATGGCCCAGGTGTGCTTCCCGTGGCTCCGAGGGACCCTCCTTTTGGGATGCTTGATTCCCGGGACATGGATGTGCTTGACTTTGAGAGGTACCTTGGCGGTGTGGGCGCCGAGGAGTTCATTTTGTATGGAGAGGAGTACGGGGCCTTCGTGAGGAGGAAGCTGAGGACGCCGCAGTGCGCGAGGAGAGAGAGGCCGGCCCGCAGGCTCCCCTGCAGGTTCCGATGCCGGGGCCGGATTTCACGTATGTCCGGGGGGACGGATCGAGGAGGAGGGTGTCTGTACCCGTTCCTGAGCAGGCTCCTGCTGCATACCGAGTGGATCCTGACAGATCGGTGAGTGTGCTTACTCTTTTCCATCTTGGCATCTTTTCTGTATTTTTCTCTTTTTGTTGTCGAGTGTAACTGTATTGCTGAGCGTTTCCTTGGCTGCTTGTTGGTGCAGGTCCCGGGGAGAGCCTATGATATGCTGACTCGCCGTTATGTGGCGATGAGGTCGTTTGCGAAGAAGATGGCATCGAAGATATCTTGCCGGTCTTTGCGATGCGTGCCGGCGTACGAGCCTATGCCTTCGAGGCATTCTGTAGACGTTCCTCCGCCTAGAGCCGAGCCGGAGCCGCAGCAGGAGGGACCTTCGAGGGGGCGGCATAGCATGGATGCCGGGACGTCTTCAGGAGCTGCGGGGCAGCAACCCTTTTATCAGTTCTTCCCTCCTCAGGATGCACAGGGCGAGGGTCCGTCAGAGCCTTCTTTCTTTGATCCTTTCGCCGGATTTGATCCTTCAGATTACTTTGAGTGGCAGCCTCCGGCGGGGGCTCGGTACTCTGATGACGAGGATGTGGCGGGCGAGTTCACAGGGATGCCCGACTTTTCTCTGGAGGACCTCGGCGAGGATGATGATGATGCTGAAGAGTCGGATTAGGGTCCATTTGCTTTCCCTCTTTCCATATCTTCTCTTTTTTTGTTTAGCAACAGACATTTGATATTCCTGTAATAAAACACTCATATTTGCACGGCAAACAACATTTTATTTTAAGATGTAATGTCATTTTTGTGATTCCCGGGATTTGTCCTAGAAATGGTTGCTATTATTATTTTTTATTTTGTGCATGCCACGTGAGCTGAGAGTGCGTTTGTGGGTAGTGTATGTTCACCGGGGATGGCTTTGGCCAGTGTTTGGGCAGTTTGGAGCAAGGTCCCGCCGAGGACAAATGGTTGTTGTACCGTTTGTCGGGGAAATGGGTTCTTTTTGCAAGGAGGCCCGTACGGACATACCTAGCATGCAAAGAGGTCCGTACGGACCAACCTTGCTTGGGAAGGAGATAAATGCTTTCCAAAGTGTCCGGTTCTTCCCCATTTCCCCATTTGCAGCCATTTTCGAGCTTTCTTCCCCATTTTCTCTAGTAACCTCCATTTTTGCCATGGATTCTTCGTACGTCCCTAGAATTTTGCCGAGGCTTTCGCAGGAGAGGCAAGCACACTTCCTTGAGCAGTTGAAAACGTGGATGCGGCGCCGTATGAGGCATCGGAGGCGGGCTTTCGAGGTAAGGTTTCGTCTTTGCTCGATTTGGTCTTTTAAGGAGTTGGTTCCTGATTGGGATTTGTTGCGGGCCGCCGCGAAGTTACGGGATGTTAGGAGGCACGTGTACTGTTTCTCCTACCATGAAATGGTGCCCACTTTTGAGGATTTTCGGGCTTTGATGGGGGGACCGGAGGTGGAGGCCATCTCGCTTCCTTTGATTGGTGGTGCTGCTGTGAGCGTGAAGCTTGCAGGCTTTCTTCGTACTTCGTTGGAAGAAGTGCAGGGCATGATCCTTGATTCGGGTCATATCGACATTTCTGAGCTGTCGGAGCGGTTCATGGTTGATGATGAGAGTGACGTCTCTTGGGATGCCTTCGCCTTGTGCACGATAGCGACGCTCTTCATGGTCAGCTCCCTTGGCATTTGTGATGGGGCTTTGCTAGATGTGGTTGGGCACTGCAGGGCTGGAGAGGATATTGTCCCGTTGGTGCTGGGGGAGACTCTTCATGGTATCGACCGTCTGGCGACTGGGGATCGTTTTATGAGAGGGGGAAGTCCCGCTTTGCTCACCTTGTGGCTGCGAGAGAGACTTCAGGCCATGCCCGAGGCTCCGACGTCGTTTAGTCCGTGGTCATTTGCTCAGCGACCTCTTGCGTTGGATATGGATCAGTCCGCCTGGGAGAGATGGATGGCACAGCTTGGTACGCATCAGATCCGCTGGTGGGTTTCGCACTGGAGGATTGAGACTAGGAGGGTGTTGGGTTTTACGGGTCCATGCGCAGCGGAATTAAGCATTAAAAACATAAAACCCAATAAGCCCTAGGATCCGTTCTATACGATTAATTTGAATACCTATGAGATAGAATTAAACCAACCTTGAAACGCTTTCCGGTCTTGAGCTATCGAACGATTTGATTATGTGATATCGAATCACAAACTTCGTTCTTCAACTTGCTTGAACTCTAGGCCTTGATCGATGAACGAGCGAAGACCCTCTTTCGGTATCCACACCTTTGAATGAATCCAAGAACAACTTCTTGATGATTGCTAGATCTAAACCTTGAAGAATATTGAGAGTATTTAATTATGAATTTTGCTTGAAAAGTTTCGGCTGACCTTTTAGGTCTGACAGAACCCTTGTATTTATACTACAATAGTAGGAATACCTCTCCTAATCGTATTAGGAGAGACAGGCTGTCAAACCGCGTACTGGCCTATTATGTCGCGCGGTATATTAAGCCATTGGCTTAATATGTCGCGCGGTATATATAGCCAGATACAGAAACTCTCAACTATTCTTCCTCCGGTTTAACTAATTCATTCTAGTTGTGTGTGACCCAATAGGATTACATTATGTTGGCAATGAGTTCGATCATATCGAACCTCATAAGACATAAGCGGACTCTAGCAAGCCATTATGTCTACCCAAATAATGCAACGTAAGAGTTCACGTTTCCAATGGTGTACTTCCATTTATCCCTTTGTCTCACGATGTTATATTTGAACACAAGTCATGGTCCTTGTCAACTTGTTATTGTTCAATGCTTTCTCGATTCTTGAGTATAATGATAATTCCAATCATATTGGGGTACGGCCATACACTTTTCATCATTATCACTCATCGAGGGGCCCAAGCATAACATCTCTCTTCCGAGGGACAAATTCCTTCTTGACTTATCATCCTTCCCATCATGAATCCGATCATGCCAATGATAGTCTTTATAGATATCGTGTTAAGATATTGTTTGACTAAAATCAAACATGACTTTCATCATATGTAAGGTTACGATAATCTTAGGTCTAGGAAATAAATGAAGTAACCGTATGAGATTTAAGTATGACATTTGACCATGACATAAATCTCATGCGGGTCATGTCCAAATACTTGTTCTCTAGCAAGTACCCATAATTTCAATGTGCATCTCTTATGCATATAATCATCACATGATTATCCATTGACAATTATACTAATTATTCTCTTAATAATTAGGGACGGAGATTATTACAATAAATATGCAAACTATATAATAATCAAATAATAAACATAAACGATAAAGATGATACATAACGGTTTTCGCTAAACATAACTAAAGCCTAGGGCATTACACCAACAGTCTCCCACTTGCACTAGGCTCCATTTATGTATCGAATACTCATGGATCTAACATGCCCATCATGCTTCTTCCTATGCGAGTGTCTTTGTAAGTGAGTCCCTTATGTCATCATCGGTTGATACTTTGTATATTTTAACGTCTTCTCATTCTTTATGAATTCCTCGAAGAACGTCTAAGTGAGTGTTTGGATCACTGTTGTGAACTTGGTTCCATTGTTTGCACAAGTGGTACCACTATTGTCATAACAAAAGTTTCACCGATTAGTGATACTTGGAAAAACACTTGAAGTATTTCCAAAATACTAAATGAACTTTTGATCCAAACTGCCTCTTTCAGCTACATCATATGTTGCTAAAGTATGGCCTTAGTAGTAGAATCGGCTACAATTTCTGCTTGGAACTCTTCCAATCAAAACTGCACCTCTAATAAGCAAAAACACAAATCCTAATTGCGATTTTAAAATAACTTTGTTAGTTTGGAAGCTAGCACCTATGTAACCCTTACAACAAGATTAACTTCCAATCTTTCAAATCCCAAGAACGTATCCTTAGTTCTTCTTAAGTACTTAAGGATCATCTTGACTGCCATCCAATGGTTCTCATCACAGGATCAGATTGGTATCGACTCATCATGCTCAAAGCATATGAGACGTTGGGTCTAGTACAAATTATGGCATACATTACAGATCCAAATGCCGAAGCATATGGAACTTCATTCATTTCCTTTTGCTCATCAATTGTCATAAGACAATGAGTATTGCTTAAGAGAAAATACCATGACCCATTGACAAGCCACTTTTCTTAGACTCTTCTAAGAACCTTGTCAATGTGAACACTTTGACTCAAACCAATTTATCCTTCTAGATCTATCTCTATAGATCTTGATGCCAAGGATGTAAGCGGCTTTACCCATATCTTTCATTGAGAAACCTTTCCTTGACCAAGACTTAATAGTCTTAAGTGTCGGAACTTGTTTTTCAAATGAGTAAGATATTATTGTAATAAACAATAAAAATAATACCATGCTCCCACTGAATTTCATGCATACACAAGGTTCATCTTTGTACTTGATAAAGTCAAACTCTTTGACCAATTCATCAAAACAAAGATTCCAATTCCTTGAAGCTTGCTTCAATCCATCTCATGGATCCTTGCAACATGCATACTTTATTAGAGTTTCTTGGATCGACAAACTATTCGGGTTGTGTACTTTACACATCCTTAATAATCTTTCCATTTAAAGAAAGTCGTTTGACATCCATTTGTCATATCACATAGTCACAATATGCGATTATGGCAATTGAAATTCTAACAGACATCGACATTGTAACTGGCGGAAAAAGTTCAACATAGTCAATACTATGAATTAACCTAAGTCCTTTTGCTACAATCCTTAGTCATGAAAGTATACACCTTCACATCCATGTTGGTCTTTGAAGACCTACTTGCACCCTTTAGTTTTTACACTTTTGGGTAGCCCAATCAAGTTCCAATTAAACTTGATTGTTAAACATGGATTGTAACTTGGATTCCATGGTTCCTAACCATTTATCCAAATTAGGAGAGGACATCGCTTCTTGATAGCAAGTAGGATCGTCATTCTCAATGACTTCCACTTCATCACTTTCCGCAACGAGAAATCACTATTTCTTGAGTTCGGATCATAACCTATCCAATCTACGATGGACTTGTGCATCTTGAACCGGTTTCACAACTCCTTTGTGAACTTGGTTCTGTCTCTACTCTTGGTTCCATATTATTTTCGGGTTCTTGAACTTCTTTCAAGATTAATTTTACTCCCACTAGATTCTTTATTGAGAAACTATTTCTCAAGAAACAAATCGTGTAGAGCAACAAACATTTTGTTCTCTTTGTGATTGTAAAATCAATATCCGAAAATAACCTTGTCAGATTTGGTGCTAACTTATAAGAGACAAGTCTCTTTACATAAGATTCGCAACCCCAAATCTTCATGAAAGACAAACTAAGTTTTCTTCCATGCCACATCTCATGTGGGGCCTTAGGAACCGATTTAGTAGGGACTCGATTCAGTGTAACCGCATTATTTCTAATGCATATCCTCAAAAGGAAATAGGAAATAGGAAAGTCTAATTGACACATCATCGAACGAACCATGTCCTACAAGATTCAATTCCTCCTTTCAGAAACACCATACAATGTGGTGTTCTGGGTGGAGTCAACTTTGAAACAATTTCATAGTTTTGAGATGATTGTCAAATTCTTGGCTCAAATATTCATCACCTCGATCTAATCGAAGTACTTAACAGTTTTACCAAGTTGTTTTGTACTTCATCTTTGAAATGTTCAAAAACATCTCAAACGATTCACCTTCGGACTTCATCAGATAGACATAGTCATATCTAGATAAGTCTTTAGTGAAATATGATGAAATACCGAAGTCTTCCCCTAGCAATGCTACTTAATAGTCCACATACATCTCATGTATAATGACCAATAAGTCACTAGTCCTCCCACTACTTTAGTGTAGGGTGGTTTGGTCGATAATCCCAATAAATAAGATCCACATTCCTCAAATGATTCATGGTCATATGAGTCTAAAAGTCCATGTTAATGGAGTTTAGATATATGTTTCTTATTTATTTGACCAAGCCGACAATGCCATATAAACGCTTTGTTCATATTGTTCGGTTTAGATTTCCGATTTATGTCATAGATATCTTCAATATTATTTTGTAATTCCAATCATATTGGGGTACGGCCATACACTTTCATCATTATCACTCATCGAGGGGCCCAAGCATAACATCTCTCTTCCGAGGGACAAATTCCTTCTTGACTTATCATCCTTCCCATCATGAATCCGATCATGCCAATGATAGTCTTTATAGATATCGTGTTAAGATATTGTTTGACTAAAATCAAACATGACTTTCATCATATGTAAGGTTACGATAATCTTAGGTCTAGGAAATAAATGAAGTAACCGTATGAGATTTAAGTATGACATTTGACCATGACATAAATCTCATGCGGGTCATGTCCAGTCACTTGTTCTCTAGCAAATACCCATAATTTCAATGTGCATCTCTTATGCATATAATCATCACATGATTATCCATTGACAATTATACTAATTATTCTCTTAATAATTAGGGACGGAGATTATTACAATAAATATGCAAACTATATAATAATCAAATAATAAACATAAACGATAAAGATGATACATAACGGTTTTCAGTTAAACATAACTAAAGCCTAGGGCATTACACCAACAGTTTTTGAGACAATTTGGGTTTAGCCTCTTCGGCTTTGACAACTTTTGTCCTAGGTTTAGCAACTTTTGCTTTACCTACTTTTCCTTCCTTTGTGAACCCTTTCTTGTGTTAACCATTAACACAATTTGCGGATTGCTCCTTCTTTCATCATATGAATTAAGAGCTTTCACCACAACATATATCTTTTGCCTAGCTTGCATTTGGAACATTTCCTTTTTGCGTTATGCTATAACAAAAAGAATAGTTATCATGTGCTCAAGGTTCTTCATAAGAGCCTTTAACCATGGTGGCAAATTCAAGGCAAGCAATATTGTCAGAATCATCAATATGTTTCTAATGTTGCTTCCTTATTTGCCCTTTGCAACATTTGCAATGGGTTTAGTAGGAACGGATTCGTCAAGAACGTACACATTTGCCTAAGAACAATTCTTGAGCGTCTGATCAAATCAGAGTAACTTGTACCGTTCTTTTCGAATTTTGTCCTTCATAAGGACGAATCGCAATTATCATTATGTAATGCTACTTCTACAACAAAATATACAAATTATATGAACACATATCAATATCAACACATTTATTATTTAAGAGCAAATAATGTATTTTACAAATACTCCCACTAAATCATACACCTTCTAATGCTAATAAGCATAATATGCATTTAATGGGCTAAGATCCAACTTTAATTTAATCTCAAGTACGCTATGGCGCACCGCTCAAGATTAAACTAATTAGGTAGAAAAACATCAATCATATCGTATATGACTCTTAGGACTAAGATCCATCTTTAATTTGATCTCAAGTACGCTATGGCGCACCGCTCAAGATCAAACTAATTAGGTAGAAAACATCAATCATATCATATATGACTCTTAGGATCTTTTATGAGATTTATTTAAGACATCATATGTCTAAGCATATTTTAATCTCATCTTATGCCTTGGGTCCAAAACCATTTTGATAACCCAATTAAGTTCATCCATTTTAAACGTATAGGAACCACCATTTCCTCATCTTGCTCGCAAAACGTAATAGAATCAAAGCACCTTGCTATGGCAAGCCCACCCAAAACTATCCGAGTGGTCTCAAGTGTTTAAATCATGGATTGGCATAAAGAACTCAAAAGTTAAATGAAGGTTCTTTAAGGTAGATTATAAGCATATCAGCAAAGATAGTCATAATCATGCACCAGGTAAGTTCCCAGGAAGATAGGTGAGCCACAAGGACTACTTAAGTACCAACTCTTCCTTAGACAGAACTCTCCTAGTCATGCACAATTAGAAATCAACTCGATTTGGCAACATAATCACTACCTTTTATAAACAATTAGTTTCCTTTTAAAATTTCGCGTAATTATGACTTGTTTCCATAAACAATCATAAAATCCAAAATTTACAATGTCTAAATCTAAACATATTAGGAAACTATAATGCAATGTTTCAACTAAACATTTTAGGAAATCATAATTCAATGTTTCAACTAAACATCTAATAAAACTCTTAACACTTAAGAACAAATAATTCATGCATCGCAATAATTATTAAAATCATATTTTAATCAATTAATCATGCATATCAATGAATCAATCTAGCATGGACTTATAAACTCAATTTTATAACATCCAGATTTTCATATGAACATATCGATTGTAAACACAATCACGTAATAGCGTAAAAATTGAACAAACCGATTACGCCGGTTTTGGCTTATTATGTCGCGTGACAACATCGCCCGAGGCTTGATATGTCGCGCGACCTAACAGCCGCTTACTGAACTCCACATGGCTCAACATGTCGCGCGACATAAGCGGCCAAGTAACAGGATTTCAGTTCGAACCAATACAGATTACATGTAATTAAATCACGTAAAACATCCCTTTTACGTATTTAATTCAGCATATTTCGAAAACGATTTTCACATTGTTTCACATAAACAATTAAAAATTCTATCACATACAAAACATGCAATAAGCATATAAACAATTTATATCTTAAATCTAGCATGTTAATTCAAACTTAACCATACGAACGGGGCTCTGATACCACTGTTGGGTTTTACGGGTCCATGCGCAGCGGAATTAAGCATTAAAAACATAAAACCCAATAAGCCCTAGGATCCGTTCTATACGATTAATTTGAATACCTATGAGATAGAATTAAACCAACCTTGAAACGCTTTCCGGTCTTGAGCTATCGAACGATTTGATTATGTGATATCGAATCACAAACTTCGTTCTTCAACTTGCTTGAACTCTAGGCCTTGATCGATGAACGAGCGAAGACCCTCTTTCGGTATCCACACCTTTGAATGAATCCAAGAACAACTTCTTGATGATTGCTAGATCTAAACCTTGAAGAATATTGAGAGTATTTAATTATGAATTTTGCTTGAAAAGTTTCGGCTGACCTTTTAGGTCTGACAGAACCCTTGTATTTATACTACAATAGTAGGAATACCTCTCCTAATCGTATTAGGAGAGACAGTCAATCAAACCGCGTGCGGCCTATTATGTCGCGCGGTATATTAAGCCATTGGCTTAATATGTCGCGCGGTATATATAGCCGTATACGTAAACTCTCAACTATTCTTCCTCCGGTTTAACCAATTCATTCTAGTTGTGTGTGACCCAATAGGATTACATTATGTTGGCAATGAGTTCGATCATATCGAACCTCATAAGACATAAGCGGACTCTAGCAAGCCATTATGTCTACCCAAATAATGCAACGTAAGAGTTCACGTTTCCAATGGTGTACTTCCATTTATCCCTTTGTCTCACGATGTTATATTTGAACACAAGTCATGGTCCTTGTCAACTTGTTATTGTTCAATGCTTTCTCTATTCTTGAGTATAATGATAATTCCAATCATATTGGGGTACGGCCATACACTTTTCATCATTATCACTCATCGAGGGGCCCAAGCATAACATCTCTCTTCCGAGGGACAAATTCCTTCTTGACTTATCATCCTTCCCATCATGAATCCGATCATGCCAATGATAGTCTTTATAGATATCGTGTTAAGATATTGTTTGACTAAAATCAAACATGACTTTCATCATATGTAAGGTTACGATAATCTTAGGTCTAGGAAATAAATGAAGTAACCGTATGAGATTTAAGTATGACATTTGACCATGACATAAATCTCATGCGGGTCATGTCCAGTCACTTGTTCTCTAGCAAGTACCCATAATTTCAATGTGCATCTCTTATGCATATAATCATCACATGATTATCCATTGACAATTATACTAATTATTCTCTTAATAATTAGGGACGGAGATTATTACAATAAATATGCAAACTATATAATAATCAAATAATAAACATAAACGATAAAGATGATACATAACGGTTTTCAGTTAAACATAACTAAAGCCTAGGGCATTACACCAACAGAGGGTCTTGCAGGAAGGGTCCTACGTTGTCAGAGTTCCAGGTTTGTCTTGGTCCTCCTTCTATATTCCGTCGCTTGTTTCCCGGCAGTTTGGGATGAAGCAGGAGCCTTTGTTGGGCTGGGATGACCTTGCTACTGCGGAGGTAGTTCCTCTTTGTATGGCAGCTTCAGGTGCCTTCTTGTATTTTCTGAGGGTATGGAAGTATTCCGCTTTCCCTCCTGTGGTACTCCTTAGACGTCGGGGGAGCGTCGTATTGACGACTCGCACTGCCGGCCCGGTATGAGCAACAGCGTGTTGGGCAGTCCCAAGTGGTCTTGGAGAGCAGGCGTGTAGCGATTCTGGGACCCGGTTGCTGTAGTAGCTATTGCCTTAGGAGTTCCGAAGCCTGGTCTGACCCTTTGGATGTGACGGGAGACACTTTGTTTGACTACGAGACTAGAGTTGACCGACTGACGGGGAGAGGTCCTCTTTTGCGTACTCGCAGGAGGAGATCCGAGCCGAAGCACGGGCGAATGAAGCCCTGAGAGCTACCGGATTGTTTGACTCTACGGGGAGGACCCCTGATCTCGGACTGAGAGACGCAGAGTTGGTTCACGTGGAGCGAAAGAAGACTCGCCGGGGACGAGGGAAGAAAGGAAAGAATGGCGAGGGGACAAGCGCAGACGGCGCGGAATGACCTCCTAGGTATCCATTCATTGCATTGCAAACACATTATTAGTTAAATGTATTAAGCTGTCTTTTAGCATGTTGTGAACTTGAGAGTAGACCGTGCTTGAACTCATCAAGAAATGTTGTAACCGTTAGTGATTTGTGATTTACTTTTAAAGCTTTGTCGAGACGCAAGATCTCTTGTTTGCCTTTGCTTTTGTTGTGCACTTTGTCGGCGTCCGTCCTTGGAATTTTCTGTTGCATTTGCGGACTGAAGCGGTCTGGGCCATGACGGCAATCCCCTTTTGCTTGGACTTTGTGTTTGGCTGAGAGGTTGAATGATCCTCTGACAAGTCATTTTGATGGTCTTTTTCGCAGCTTCCTTGCCTCTTGTTGGCGTCGGGCTCTTGACCTCTTTTTCGCAGCTTCTGCTTGAGCTTCTTTCATTTTTTTTTTGTGAGCCCTTGCTCGAGCTCTTTTTTTTGTTTGTTTTTTTTTTGAAGCGCGTGAGGGCGAAGACAATCCCCTGGCTTGGAAGCAGACGTGAGTCAGTCGTTTGATGCTGAGTGACCCTCGAATGTCCTTTGATGTTGCCGCCGTCGTTTGACTTGGTCAAGGTGACTGCTGGGGCGTGTTCTTGAAAAGTGCGTAGGTTGATGGAGGTCTTGATTGACATTCAAACTTTTGACTTTTTTATGTATTTTTAGACCGGACCAATTAAGGTTGCCTACGTTCCCCCGGACTAGAGGGCTCAGGTCTGCGTAGTTCGACACTACATGGAGTGCCAAGAGATGCACAGGTTGTTCTTCTTTAGGCGAATTATCTGCGAAGTTTGCTTCCGTTGACTGGATTCATGAAGGGATTGCCGTCTAGGTCTGTCAGCTTCATGGCGCCTCCGGAGAAGATCTTTTGAACCACGAAAGGGCCGATCCATGTGGGTTCCCATTTTCCCAGTGGGTCGGTTCGAGTGGGAGGCTTTTCTTTGAGTACAAGGTCACCTTCCCTGATGTCTCGGGATTTGACTTTCTTGTCGAAAGCTCTAGCCATCCCGCTTTGATAGGCTCGGACGTGTTCCATGGCCTTTAGTCGTCGCTCGTCTAGCAGAGCCAATTCGTCGTGTCGGCTTCGGAGCCATTCAACTTCGTTGATGTCATTTTCCAGCAAGACTCTGAGTGAGGGAATTTCTAGCTCGATGGGAAGGATCGCTTCCATCCCGTATGTCGGGACAAATGGGGTTTCTCCCGTGGTCGTTTCCGACCGTGTGCGGTAGCCCCAAAGTGCAAGGTGCAGCTTCTCGGGCCAATCTCGTCCTCGGGTGGTCATTTTTCGGATGATCCGTTCGAGGGTTTTGTTTGCTGCTTCCACGGCGCCGTTTGTTTGTGGCCGGTAGGGAGAAGATTTGTGGCGTGTGATCTTGAATTCAGCCGGCGATCTGTCGAATTCCCCTTCGAAGTGTGAACCATTGTACGATATGACCTCATTTGGGATGCCGTATCGGCGATGATGTTTTCCTTGAGGAAATGCGCGACCTTCTTGGAGGTGAGTACCTTGTAGGACTTGGCTTCGACCCATTTGGTGAAGTAGTCGATGGCTACTAAGATGAACTCGTGACCGTTCCGCTGGCGGAGCGATTTTTCCGATGACGTCAATTCCCCAAGTGGCAAAGGGCCAAGGTGTAGTCATGCAAGAGAGATCGTGGGGCGGCAGATGATTGAGGTTGGAGAACCGTTGGCACTGTCGCAGCCTTCGGACAAAGTGGATGCAATCTGCCTCCATGGAGATCCAGTAGTAGCCCATCCTGAGAATGATTTGCATCAGGGCTCTAGCGTTCATGTGGGGACCGCAAGCCCCATTGTGGACTTCGTTCATGAACTTGTTTGCTTCTTCTTGGCTGATGCGGCGTAGGAGTGGCCCATGGTAGCGTTTCTTGTATAGCATGTCCCCGAGGATGACGAAGTGAGAGGCGAGGCGTTTTAGGGCCATGATGCTCTTGGTTTTGACCCCTTCTGTGTGTGGGTCTTCCTTGTTCATGAAGGTGGTTTCCCCGCTCTTGAGGTATTGGAAGATCTGGTTATACCATGGCTCATTGACGGGCTTAGGTTACTGGGTTCGATCTCACAACAAGAGGCGGGAATTTCCTTTCGTCCGACTTTGAAGGGTTTGATTGCTTTTCCTTCGGGGATTTCTACAAGGGAAGCCAAGGTGGCTAAGGCATCCGCAAACCCGTTTCGGTCTCTTGGCAAGTAGTGGAAGGTGACCTCTTCGAATTGTGTGATGAGGTCCTCCATGCATGCATAGTATTTTTGCAAGCCTGGGTCTATGGTTTTCCACTTGTTGGAGACTTGGTTGATGATCAAGGCCGAGTCCCCATAAACTTCGAGTTTACGGACATTCCTCTCGAGTGCGGCTTGTAGTCCAGCGGCGCGAGCTTCATATTCGGCGGCATTGTTGGTTACCTCGAAATTGAGCTTTATAGCAATTGGGGTGTGCTCGTCCTTGGGATCTACCAAGAGCATACCGATGCCGTTTCCCTTTTTGTTGGCCGCTCCGTCGAAGAACAGCTTGCCATCGATTTTTGCTTTCGATTGCGAAGATTCCCTCGTCCGGAAATTGTGGTTCGGGGCCTCGAGCCTCGTCGGTGGGGAAATCGGCCAGGTTGTTCGGCCATGGCCCGTCCCTTGATTGACTTTTGGTTCACGTACTTGATGTCAAATTCCGCTAGGAAGAAAGACCATTTGGCGAGCCTCATTGACGAGAGATGGTTTGTCGAAGAGGTACTTGACCGCGGTCCATTTTGGAAACCAAGTGTACCGTGTGCGATTGCATGTAGTGTCGTAGTTTCCCGACAACCCATACCAAAGCCGCGCAGTTTTCTCGAGGGCCGAGTAATTGAGTTCGCCGCCTTGAAACTTTCGACCGACGAAGTAGATGGCGTTTTCAACTCGTGACTCCTTCTTTTCTTGACAGAGCATGGCTCCAACTGCGGTGTCGGTCACGATTAGGTATAGCAACAGTGGCTTTTCCTCGTGGGGAGGACAGAGAATCGGAGGACTTACAAGGTATGCTTTTATTTTTTCAAAGGCATCTTGGCATTCTGAGTTCCATTCGATGTCGGCGTTCTTCTTCATCAGTTTGAAGATTGGCTCGCACATAGAGGTCAATTGGTTGACGAAGCGGCTGATATACTGCAGGCGGCCCATGAAGCTTTTCACCTCTATCTGAGTTTGCGGTGGTCTAATTTCGATGATAGCCTTGATCTTTTGAGGATCAACCTTGATGCCTTTCTCGGTGACCATGTATCCCAAAACCTTGCCTCGGCTAACCCCAAATGTGCATTTGGCAGGGTTAAGCCTCATTGAGTGTTTTCGGAGGCGATTGAAGAATTTTCTCAGGTCTGTGAGGTGTTGTCCATCTGATCCCTTTGAGTGAACGATCATGTCATCAACGTACACTTCGATCTCTTTGTGGATCATATTGTGGAAGAGGGCGGTTGCTGCCCGTTGGTAGGTAGCCCCAGCGTTCTTTAGTCCGAACGGCATCACTGTGTAGCAAGAGGTTCCCAGGGGTTGTGAAAGCTGTCTTTTCTTGGTCTTCTTCGGCCATCTTGATTTGATTGTAGCCGGCAAAACCGTCCACGAAGGACTTGACTTCGAAATTGGCTGTAGTGTCTACCAACATGTCGATGTTGGGTAGTGGAAAATCGTCCTTGGGACTTGCTTTGTTGAGATCTCGGAAGTCCACGCAACAGCGTACTTTTCCATTGGCCTTAGTGACCGTGAAGATATTGGAGAGCCATGTGGGGTACTCGATCACCCTGATGAAGCCGACGCGGAGCATTTTTTCGATCTCCTCTTTGACTTGTAAAGACCATTCCGGCTTGATTCGGCGTAGCTTTTGCTTGATGGGCTTAGCCTCGGGATTTAAGGGAATCCGGTGTTCCACAATGTTAGGATCTAATCCGGGCATGTCTCGGTAAGACCAAGCGAACACGTCCACGAACTCTTTGAGCAAAGGTGCAATGCGTCTTGCTCTGTGCCGGTGAAGAAACTTCCGATTTGCGTCTCTTTTGGCTCTTCAGCAGTTCTCAAATTCACTTTGGTTAAAACCTCCTCGGCAGCTTGGGCCCGGTTTTTCTCTCGTTTGACAACATGCTTAAAGATGTGCTTAATGTATTGTTCGTTTAATGTGTCTGCTTCTTTATCAAGTGAATCGTTATTAACTGTTTGTGTGTTAGTTAATTTATCAATTGTTAAAGATGCAATGAGAGGATACTCGAAAAGATCGAGGCATTCATTAAGAGCATACGGGAATACATTATTGGCAATGAGTTCGTAATCTTCTGGCGTGAGGCAATCAGATGACTCGAGAGACTCAAATTCAAAGCTAATGGACTCAGGATGAGTTTTGACACTAGACTCTAGGACTCGAGGGGTCAGACCAAGTTGTTCGATCATGTCCTTTTTGCTGGCAGTGGGTCCGGAGAAGGTGGCCCAGTTATTGAGTGGCAATGAGCTTGATAGGAGATGGGGCTTGAAGGGCTTTATGTCACCGTTCCCGATCATTGCTATCACAGAGTTATCAGAAACAAAATCGATTAGATCTGGCATCTCGATTTCTTCTTTGAAGAGCAGGTGGAGCAGTGGTTCATCCCAAGCATCGTCTGCGGAGTCTTTTGCTTTTGTCTTGGGCATTACTAGCTCGAATGCAGACTCGTCCCGCTTGTTGAGGGCATGAGTGTTGACAGAGAGTTTTTCGAGTTCTTCTGCCAAAGAGGGAGTTTTCCCGAACCAAAATTCGTTGTGAATAGTGGTGGTCATGGATCCCCGTAGAGGCGGTGTGTCGAGAAATGCTCTTCGGACGGGATTTGGCTTGAGGCCTCTGAATCTTGCCAGGTTCTGCTGGAGCTTGTCCATGGTTGTCGGCCAGCTTTGTTTGGCACTGATCAGCTCTGTTCCCTTTTCTGGATCTTCTTCCAAGTTGTCGGCCTTCTTTGTGAAGTACTTAGTCATGTCGAAGCTGTAAGGACGAAGATCGGAGATTGCGTGTACGCCTCTTTTGTTATCTGAGGAGCGTTTTCGTGCAGCTCGCTTGTTCTCCGCAATGTGTTCGGGAGTAGGAGAGTATCCCAGGCCGTGCAGGGTATTCTGTTCTTTGATATTGATGATCTGTTGAGTGCCCTGATGGCGTTTTCCCAAACCGAGCCCCGGGATGTAGTTCATGTGCTTCATCATTTTCATCGGGGGAGGGATCTTGTCCCAAATCAAAGGCAGGTCTATGTGGCACACTTGGGCCTTTGGGCTTTCGATGGTGAACCCTGTTAGCATCATGCCTTCATCGTCGGGTTTGATCTCCAAGACCGGGACGCCGTTTGTGTCGGTCCTTTCGTTGACTACGCTATCACCGTAGATGATGGTAAGATCTGTTCCTTGGACGAACTTTACGCACTGATGAAGAGTGGATGCCACCCCATTGATCTGGTGTAGCCAAGGGCGTCCCAAAATGGCAGTGAATGTGATCGGGATGTCGATGACTTGGAAATCCGTCGGGACCATTTGTTTTCCAAACCACAGGTTCAAGGTGGCTATTCCCAAGACTGGGCGGGACGTTGAGTCGTATGCCTTGATTGCCTGAGTCGAGGGTTTTAGATCAGTTGCTTTGATCCCTAGCAAATCCATCATTTTGGCGGGAAGGACGTTCATGGATGATCCCCCATCTACCAAGACCCGAGGGAGACGGCGCTCGTCCAGTTGAACTGTTATGTAGAGAGGCTCGTTGTGGTCAGCCCCAAATTTTGGAAGGTCGAGCTCTGTGAAAGTGATGATGTTGGGTAGTTAACATTGCCAATCATCCGAACCGCTTCATCGTGTGTTACCGTGATGGGAACCATGGTGCAGGCCGGCTTTCTTCCAACTTGAGCTTGTGCGGGTAAGATGAAGTGAGTAAGGACCAGAGTGAGATGTTAGCCTGAGTGCGCTTGAGCCGTGTCAAGACAGGATCTTCGGCCTTTGGGTCCAAGGTTTCGGCTTCTTTGGCGTAGGGCCCCTTTTCGGCCCGTGGCTCGTGTATGGCTGGCCTTTTGTCTGTCCGTGGAGGATTCAGGATTTGACCGGAACGTGTCGAACATTCACCTCTGGGCTTATGGTTTTGCTTGTCTCTCCCATTTACGTAGTCGGAGGAGCCTGATTGGCGTAAGGCCGACTGCGCATTTCAATTCGTTCACCGTCATGGCTTTTACCGAAGCATCAATAGTGGCTTTGAGATCTTCCCAAGACAGGAGTTGGATTATCTGGACCTTCGGACCTTCGGTGGCGGTGCGAAGCTTCGTCCCAGCTGATCATGGAGCGTACATTGCCATAGCCTTGTGCGAGCTAGGCTTCTGGAGTAGATGACATAGTAGTCAAACTTTCCTGAGGGTTCTCCAAGGGTTCCGACTGTGGGATCACCGGATTCGTACCTCTTTTTCGCTTTTGTTGAGAAGATAGCTTCTTCTTTCGTCGAGGACGGCCCTCGTTCATTGCATCCCTGGAATTCCATTTCCGGACAAGCACCGCACCGCGGACATCCCACCGTATGTGTTCGTTGTTCGGCGGTGGTACCGGGACCTCGGGAGGCTAAGTGGGCAAGCTTTCCTCCGGAAGGTCTTGTGGCCTTTCGTCATAACCGCATGGCTCGTACGAGGGTAACAGGTTGACTTACGGGAGACAATGAGAGATGTTAGAGGCTGTAGGAGCGGTTATGACTTGGGAAGCCCTGTAGTTGGGTGGCTAATGTTCCGAAGTGGTGCATGGCACCTTCGATCCAGGCTTGTTGCTCACCTTGACGTTTCTCAATAGCCATGAGGATCTGCCAAACCTCTTCCAATGTTGGGAAATTTCGTGGGGGTAAGGTCCCGTTCTCATCGTTGTTATCCACCGACTTGGCCATGGGAATTGACGGTGTCCCGGTGACAGAGCCGGGAAGGAGGTAGGACCTTGCTGTTTTAACACCGGGAGACGGGTTCCCGGGTACTCTCGACCACTCTCTCGTTAGCCGGAGGGTGACGGGCAAGGTTTAGACACGGGAATGGCCTAACGGGATAAAAGGGGAAAGCTCACGTGGCATGCGGTTTCCGTTTCTTTTATTTTTGATTTTTTTTTTTTTGTTGTTTTAATTTACTTAAAACATGTTTTCTCGAGAATCCTAGGTAGGTTGGAAAAGATTGCTCTTCTTTTCGCAACTATGCTAGATCTTGGGTCGATGGAGACCATACGTGCGGCTATAAACCCCTCGTTTTGCACCTGTATTTCGACATCCCGGGGTGGACAGGCCCGGGCGAGGTCCTATAGTGCAAGCGGTTTCCACCGGCCTAAAGAAAAATCGAACCTAAGGACCGAGCTTTGTCATGTTTGTTTTGATGCGTTAGCCATGTGAATAGTGAACCGAGCCGGCCACTAAGTCAAGATCGGAGTCAAGAGTTCGGCATGACCTCTCTTTACCTTGCTTGCGCAAGGGATACGTGATGTTAGGCGTTGGTGGGTCATATTGTCATGGGCGACGTATCAAAGGCGTGATGACATGGTGTCATGTGAGCGTGGATGTATATCCCGGACGGAACATCGTGCAGGTGTAGCTTCGGAAATCAAGATCAGGTCAAGATTTTAGCATGACCTTTCATCGCTTTGCTTGCGCAAGGGATCTTGAGTTCCGAGCCTTGACTCAGAAAAATGGCCGGCATGGTATATGTATCCAGGCTGTATGACACGGACTGGGTAAAAAAACCAACCGAGTCTGGACAGAGTGTGACTCAAGACTCGAACGTGCAGGGTTGACGCTTGGCTAGGATGGGATGTTTGGAATGATCCCGTGCGCGTCCAAGAGGCCTAGGAAGACCAAACGGACTGCAACTGAGACCACTCCGGTTTGAGGGTTGTAGTGTGCAGTGTATCCGAGGCAGCAGTGCGCATAGCGTGCGGTGTAACCGAGGCAAGAAGGTGTGAGTAGAGTGCGGTGTAACCGAGGCGGCGGTGCGCGTAGTGTGCGGTCTCTAAAATTCTTTTACGAGTAAAACAGAGCTTTTGAAGAATTTTAAATGTATGCACAAATGTATATTGATGCATTTTTTTTTGTATTTTTATTTTTTTTTTGTAAAATAAAAACGAAGCACGTGCACACACACACAACAGTTAAAGAAAGGGGTAAAATGAAAGTTTGACCCTCATCATCGTTTTAAAAATCTTTTGTTTTGTTTAAAAAGATTTTAAAACAAAAAGTCCCCAGCGGAGTCGCCAACTGAAATTACCCGGATCCGAGAGGCTCGCGCCCCGGCATCTGGCATCTTTCGCGTTGGCGGCGGTTTAGGTCTCGCCGTTTGTTTTCGCATTTGTAGAGTCGCCACGCCGTTTTTATTAAGCCCAAAACATTGAAAAAGGGCATCAGTTTAAAGATAATTTTAAACTGTTTTTTGTGTGATGAGATTTTGAGTTCGGAGGTCAGATGACTCCTCGGGAAGAGAATATTAGAATATTAGAGCTCACCCGAGTCGCCTCGTAAAACGAGTCTTTCGGATACCCCTAATATCCTTTAAATGTTGTGTGTGTGTGTGTGTGTGCTTTTAAAAATGCATGCTGTATCGGATGTCTACATTGTATGCTATGTATGGAAATGTATTGAAATAGTAATGGAAGGAAGCCTTACCAATGTTGGTTTGTGTCTGTCTTCCGCTGGGGAATAGTGTTTGAGGTCGGAGTAGCGTTCCGGTATGGATCAGGATTGCTTTAGGAAGGGCCGGTTGTCTGCGGACAGAGTTTCGGCATGAGTTGATGTTGCAGGCTGCGTTCGGGCAGAGGTTCGGCGTGCGTGGGGATCGTCGGGATCACTCGGGCAGAGGTTCGGCGTGCGTTGTGGTGGCAGGAGTCACTCGGGCAGAGTTTCGGCGTGGTTTGGGATCGCCGGTTTGACTCGGAAAGAGCCGGGACACCGTGGAAAGACCAGGCAAGGCCTCGGAGTACCACGAGGGGCCTCAGAGTACCTCGAGAGTGCCTCGGGGCAGCGCGGGAGCATCGCGGGAGCGCTCGGGGAGGCTTCGGAGCACCACGAGGGGGCTCGGAAGGCCTCGGAAGGATCCGAAAGGGGCCGGGAATGCCTCGGAAGGACTTAGAGGGGAAGCCAGAAGGCCTAGGGAGGAAGAGAGAAGTGGGAGGTGTGTGAAAATGAGGAGGGGGAGCCCTTTATTTATAGTGCCAGATTTGGTGCAAAGAGGTCCGTACGGACCTCCCTGGTAATCCAAACTTTTGGTTTTCCTCGATTTGACGGAATCTGTGATGATGGTGAATATTTGGAAATCATGATGTTCCCTGTGCAATAAGGTCCGTACGGACCATCTTGCATGCAAAGAGGTCCGTACGGACCAACTAAGCAAGAGGGTAATCATTTTCCCCGGGATTTGAGGGAATATTGTGTACTTTAAGAAGATTCAGTAATTATTAAAGCAAAGAGGTCCGTACGGACCATTATTGCTTTTCTAATTTCCTGAAAATTCCCAAAAGGTCATTTTGTCCCTTTTTATCCCAGAAAGGCTCCTCCCTTGGTTTGGCTGGGGGTTTAGAGAGGGTTTTGAGTGAGAGGGGTCGTCGAGACTGCGTTGATGAGTCTGCGGTGCTTCCCGTGTGTTTGAAAGGGTGTGATCCAGATTGGGGTACTTACACCACTGTTTTACAGTTTTCTTTTTGGGTTGCAGAGGTCTCAGATTACCAGGATGTGTGTTCGGATGTGCATACATCTTCTCACACATCTGAGGCTGATTGAAGTGACCAGATTTTTTATCATCCTTGAGTTTGTAACAGAAGGGCCTAATGTGATCAGGAGCTAGGCAGTAGTGGCAGATGTAGTGCCTCTTCCTAGGTCTTTTCTCACTCAAAAGGACTTTTTCTTTAAAAACTTGTTTTTTCACACTTTTTGAGGTAGAAGCCTCACATCCCTCCTTTACAAAATTATTTTCAAAGCCCAAACCAGTTTTGTTAAGCTGACCAACAGTAATGGCTTCATCAAGTTTCATTTTACCATTGTTCCACTTGGTAATAGTGTTTTCAGCTTTTTCACATTCATTTTTGAATTTTTCAAGCTCAACTTCTCTTTTGGTTATAAGGACTTCAAGTTTAGCAATGGTATCTTTTTTAACATCATTTTCCTTTGAAAGTATAGATTTTTCATCTTCACAAGTAGCCAATTTATCAGAAAGAGATTTATTTACCTTAACAAGTACCTCAATCTTGTCCAATCTTTTCATCCAATCTGTATGCAACTCCTTGTATGTTGCAAAAAGTTCTTCATAGGGGATGTCCCTTTCTTCATCTTCAGAATCTCCTTTCACTGTGAAGCAGTTCAGCATTAGGTCAGATGTGACACCAGATGTGTACACATCTGAGACCACAGCCAAAGATTTTTCAGGAACTTCTTCTTCTATGTCTGCACAGAAAGCATTAAACACAGAATGGCAATTGATAATAGACATGTTAGCCACTTCATCTTCATCCTCACTGTCACTAAGGGTAGCAGTTAAGCTCATTCCCTTCTTTTTGAGTGTATTGGCACACTCATTGGCATAATGACGAAAGCTACGACATGCCCTACATTGAACAGACTCAGAGGATTTTTTATTTTCAAAGCTTGGTTTCTTGAATCCAGTGTCAGTGCTAGGTTTTGGTTTTTCAGCAGCACTGGGAGTAGGTCTGTTAGGAAACTTGCTTATCCTTTTATTTTTCAGTATTGAACTGAATTTCTTTGAAATGAGAGCTACATCCTCTTCTTCAAGATTTAGAGTTGTCAATCTCAGAGGATAATTCCACAAGCTCTTTTGGAAGTGCATCAGCACTTTTGAGAGCAAGACTGTGTGTTTTGTTCTTTTTCTGAGCTTCAAGGTTTAGCTCAAACACAGTCAAGATTCCTACAATTGTGTCTAGACCTACGGTATTGGTGTCATTTGTTTCCTCAATCACAGCCACTTTTATGTTGAACCTCTCAGGTAAGGTCCTCAATATCTTACTCACAAGTCTTGCATTGGAGATTGATTCTCCTAGACTTGTGCACTCATTTGAAATCTCATGAATCTTAGCAGCATATGAAACAATGTCCTCAGTTTCTTCCATTCGAAGTAACTCAAACCTATCCATTAAAATTCTAAGTCTCGTAGCTTTAACACTTGGTGCACCCTCACATTGAGTTTGCAGGATATCCCAAGCATCTTTGGCTACATTCTCATTAGTGATAAGCTTGTACATATTCCCAGAGACATGGCTGAAAATAGCACCCATAGCTTTAGAATTATAATTAGCCAAATGAATTTCATCAAGAGTCCATAGATTTTCAGGTTTTCTTTCGAAAATAGACTCACCACTACCAGATGCAGGCTTTTTCTCCACAGTAGGAGGTTGCCATGCAACAAGAATACACATCCAAGCCCTTTCATCAATACTTTTGATATAATTATGCATCTTAGACTTCCAAAGAGAATAGTTCGTACCATCCAAGACAGGAGGCCTGTTTTGGTGATTTTGGCATTCCATAATGACTACACTTTCTGGATCAACACTCAGTAATATATCGAGAGTTGGCTCTGATACCAATTGAAAGATTCGTGTAGCTAGGAAGCTTCAATCACACGACAGACAATGGATGTGAGCACAGATGTGTCTCACAACTGTCCACACATCCACAGATAATGCAGCGGAATAAAACAAATTAAAAGCAATAACTCAAGAATTATTTACGCTTACTGATCAATGTGATCAGCAAACTAGGCTTACGCCCAAAAACTTTTCACTATAAAAACTTTTGTTGCTTATAAAAACAAATAAGTGAAAAACTAAAATATGAAAATACTAAACGAGTTCTAATCACCTTCTACGACAAGAACAACTCCCCTTTCCCAAGTAGGACCTATTCTAGTCAGAAGTAAAACAAGAGAACTCTATGAAAAACTAGATGTGAGTTACGGATGTGAGGCACAACTTTCACTCACAACCTAAAATCAACAATGTCGAAGACTATGAAGAATATGTATTTTTCTCTCTAAAATCCGTAGCTTCTCTTGTGCTGAATGCCTTGTATTTATACTGCACCATGGAGAAGATCTTCACGTGATCGACATCTTCCTTTGTGAGATCTCTTTTCCTATATGAAAACATAAAACACACTCACAAAGAAATAGAATATTAGTGGGTTAGTCCTAATATAAAACTATGTACATAAATAAACAATATTTACTATATTTACAATTCCTTGTCAAAGTAGGACAAGAATAAATCTTCCATGAAAGTCCCAAAATCTTCTTACCATATAGAAGTCTTTTAAAATAAGGAAACATGAATATGTTCCCACAAAATTCACTCTTTCAAGGCACAACATTGGACCGCAAATGGCGCGTGCGCCTCACGCCTAGACAAGGCGCGTGAGGCGCTGTGATTTTTTTCTTTTTTCTTTATCTGCCACGTGGCATTCTCTGATTGGTTCTTACAATTTTCGGATTTAATATTTTTTCCCAAATCTTTGAACTGAATTATCGCCTAGTAAATTATTTTTTTTTTAATTTTTTCACCAAAATTCATCAATTTTCCCTATAAATTGATATAAGTTTCATTTGATTTGGATACCAAAAAAAACCCTTATTTCTCAATCATCCTTCTTCATTTTATCCTTTATTTCGAAAAATTCATCATCCTTTTAATGAAACGGATTGAATTATTAATTTGTCAGGAGGGAGAGAAAGCATCCATGTGACTTTGTCAGGAGGAAAAGAAAGCCCCATGTGATGAAGTGTCTTTGTTAGGAGGAAAAGAAAGCACCATCTGAATTGGCTTGACTTTCAATGTCCTTCTTCCTCCTTTCCCCTCCGTGATTTATCTACACAATTTCTCTATAAATAATTCACACCCACTGCAACAACAATCATCCTTCTTCATATCTCAATCTTTCCTTCTTCATTTCTCAATCTTCCCTTCTTCTTACACCAATCATCCTTTGAGTGAAATGAATTCCAATAATAATCCTTTTAACACTCAAAATTCAAGTAATTTTTCCCCATTCAATTACAATCCTAATGATTTTCACTTAGAGAACCAATCTTCCAACCAACCTCGTCCCCAAAATGTTTCAAATCCTTTTTCCCCCCAAATCATATGCCTTCATGATGTAGCACAAGTTTCGTCAGATCAAGCAGAGGGCACGGTTCTGGCGATGAGAGCGGACGCGCAGGGGATGAGGGCGGCCGCGCTTGATGGAGGGTTGGCGAAGACAATCTCTCGGGACAGTTGCGCGACCGCGCTGGCAGGAAGAGCGACCGCGCTGGCATAACAAAATCAAGACCAAAGTTTCTGGACATGTGCGCGACCGCGCTGGTGAGGAGGGCGATCGCGCTGGTGACGGGTTTGCGGCAGAAAATTCTAATTTCGTTCCAGTTTTTGAACAATAAGTAGGGGTATTTTGGGTATTTCTTTAATTCCGTTTTAGCTAGGTTTTCAGCTTTCCTAGGTCATATAAATACTTGTTTTCTTTATTGTTGAGGAAGAACTCTTATTATTGAATTAGCTTTTGCTTTGCAAACTAAGGTTTACCCTTGAAGTTAATTTGGCTTGTTAAATCCTATTCGTGGATTCGAAGTAGGTCGAACGTTCCCTTTGAATTGTTCGTTATTTTGGTTGATTAAGATCCTTTGACGAGGAATTATTCAACTCTGTTCTGTTTCGTTTAGTTCCGCTGCGTTTACTACTCATCAGTTGGTATCAGAGCAGGAGAGATCCTTGGGAGATATGGCGGGAAACAATGGTGGCAACAACGCAGACAACCAAGCCGCGGTTATAGCAATTCTCGATCGTATGGAGCGACAAGCTACGGAATGTGCAACAATCCAAGATCGCCAACATACTGAACTTTTGGAGGCTTTGCGTGGTTTAAGGGTTGATGGCAATCGCGGGCACAGAGATGATTTTGATGTGGAACCCGAAGATCGAGGGGAGGGTCACCGTCGAGCTCCACCGCCTGTTGGTGATAGAAACCATGGGAGAAGAGAAGGTAATAATTTTAATGATCACTTGCCGAAAATCAAAGCTGATTTACCATCGTTTTTTGGTGATTTAAATATGATCGAATTTTCTGATTGGTTAGAAGAAGTTGAGAAATTTTTCGCTTTAATGAGTATTCCTGAAGATAGGAAAGTACCATATGTAGCCTATAAATTGCGTGGAGGTGCCTCTGCGTGGTGGAAACAATTGAGTAATCAATTACGTAGGGAGTTCAGGGAGCAAATTCATACATGGCCACAGATGAGACTAGCTTTGCGACAACGTTTTTTACCCAAAAATTATGATCATGTTATCTATCAAAAGTTTTTAGAATGCAAACAGGGGTCGAAAAGTGTTGCAGAATATTCACATGAATTACATACTCTATCAGCTAGTTGTGATTTGGGAGAGTTGGACGTTCAACAAGCCTCGAGATTCGTTACTGGCCTTCGTGCTAACATCAGAGATGTTGTGGAGTTGCATACTCATGAATTTTTGGAGGACGCGATTGACAGGGCTACAACGGTGGAGAGACAGCTTTCTAGGCCTCGTCCTATTGTCAGGAATTTTGGAGGTTCTTATTCTGGAAGCAAGGGTTTGTCTCAAGATAAGACACAGGCTATTGGTTCTAAGGCGTCGGAGGAAAAGAATGATGTTCCTGCAGCTATCAACCTACACAAGCTAAGAAGCCCAATAATTCTACTGGCCAACAAAATACTAACCCTTATGCCAAAACTTTTGGTAACAAGTGTTATAAATGTGGACAAACAGGGCATATTTCTAGTGGTTGTCATCTTCGTAAGAGTACTAATATGGTGGATCGTGATGATAATGATGATGGCGGAGAGGATGAAGATGGTTCAGAATATTGGGAGGATCCCAATGTTGATGAAGAGGGTGTGGAAGATCATGGGTCGTTCGTAGTTAATAGACTTATGTTGACTACGCCGAAAGATGAGGGGGATCCAGCACGCCACAGCATCTTTCGCACCAAAGGGAAGGTGAAAGACTTTGATATTCAGATTATTGTTGACAGTGGGAGCAGTGAAAATTTGGTGGCACGTGATATGGTGGACAAGCTAAAATTGGAGGTCATGCCACATCCTTCACCCTATTCCGTTGGGTGGATCAACTCCGTCGGCAGAATTAAGGTACACGAACAATGTCTTGTTCCTTTCTCTATCGGTCGTTATAAGGATACTATCCTCTGTGACATTATTGATATGACTGCTTGCAATTTACTATTGGGGAGGCCGTGGCAATTTGATCTTAATGTGGTACATAAGGGGAGAGATAATGTTCTTCAATTTAAGAAAGATGGTGCACGTTTTAACTTGTGTCCTTTACGAGATAGAGATCCTCTTGTTAAGAAGATGAAGAAACCTATTGTTTCTCTGTGCTTGGCTAATGAATTTCTGAGCGATGTTGATGAAGCTACATGTGTTTTTGCGGTGGTAAGAAAGGGTGTGTCCGGTTCAATTTGTTTGGTTCCCAAGTCTTTGGAAGCTTTGTTACATGAATATAGTGATGTTATGCCTGATGAACTACCTGCAGGATTGCCTCCCTTGCGTAATATTCAGCATAATATTGACTTGGTTCCGGGTGCATCTCTTCCTAATCTCGCTCATTATAGAATGAGTCCGGCTGAACATGCGATTTTAAAGGAGCAAGTGGAGGATTTATTGAAGAAAGGTTATATTCAGGAGAGTTTGAGCCCTTGTGCGATCCAGCTCTATTGGTTCCTAAGAAAGATGGAACGTGGCGTATGTGTGTAGACAGTCGGGCTATTAATAAAATTACGGTTAAGTATCGTTTTCCCATTCCTCGTCTTGATGATATGCTAGACATGCTTCGTGGTGCTAAGATATTTTCTAAAATTGATCTAAGGAGTGGTTATCACCAAGTACGTGTTCGCCCGGGTGATGAGTGGAAAACAGCTTTCAAGACCAAAGAGGGATTGTATGAATGGTTGGTGATGCCATTTGGTTTATCAAATGCACCTAGTACTTTTATGCGTTTGATGAATCAAGTATTGAAGCCCTTCAATGGTAAGTTTTTGGTGGTTTATTTTGATGATATCTTAATTTTTAGCAAGACGGAAGAGGAGCATGTTGGGCATTTACGGTCAGTGTTGCAAGCTTTGCGGGAGAATGAATTGTTTATAAATCTCAAGAAGTGTTGTTTTATGCTTGATAGATTATTATTCTTGGGATACATTGTTTCTGCGGATGGTATACAAGTAGATGAAGACAAGATAAAGGCTATTCGAGAGTGGCCTACTCCTACTACTGTTAGCGAGGTTCGTAGTTTTCATGGCTTGGCTACTTTTTATCGTTGTTTAATTCGCAATTTTAGTTCTATTGTGGCTCCAATTACTGAATGTATGAAGAAAGGTGGTTTCCATTGGGGTGATGAGGCGGATGCTAGTTTCGCTTTAATTAAGGAGAAATTGACTAGTGCTCCTTTGTTAGCTTTACCGGATTTTTCTAAGCCTTTCGAGCTTGAGACGGATGCTTCTGTGATTGGGATAGGGGCTGTTTTGATTCAAGAGAAGAGGTCGGTTGCTTTCATGAGTCAAAATTTGGAGGAGGCTAAACGAAAGTGGACACCATACGAGCTTGAGTTTTATGTTGTGGTTCAGGCTATTAAGCATTGAGAGCAATATTTATTGCATCGTTGTAAGTACCCAAATCTGGCTCATGCCTTCCGGTTAAATTTCCCGGCAATTTCGGTAAGTTTTCCGGTAATTCCCCGGACCTTCCTAGTGTTCCGGAAACATTCCGGAACTGTTTTTAATTAATTTAGGGCTGAAGGGGATCCTTCCTAATTAAGAAACACGTTTTTCTTAATTAGGAGGAAAGGTTCTAGAATAATGCCACCTTGCATGGTTCTAGAATGCTGAGTCATTGTGGATAATGCCGCACGGCTGCATTAGCTCGCTGTCCTTAGCCGCACGGCTTCATTAGCCTTATCCAGACTGCCTATAAATAGAGCCCTCCTCTACCCATTTCAACACACACAATTGACACAACAAATCACCCACAAACACTCCTAATACGTGAAGAATACTGCTGGAAGTTCAAGAAGGTGAAGAAGAAGGCCAAGAAGCTCCCTCCCTCCTCCTTGAAGATCCAAGATCAACCTCTCCTCCTTGCTCCATCCAAAGAAGAAGGAAGCCATTGGTAACCTCGCACGCCCTAACCTCGCATCCTAATTGCTTTATAAATTGCTCATTGCATTACCTTTATATTGCTTGGGACTTGGTAGATTAAAGATCATATCTTCATATTCCCCCTTCCCCTTTTGCATGCATTAGACATCATTTGTCATAAAAATGTAATCTTTCCCCATAAAGGTGCATCCTTTGCACCTAAAACCCCCATTTTCCAATAAAAATGTCATCTTTATGCATCCTTTGCATATAAAAATCAAATCTTTTCAATCAAAATGCATCCTTTGCATTCAAAATCCCTTTTCCAAGCATCATTTGCTTTAAAGACCATGTCTTTACCATAAATTAGCATCATATGCTTTTTCAAAATGCAATCTTTATGCATCATTTGCATAATGAATGCCAATTTCTTCATCAAAATGCATCATTTGCATAAAAATCATATCTTTATGCATCATTTGCAATAAAGATCATTTCTTTGAATTAAGTGCATCATTTGCAACCCAAAAATGTCATCTTTTCATTAAAGTGTCATTTTTACATACATTTCCCCCATTCCCCCATTAGCAACCTAGGAACGGACCGGTGTAAAAGATCCTATTTTTACATCGTTCCTTCCGTAAAGGTTTCATAATCTCTTTAGAAAAGGGACACCTTCGAACCCTATATTTCCGATTATCACTTAAGATGAGTATGAAGCATCTATACAAGCTCGACCATCTTAAAGTGTAGGATTGATGGGCTAAGGACCCTCCTTTTCTAAAGAACCTCATCTTTGACTACAAAGAGAGTCATTCTCTCGATCACGCAAGTCCCAAGGTCCAAAAAATGCGATGATCACAAGTCCAAGATGAGGGCGGGATCATAATCCCGAATACATAAAATCCAAGAAATCCCGAGCGACAACCAACAAATGGTTTGTACGTCCGGAAGATGACTTGGGACATTCCCTCCTTATTTTCCAACACATGGACACAAGAAAGCACGATTAATGAAATCATGGGAGACTTGCTCCGGCAAGGCACCTTGGGTGAACGACGATCCGTTCTTCCCAAGGGGTAACTTAACCTCCGAACCCATAAAACCTTTTTTTCAAAGTTTTGAGGTAATCAAAATGGCGTGGCGACTCCGTTTTTCAAATTAAACCGGATGTCTTCAAACTCGCGTGAATCCAACAAACAAAAATTTGGGCACACATTCACAGTTTGGCGACTCCGCTGGGGAATTCCCAAAGGAGAAAAGCTTTATTTTCAAAACAAAAAAATCGATACTCGGTATATAGGTGGAAACCACTTACCCTTCCTGTACACTCCCTGACGTGGGAGTTGGGATAACCGGTGGTTTAACAATCCCACGTACCAGTATCCCTTTTCGAAAAAAAAAAAAAATTGAAAAAAAATAAAAGAAAGCTTTTCCCTTTGAGCGGGTTAGACTCCCGTCGCCGATTTCATTAATCATGCTTGCTTTCTTTACCATGCATTGCATCATTTGCATCTTGGAATCTGTGCATACTTTGAACGGGAAACAACCCGAAAAATAGCAAAAGGAGTGGAACCTGGAAAATTGATCCATGCAGTCGTACGGCTCAATCCTCCCTGGATTCTGACCGGGCGACCTCAGTGGCAATTCCACCAGGAAAAATTGAGGTTAATCTGGCAGTCCTAGCAGCTTGGGGTTACTCAGCTCCATGACTGACTGGGGCTCCCAGAAAATTTACGTGCTTATGTGTTGCATTTTCCCCGTCCCGAAAATCATTCCTTTAAAACACATTTCTGAAAATCTCTGTTTTAACTCAAAAAGGAACATTTTTAGGAGACCGCACACTACGCGCACCGATATATCCTGTACACTTTTGCACGCACGTCCTTCAAACCCGAGGGTGGTTCCAGTGCGATCACGGACAGCCTTACGATGCTCCCGGCGCGCACGGAATCATCCCAACCTCCCCATGCCGGCCCATGTTGACCAATGCACACCCGTGTCACACGTTTCAAAAAACCGTGACTTTTTGGTTGGTTTTTGGTCTAGTCCGTGTCATATAGCCCAGTTGCATACCCTCGTAAAGGTCAAGCCTTAGTTCATAACGGAAGAAGAACTCTGCCAAAATTCCGACAAGGAAAATTTGGCGAGATCTCGACTCCGACATTGACTATTGACCTTGACCTGCACGGAATGCGTAAGAGTCAAGACCGAGTCTTTGCCAACAAATCAAAAGATCTTTCGCTCAAGCGAAGATCTGCTAAAATTCCGACAAGGAAAAATTGGCAAGATCTTGACCCGGCATTGACTTCGATTCTAACTCACGCCCGGCGTATGCAACGAAGTTCAATGTGACACTGTGTCATCCGGCTTTTGCCGCCCGACCCATGCCTATTATATTCTCGGACATTACCGAAAGTCAAAACGTCATTCGCTCAAGCGAAATTCTGCCAAAATTCTATCAAGGCAGAAAGGCGAGACTTTCCCGGTATTGCCTTGACTATAATCCGCATCGCTCGTGCGTTGAAAGTTCCTATGACTTGCTAGACCCGTTAGGAGCGTTCTTTACTCTCGGTCGGTGGGATCCGCGTGCCCTATAGGACCCTCGCCCGGGGCTGTCCACCCTGGGAGGTCGAAATACAGGTGGAATACGAGGGGCTTATAGACGTAGTGACGGAACCCACTGATCCAGGATCTAGAGTAGTTACGAAAAAGAAGGACAAACCCCTTTTCCAACCAAATAGATATTAATAAAAGACAACATTTTAAGTAAACTGGAAGATTCTAATTTGCATATTGCCCGAGCCTTCACCCTAAACACCTACCCCGAGTCTAAACCTTTCCTATCCCTTTCCCGCAATGAGAAAGAAGTGGGTGAGAACACCGGTCGGCGACTCGTTAGCGCGAATTCTCGGACAGGTTCGCGAGAATCCTCGGTTTGGTCGGTCAGGAGTCGAATGTCCGATTCGACAGAGAACATCACTGGTTTGGGTAACCAGATGACTAGGGAAGAAGAGCTAGCCTTAGCCTTGGAAAATAGTCGTAAGGCCCATGAGGAACAGCAGGCCATGCTCATTGATGCGCTACGCCGTCATGGGGTCGAGATAGTGGTAAAGCCCAATGGTTCCTTGGTTATGATAGAAGATGAAACTCCAGAAGTAACCATCTCAGCCCCTCTAGCCTATAACCAGTGCCCTCCTCCATCCACATATGAGCCTCTGCCAAAGACTGTCCCTTTTCAGCCTTTTCCGGTATCCCAAGCCATTAGGGTCCCAACACCCTCTCCTCCTCAGATAAGACCCAGCTTTGTTCCCTACCAACAGAGAACAAACGCCACAGCTATCCCTGTAACGCAGCCTCTGCATTACCCTATGGGATTCGCTCCCTCTCCCCAGTATGGGCCGTCCCAGACGACTTCCAGGCCTCAGAATCAATCAAGTGACCTTTTCAACTCCTGCCCTGCCATAGCAGATCTTCCACCCCCAACCTTTCCAATAGGATCCCACGAGGCTCCTTTTTCCTACTTCTGCAACTATGAGCCTAATTCCTATGCTTCTGGTCAGCCTCAGGGAAACACCGGACCAGGCCAAGTTTACACCTATTTCCCTTCTAAAGACTCCCAAGCCATGGTACCAGCTACCACTGTGCCACCCACAGTCCTGCCACTCAAATCTGACAAGCCTGCTTTAGAGTCGAAACCGTCCCCTGATCCCAACATGACTTGGTTGATGGAACAAGTTAAGTCCATGCAGGAGAAGTTCGGAGAACTGAACACCAAAAAGGCAGCGTATCAGATTACTGATCCTAGCAAGATTGTCCCTCTTCCTCCAAAATTCCGGATGCCGGAGATTGAAAAATTCAACGGCACTGATTGTCCCCGGACTCATATTGAAAGTTATCTTCTTGCCATGAGAGCCAAGGACTGTACACATCAGCAAATGGCCGACCATTTTCAGTTGTCATTAAAGGGTTCAGCTCTTAGATGGTTCCTGCACGTAAAACCAGAAGCCCGAGCCACCTGGGACCAAATTAAGGAAGCCTTTCTGGAGAAGTATAAGGCCAATTTGAATTGGGAAGCCAGCAGGAATGACCTACAAGGCACTCTACAGCGCCCAGACGAGCCAGTGAGTGAATTTTACAGGAGATGGAACTGGAAGCTCAGCGAAATGATGACCCCGCTGAATGAAGAAGAACAGATGGAGATCTTCCAGTCCTGCTTAAAGCCTCAACAAAAGGTCCAAATTGGCAATTATTATTATCCTGACCTTCGAGCAATGGTAAATGCTGGTACCAAGTTTGAAAATGCCTTCAACATGGCCCCAGCCACAGGATCAGCCAGCTCTTATCGCTATAAAGCACCAGTGTCAAACACCCCGGCTGTCACTATAAAGGGAAAAGAAACGGTCGGCGCTGTGAATTACATCCAGAATGAGAAAGTGGGACAGAATTCAAGCCAAGTAGTTGCGAAACCGAGACCTCGTTTCTATACCGCAGAAGATTTTGGAATGCCACTGGAGAAGGTCTTTGACGGTTTGGTAGCCGAAGGACTCATCAGACCTTTGGAAAACTGGAAACCCAGAAACCCTAATGTCAGAATGGACGAAACCAAACATTGCCGCTTCCACAAATATCATGGGCATAACACCATGATTGCACCTACTTGAAATTCCTGATCTCTCGCCTAATTGAAGAAGGCAAGTTGGAACCACCTCGGGGTCCTAATGTGGTCAAGAACCCTCTTCCAGCTAACAATCAGGTCAACATGATCGAGTTCGGGAGACAAATGCGATCAACTTTGGAAATCCAGAGATCATAGACATTACGAAGTTCAATGTTCCTTATGCTTTGAATTGCAAGGAAAGTGGAAAGATTTGATTAACGCCGCCGCCATGGAAGGACAGTTTGGACCCATAGTCGGAACTGATTTTGTTAATGTTGTCGAGCTCGGCCTCTTTTCTATGACATCGAACCAGTAACCATGGTCAAGATTACGTAAGAAAAGCTCACTTATGAAGGCTGCGAGTTTGAAGTGAAACAAGCCATGTTAATGAAAGTTTCTTGAGAACCCTTCATCACCCATGATGAGCATAATGTATTTGTAATGGCTCTTACCACTCCCGAGGATCGGTCCAGCCCCTGTTTGGGAAAAGGTGGAAAGAAGAGTGAACCGGCCAGAAGACTTTTGGGATGAAGAAAGCCGTATCTCGAGATGCCGAAAGCACAACCGGTCCCTCTTGCCCACAGTGTGTACCGACAGATAAAGTTAAGTTCGAAAGGAGATTCCGCCAGAGCAGTCAGGTATTTCCCATGGAAATGGTGTCAACAAAGGCAATTATGATCCACAGGATGAGAACGTCGACAAGGCTTGCTACTCCCAGGGCAACGGCAAGAAGGAGTGAGATCCCGGTCCAACCTTTGTCAAGCCACCCTCGAGTCAATAAATAGTGTAGGGTCCAGAGTCGGTAGCGTACGTTCGGTCGAGTCGGGAATCTTTGAATTCCAGTCCTGCGAGTCATCCGAAGGCCTCACGCCTCACGCCCGAGGACTATCAAAATGTAATCGATGTCATCTTTCCCCTTATTTTGAATGAAATGACAGATCTTTACGAGTATCCTCTTATTGCCAACTTAACAAATGATAAATTAACTCAAAACTCAATAACGAGTTAATAATGAATCATTTGAACAAGATGCAAACACACTAAATGAACAATACATTAAAGAAATCTTTAAGCGGGTTTCGTAAAAGAGGAAAACCGGGCCCAAGCCGCCGAGGAGGTTTTGACAAGTGTGAACTTGGGTGCTGTCGAGGAACCTAAAGAGACACGAGATCGGAAACTTCTTCCAGGGGTTGAACAGGACGGGCTGATCGATCTGCTCGGGAATACGTCGACGTGTTTGCATGGTCATACGGGGATATGCGGGGCTAGACAGGTTCGATAGTAGAGCACGAGAATCCCTCTAACGCCGGATGCTAAACCAAAGAGCGAACTGAGGAAGATCAAGCCAGAATGGTCTCTACTGGGTCAAAGAAGAAATTGAGAAGCTACTGCGGGTAGGATTCATCAGAATCATCGAATATCCGACATGATTGTCCAATATTGTGACCGTCACCAAGGCCAATGGGAAGGTGCGGCTGCGTGTGGATTTCCGAGATCTGAACAAGGCCGGCCCAAGGACGATTACCCTTTGCCAAACATAGACATCTGGTGGACTCCACGCCTACTACGAAGTCAAATCCTTCATTGACGGCTTTGCAGGATACAACCAGATCAAGATGGCTGAGGAAGACCAAGAAAAGACAGCCTTCACCACGCCGTGGGGAACTTACTGTTATACGGTGATGCCATTTGGGCTTAAGAACGCCGGGGCTACTTACCAAAGGGCAGCGACCGCGCTTTTTCATGACATGATCCACAAGGAGATTGAGGTCTACGTAGACGACATGATAATCCACTCCAAAGGCGAGGACGGGCGGCACTTTGTTGACCTGCGGAAATTCTTTGAGAGGCGAGACAACATTCCATGAGACTAAACCTGCTAAATGCACCTTCGGAGTGACAAGGGGAAAAGTGCTTGGGTATATGGTCACGGAGCGAGGTATCGAAGTTGACCCCCAAAAGATCAAAGCCATTAGGGATATGAGGCCACCTCGGACCTGACGAAGTCAAGAGCTTTATGGGAAAAGCTGCGGTACATCGGCCGTTTCGTCAACCGATTGACCACTATGTGCGAGCCCATCTTCAAGCTCATGAAGAAGAACGTAGACACGAGAATGGACCGAAGAATGCCGGGATGCTTTTGACCGGATCAAGGCATACTTGGTACACCCTCCGTGATATGCCCCCACATAGACGAAACCTCTTACGCTCTATCTCACTGTCACCGATACGGCGGTTGGGGCTATGCTTGCTCGGGAAAAGAAAGACTCTCGGGTAGAGAACGCCATTTACTTTGTCGGCCAAAAGGCTGCGGGAAGTGAGCTCAATTACTCGGCATGTGAAAAGACACTGTGCGGGACTAGTCCAGGTAGTCGGCAAGTTGAAGCATTATATGCAAGCCCACCCTGTGAATCTGGTCTCAAGAATGGACCCCATCAAGTACATCTTTGATAAGCCTTCCCTCTCGATGCGTCTAGCAAAGTGGTCCTTCTTCTTAGCAGAATACGACATCAACTATGTGACCAGAAAGGCTATCAAGGGTCAAGCGTTGTCGAGACCACCGGCAAACTTTCCCAGTAATGAAGACGAGAGGGCTGAACCCCAATTCCCAGGATGAAGGGATCTTTGCGGTCGAACACGAAAATCGATGGCGGTTGTTCTTTGACGGAGCCGCTAACAAAAGAGGAAACGGTATCGGGATGCTGCGGTCGATCCGAAGGATGAGCATACACCCATAGCCCTCAAGTTGAACTTCCTGCCACGAACAATGTTGCCGAGTATGAAGCCTGCATTGCTTTGGTTTGGAAGCTGCCTTAGAAAGGAATGTCAAGGAGCTAGAAGTTTACGGAGACTTAGCCACGATCATCAATCGGGTTTCCAACAAGTGGAAGGCTGTGGACCCTAACCTGCAGCGGTATCATGCCCATATGGAGGAGTTATTTGGACGGTTCGGAGAAGTGACCTTCCACTACTTGCCAAGGGAAAAGAACAGATTCGCGGATGCATTAGCTACTCTAGCCTCATTGGTAGAGATCCCCGAGGAAAAGCCATAAAACCCTTCCAAGTGGGTAGAAGAGAAGCCCCAACCTTCTTTTGTGAAGTAGACACAGGACCCGAGCCTATAAAGGAACCCCGGTACAATCAAATTTACCGGTTCCTCAAAGATGGAGAGTCGGCTTTCGTAGACAAAGAAGGTAGACCAAAAGAAGGTGTCAGAGCCAAGAGCTTGCAAGCCCTGAAAAGGTTGGCCTCCCATTATGTCATTCTAGGAGGCAACCTATACAAGAAGCGATACCAAGGACCACTCCTCTTGTGCGTCACTCAAGAAAAGGCCAAAGAATTGATGGCGAAGTCCACAATGGTCCCTGCGGTCCTCATATGAATGCCGAGCCACGATGCAAGTGATCCTCGAGAATGGGTTACTCTTGGATTTCCATGGAAAGCAGCGTGTCCAGCACGTCCGAGCATGCGACAAGTGCCAGCGGTTTGCCAACCTCAACCATCTCCCGCCTCATGACCTGTACTGCATGACGACTCCTTGGCCGTTTGCAACTTGGGGTATTGACGTGATAGGGAAAATAGCCCCGACAGGAAGCAATGGACATGAATTTGTGCTAGTAGCCATCGACTACTTCACCAAGTGGGTAGAGGCCAAGTCTTACAAGGTCCTCACTTCCAGAAAAGTGGCCCAATTCATCAAAGAAAACATAATGTGCAGATATGGAGCGCCTAACGAGATCATTTCCGATAATGGATCGCACTTTGAAGGGGACTGCGATAGGTTCTTTGTCGAGTCAGAATCACTCGCCACAAGTCGTCTCAGTACGTACCTCGGACTAATGGAGCCGTGGAAGGCTGCTAATAAGACGCTCGAATGGATCATCAGGAAGATGGCCACCCGTGGTCGTGATTGGCCCGAAAAGCTGCACTTGGCACTGCAGGGCTACGAGCGTCTGTCGAACGGCTACGGGATAAACTCCTTTTGCCTTAACCTACGGGATGGAAGCAGTGCTACCAGTGGAGTTGGAAATCCCGTCATTAAGGGTCCTCCTGGAAAACAGTGTCAATGAAGTAGAATGGTTGCGCGGCCGGCATGATGAGTTAGCCACCTTGACGAGAGAAGGCTAAAAGCCATGGAACACACCCGAACCTACCAGAGGCGGATGGCCGGAGCGTTTGATAAAAAGGTCAAGGCCGGAGACATCAAAGAAGGTGACTTAGTGTTGAAAGTGAAGCCCCTACCGGAGACAACCCCACAGGAAAATGGGAACCCGTTTGGATCGGCCCTTATGTGGTGCAGAAGATACTATCGGGAGGAGCCATGAAGCTTGCAGACACAGACGGCAATCCCTTTGTCCACCCGAGTCAACGGTGATAAGCTCAAAAGATACTATGTCTAAAAGAAAAAAAGAAGAAGAAAAAAAAAAAGTGCAAAAAGAGTAATACCCAGCTAGGCTGAAAACCCCAAAAAGGGCGGTCTAGGCAAAAGACAGGGTTGCACATAAAAAATCTTAGTGCAAAAAGAGTAATGCCTAGCTAGGCTGAAAACCCAAAAAGGGCGGTCTAGGCAAAAAACAGGGCTGCACATAAAAAATATATATATAGTTCACCAGAATGAACTACGAAGACCTGAGCCCCTTAGTCTTTCTTGTAAAAGGGGAACGTAGGCAGCCATATATGGTTCGGTCTAAACAATAAAAAGGACGATTAAGTTTCCATGAAATGCGTCCTAAACAATAAAAAGGACAATCAAGCTTCCATGAAGTACGTCCTAAATAATAAAGGGCATTCCAGTTTTCATAAAACGGGTCCCAATCAATAAAGACATTTGAATTTCCATGAAATGTGTCTTGATTAATTTCTAAGATAATATTTCTTGTTCATTACAAGTTAAAAACTTCTTGATGAGTTCAAGCACGGTCTACCTCTTGACTCTGCTAACCTGCTACAAAGATCTAAAATACAATAAAATGCCTAAATAAACTAATGTGTTTGCAAAATGGCAATAAGGGAATCCTAAGAAAAGATCTGTCAGTCGTCATTCGCTGAGTCTTCTTTGGTCTTTTTCCCTTTTCCTCGGCCCCGTCGAGTCTTCTTCCTCTTTTTATCTATGATGTCGGTATCCCTCATCCCGACCTCCGGTATCCTCACTGGAGCCTCCACTAAACCTGTGTCAATAAGTGCTCTCTCTATCCGAGCACGAGTCCGCACCTCCTCCCTCTGAGCCTCAGTCAAAGGAGCGACCTCGGACAACCTCTTGTACCGAGCCTCCATATCCCTGACCAAGTCACCTGACTGGTTATGGCGACTCGCCTTAGCCTCAGTCTCCCTCAAAGTCCTGCTTGAGTCGCAGTCAGCCCCCAATAAAGCCTGACGTCTCTCCTCCAAGATGACCTGAGTCGCTCCCATCTCCCTCTCGTACCAGTCCAAGTAGACAGTGGTCAAGATAGTACTCTTCCTGCTCCTGAAGATAGCCCTGGGTGGGAAAGCAGTGTATGTCCAAGCCTTCGAGAAGAAAGAGAAGCTGGCTGGATCCCTCATATCCAATGACACCACCTCCATGGTCCGGATGTCCTCCCAATCACTCAATGGCTCCTGTAAAGCCCCAAACTGCCTGGATACTAAGCAGGGTATGTAGAAGGATGACCAGCAGAATCCTGGAACCCTCACAGCATAGGACTCTTGAAATATCCTCCTGGTCTGCAACCTCCAATGAGGAATCCACCAACGGATGTCCGAAGTGGATAGCCTAGCCATCGTCAGCTCCCAGCTACTCTGGTCCTGTTGCCTCGGTGCACCCCTCCGAGAAATCACCCAAGGGCACTGAGTCGGCAAAGCCCCTGGCAAAGCCCCGAGCCTCTCCTGCAGCCATAAGGTCAGCACAGCCGGACTCCCGGATCTCATGAAATGGTCTCCCCGAGCCATCCTGTCAATCCCATGAAGTGTCTCTCCCAAAACCAGCGGGACAATATCCTTCCCAGCCTTGCAGTCTCTAACCATGTCCAAGAGGCCACTATGACAGATCCCCACGGACTCAGCAGTGAACAGAGCAGAGAATACGCAAAGGATGAATGCGTCCATAGCCACCGTGGTCGCAGCCATATCTGGAGACCCAAACCTGCCCGGGATATCAGAAAGGTCAATCCTGTCCGGGTTACCATCATCCTCTCAGCCTCCCCCAAAGGAATCTGCAGAAAAGATGCAAGCTTTACCGTCACCGGCACGTCTCCGATCAGCGGAATAGATATAGCCTCAATCTCGGGACCCCCAATCAAGGCTCGGAAGTCTTCATGCGTCGGGACAATCTCGTTATAAGAAAAGCAGTAAACATGTCTCCGGACGTCCCAGAACTTTGCTGCGGCTCTCAAAAGGTCCCAATCGGGCGGGAGATCCCTCAAATGCCATAAAGACTTGATCTTGAAGGAAGAATCAAGCAGTCCCCTATGAGATTGGAAGTTGTGTCTCACCCAAGATTGAAGATCGGACAGAAAACGGTCTCGTTTCCCCCTTTGCAATCTAACGGGCTTCTTGTGATGATGTGTCGCCATTTCGCGGGAAAAAATTCGATTTTTCGCGTTTCTTTGAAAAAACCAAATAAAACCCGGGAAAAAGAACGGAGTCGCCACGCCATTTTTGTTTTAAGGGCCAAAAATTTGAAAAATGCCCGAGATCAGAGATTTGGGTTCGGAGGTCATGTTACACGCCGGGAAGGACGTTAGTGTGCACCCGGAATGCCTCGTAAAACGAGTCTTCCAAGCTGAAAATCATTTGTGTGTGTGTGTGTGTGTATGTGTTTTGGCCAAAATAATTTGAAACTCAAAAAAGTAAAAATTGGGATATCTTTTTAAGACTTTAAACTGATCCCATGATTTTTTGGAAGATTTTTGGATTGAGACTTGGTACTCAAAAGACCTTTTGAAGTTGAGAGTCACTTCTGCCAGAATGAAAAAGGCAGTGGACCTTTGATTTTGAAATGGATTCAAGGGTCTTAAAACTTCATAATCTGGATAAACTCAGAGAATGAAAGTTGTTCCAGACACCTTAAATAAGATTTGTGAGAAGTAATTTTCCATTTTGGAGAAGATTTGAGGGGTCAAAACCTTCTGTAAATCTCAGATATGCAATCTGGATTTCTAGAAGCTGATGAACTAGCCTCTAAAAGAAAATTTGAAAAGAGGAGTTTTACTCACCCAAAAAATAAAGTAAAAATATGTCTGGAAATCTCTGGATGTTGGCTACAAAAAGTGTTTTGTAGTCAACACCAAATTCAAAGTTTATCTGTGTCCAAAAATTAAGACAATGGACTGGGATCTTGGAAAATTGCTACTGGACAGCAACTTCTCAAGAAAGAAAATATGATTTTAAGGGGGGGTTTTGCATCCATGCTTGTCCCCATTTCCCTAGGTTTTGGTTAGTGATCACTTGACATTTTAGTGGTGAATCAACTATACCAAACCATCCTTGGGGTACATTAGGACTAAGCACTTCATTTGCTTGGGAAGGGGAATTTTATCCTTTGAAAATGAGATTTGATGCTTGAAAATGGTTTTTAGGGTTTTGAAAATGCATTTGCAAGAAAATAAGAACACATTGAAGAAAATGTTGATCCTTGTAGAAGATCATCCATGGAGATGAACTTCCATGATGATCTTCTTGGATCTAAGACAAGAAGAAGAATGAACTACATTTTGTAGTTTGAAAATGCATGCATGGATGAAAGATTTAGGGTAAGAAGAGGGAGGTTATACCTATCTTCTTTGTATTTTGGGGCTTTGGCTTGAATGTATGAGTGTTTGAGACTTTGAATGTAAGAGTGTTTGGGTTTGATTTGAGTGAGTGAAAGTTGGGAAGATTCAAGAGAAAAAGGTGACAATTCTTATAGAATTCTCACTGTTTTCTCGAGTATATTCGCCAAAATACTGTGAATTATGCTCTTGTTTCTCCTTTATTTTGTGACTGGAGGGCTCAATTTATAGCCCTCTGAAAATTGCAATCTCATCCGCGCGGATAGGACCTGCAGCGTGCACTGTTCATTAAATGCTGCTCCAGGCTTTGGACAAGAGGAATAATCTTTTTTTTAAATTCAAATTAACCGGCATTATGTTTCCAGCCATTTCTTTTTTTGGTTTTTCTTATTTCTTTTGCTTTTTTGATTCTTTTCCTTGGTTTATCTTTTTTTGGCAATCCCCATTTTGCCCTCACTTTGTTAGAAAAGTTAGGAATGTTAGGAATTGTTAGAAATGTTATAACTTTCGTTAATTTTCTAACGAAAATTCTAACAAGCTCAAATTGGAGCACTTACAGTAGCCCCTCGGCGACGGCACTTTCGAAGGAAGCGGGGTCGTCGATAAGAGTAAGGCTCCATATTTAGCAGGATGATCGAGTGATCGGGTGGCTGAACCTATTAATAGGCTACCTACGTATCCCGAATGGGAATCAAGCCAGTCGTAGTTCGGGTCTTTGACCCTGGAGATGATGGCGTTTTAGGTGCCTCGAACCTTGAAAAGCGAGCCCTGCGGTCGGGTGCTGGAGAGAAACTCTGCTGGGGATAAGAGATGACCATTTTTGGTCTGATGGCTATCCGCTCTGCTGGGGATAGGAATGACCATTTTCGGTCTGACGGCTATCCGCTCTGCTGGGGATGATTGCGATTTATCGCTTTCCTAGTGATAGCGTCTTAGGTGCCTCGAACCTTGATGATGGCGTTTTAGGTGCCTCGAGCCTTGATGATGGCGTTTTAGGTGCCTCGAACCTTGATGATGGCGTTTTAGGTGCCTCGGACCTTGATGATGGCATTTTAGGTGCCTCAAACCTGGATGATGATGGCTTTTTAGGTGCCTCGAACCTTGATGATGGCGTTTTAGGTGCCTCGAACCTTGATGTGAAATGCCCTTTCGGTGGACTTTGTCTGCTGCCGAAGGAGAGGGTGACCGTTTTAGTCGAGGGGCTGGACCTAATGACAGGCTACCTACGTATCCCTAGTGGGAATCAAGCCCTTTCGTAGTTCGAGATCTTCTCGAGATGCTGTTGGCTTTTGGGATTCCGTTAACTTTGCTGGGGATTTTGTTAGCCTTTGCTGGGGAAAATCAGACATTTACGTTTGACTGCCGGGGGTAATTTTGATGAAAGATACGGGATTCCGTTATCTTTCTCGGGGAGATCGGTCTTACGTTTGGTATCGGAGTAATTTTGATGAAAGATACGGGATTCCGTTATCTTTCTCGGGGAGATCGGTCTTACGTTTGACTGCCGGGGGTAATTTTGATGAAAGATACGGGATTTCGTTATCTTTCTCGGGGAGATCGGTCTTACGTTTGACTGCCGTGGAATAATTTTGATGAAAGATACGGGATTCCGTTATCTTTCTCGGGGAGATCGGTCTTACGTTTGGCTAGGAGGTAATTTTGATGAAAGATACGGGATCTCTTTCTCAGGGAGATCGGTCTTACGTTTGACTGCCGGTAATTTTGATGAAAGATACGGGATTTCGTTATCTTTCTCGGGAGATCGGTCTTACGTTTGATTGCGGGGTAATTTTGATGAAAGATACGGGATTCCGTTATCTTTCTCGGGGAGATCGGTCTTACGTTTGACTGCCGTGGGATGATTTTGATGAAAGATACGGGCTTCCGTTATCTTTCTCGGGGAGATCGGTCTTACGTTTGACTGTAGTGGAATAATTTTGATGAAAGATACGGGATTCCGTTATCTTTCTCGGGAGATCGGTCTTACGTTTGACCTAGGGGTAATTTTGATGAAAGATACGGGATTCCGTTATCTTTCTCGGGGAGATCGATCTTACGTTTGACTGCCGGGGGTAATTTTGATGAAAGATACGGGATTCCGTTATCTTTCTCGGGGAGATTGGTCTTACGTTTGACTGCCGGGGGATGATTTTGATGAAAGATACGGGATTCCGTTATCTTTCTCGGGAGATCGGTCTTACGTTTGGCTATAGGGGTAATTTTCTTGTGACAAGGGCTGACTTTGGTTAACTTTGGTTAACTCTGTCAAGTTGGGGACTAAAGCTAGAGTCCCAGATTTTTAAAGGGCAAAAGGGTCATTTTGACCACGACAATCCTATCCGCGCGGATAGGAGCGTGTTCGAAGGGTTTTAAATGAGGGCCGCCCCTTTCTTCTTCCCCGTCTGTTTTACGAATTACGAGAGAGGAAGAGAGAAAACGCAAAACCGCCATTGTTGGGCAAAAAGCTTCAAAATCTTCCGATTTTCTTCGATTTTCGAGCAATGGAACACGGAGAAGGTGCTTTTCAAGGCCAAGGACGTGGCCCGGTGGCGGAGAGACGATTGGAGCTCGTCCGGATGAGGAGGCACTATACTCTTTCGCAATCGATTGCGGAGGAGCCCTACCCCGATGCTTGGCAACATTGGGCTTCTGATCCGAGTCTCCGAACGGTATACTTCGAATCTTTTCATTCCCTTTGTTGATTTCTTGCTTGAAATTGAATTTTGGGTGATTTTTGAAATTTTTTTTTTTGAAAATTCGAATGATTGATGTTCTTGGCTTTGAATTTTGATTTTGATGCTTTGCATGTTGTAATGAGTATATGGGTATCCCAAAATGTGCATTTTGCTTGGAAAAAGAATTGGCATTTTCGCCATTTTTTTTTTGAAATATCCAAAAATTATGGATGAAAATTGTGATGATTTTTTTTTTTGAAATTTGAATATTGATCTTGATGATATGCATGTTGCAATGAATTTGTTGGTGTTCCAAAATGTGCATTTTGCTTGAGAAAAGAATTGGCATTTTGCCAACATGGGATGATGATATGAATGTATGATTTTTGATTTTTTTTTTTGAAAAGTGGGACGGATTTTTCCTCCCGTTGATTGAATGCATGTTATTTTATGAAAATGGGACGGAGTTTTTACTTCCGTTGACTCTTTGTATGAAAGATTTTTTTTTCATGAATATTGATTGGGATTTGTTGAAAACTGTCTCTCTTTTTTTTTGTGCGAAAAAAATGGGGCTATGCTCATTGTATGCTGTTATGCTGTCGACTTTTCTTTGAAATTTCATGATGCATATGTATGCTCTTTTTTTTTCGTGCAAATGCAAATGCAAATTTTTTTTTGACATTTTCTTCTTTTTTTTTTTTATTGCAGGGTGGAAACAACTACGTTACGGAGCAGCTGAACAAGATGAAGACTCGAGGATCGGTGGAGTCTGTAGTTGACTTGTGGGACCGTCTTCCGAATGCGGGCCGAGGAGCTTTGCCGAGTCCAAGACAGATTGTTGTTGAGACCGGGCTTTGGGAGTTTGTTGAGTGCTTGAGGGGACTGGTCAAGTTCCCTAAGAGCAAGGGCCTGATGTTTGCTTTAGCGCAGCATTGGTGGGATGCGACCCACACGTTTCACTTCTTTTGGGGCGAGGCTACGGTTACGCCTTCTGACTATGCTGCGATCACGGGTTTGTCCTTCAATGGAAGCAGCATTGATTTTTAACCTTTCGCAGGTATGGGCGTTGGAGTTTTTTTCATGTCACGATATGGCTTCTCTTTCTTTTTTTTTTCTTTCCTGTCATCATTTATCGCTTCAACTGTTTCTGACGCTTTTGCTTTTGTGCAGTTTTCGGAGGTGGTCGTCGAGAAGCTGACGAAGCAAGTGATCGGAGCTAAGAGATTCATCAGGAGGATGGTCGCTTGCGGGGCTCCTCAGGCTAGAGCGAGGCGACCACGGCCGGCGCCTGTTAGGCGGGAGGCTTCCCCTATTCGTTCAGAGACTTCTTCAGAGACTCCTCTGTCTCCTCTCATTGATCCCCGCGCGGTGCTGCCTTCGGATCACGTCATTCTCGGGGATCCACACGGGCAGGGACACGTTTGGCAGCATGGTGGGTCGTCTTCGTACGTCCAGGAGTCCGACGCCTTCACCTTCGGATATGATTTTTTCGCAGATCTCGGCTTGCCCTATCAGAGCGTGCCGGTTGGTCCTGACGAGCCTCTTTCTGGAGACGAGGACGATTCTGAGCCCGAGATTTTCAGGGCTCCTGAGGAGGCGGGCCCGAGTCGTAAGAGGGACCGGGGACAGACGTCGGGCGCTAGGGATTCTGATTGATTACCCCCCCCCCTGAATTTTTTTTAGACTGATTTTCTGAGATTTTGAGATTTATGGCTGGGATTGAGATTTGTACAGCTTATGCACATTTTTTTTTCTCTTTTTTTTTTGGGATGTAATAATTTAGGATTTTATTGATGTTTGTTTGTTTTTTTTTTTTTGCACACTCTTTTTTTTTTTTGGGATGTAATAATTTAGGATTTTATTTTATGAATGCAATGCGGTATGAATGCAGTGTTGCATGAGCCTTGGTTTTTTTTTTTTGGCAAGGGTGTTAGTTTTTGGTATATGGACTGGTTTGGGGAGGTTTTTGCACAGGTTCCGAGCAACCGGGACGGAATATTCCTCTTTTGGTGTAGCAGCTTGGACTGTTGCAGATTTTTCTGATGGAAAGCAAACATATCCGCGCGGAGGAGTCCTGCATCTGACATTGTCCTTTAATTTTGCTTCAGATCTGGTCTCACTTTATTTCAAATTCAAATATCCTCTTCAACCTCCAGTCCAAACAGCCATTTTCGGGGAGAAAGAAAGAAAAAACCATGGAAAACCTTAGAAAAGCTCCATCAAAATTGTCCCAAGAATCCCAAATGTCATTCTTCAACAAGTTCAAGGATTGGTCCCGGGAGATTATGCATGAGAGGAGGTCCTTCTTTGAAGAAAGGTATAAGGTGAAGTGCTTATGGTCTCTCAAGGAATTGATTCCGGATTACGGTCTTTTGAGGGCTTCTTCCTCATTTTGGGACACTAGGAGGCATGTCTTTTGCCTTTCCTTCAACGAGATTGTTCCGACTGTCGAAGAATTTCGGGCCTTGCTTGGTGGTTCGGAGGTGGAAGAGATAGCGGTTCCTTTGCCCGGAGGGGCTTCTTTCATTGACAGATTGTGCGTCCTCCTTCATCTTTCCCCGGAGGAAGCGCAAGGTATGATCCGTGGTCCCGATCATTTTGATATTTCCAGTCTTCCTGATAGATTTAGGGGCTTAGGCTTGCTCGACGATGCCTATTGGGATGCCTTTGCACTTTGCATGTTCGGGACCCTGTTTATGGTCTATTCTTTTGGGATCTGCCATCGGTCTCTGCTGGATGTAGTCATTCATTGTCGCTTGGGCAGAGATGTTGTACCTCTGATCCTGGGGGAGACTTTCCATGCTCTCGATAGGCGCTAGGGAAGCGGTATATGCGCGAGGCGGCCCGTTCCTCTTGACCACCTGTGGGCGATGGAGCGTTTGGGGATTCTTCGGGAAACTCCCGACATGATCAAGCCTTGGACATTTGCCGGGAGGGGGTTGTTGTGGATTTCGATGATCGGGGCTCATGGGAGCGTTGGATGGCTGGTCGCCGGGACGAGAAGATATCAGATGGTCGGTGCCTTGTTGGCGGGTGGAGACTCGCAGAGTGCTTCGGGGACGGGTCTCATGTGGTCATGCTTCCGGGCTTTCTCGGTCCGGCTTCTATATTCCGTCCTTGGTTCTGAGACAGTTCGGCCTGGAGCAGGTTCCTTTGGAGAACTTTGATGATATAGCCATCAGGGTGGTGGCTCCTGTTTCTATGGATGATCCCTCGGTGTTTCCATTTCTTTCCCGAGCATGGAGGTATGACGCCTTTCCTCCTCGGGTTATTCTCAGGCGTCCGAGACCTGTGTTCCTGACCACTTGGTACCTGGATTGGTACGAGAGGCATTTAGGAGAGACTCAGATGGCTATTTTGAGGCGGCGTGAGGCCATTGTGGGTGCGGAGGACCTGACTGTTTTTGAGAGGAGGAGGGCCGAGGCGAGGGCCAACCCTCATGACAGGAGCGGAGACGCTGTGGCCGACTATGAGGCTTACGTCAAGAGACAGGAGAGGAGGGCTCCTATGCTACCAGCTAGGCTACAGGAGATGAGAGATGACGCTAGGGCTACTAAGGCCCTGGCGGAGGCTGGTTTGATAGATCCTGTTCCTATACCAGAGCTTGGTAGGAGGAAGATCGACATTTTCTGTTCGAGAAAAAGAAGACTCGAAGGGGAAGAAGAGGGAGAGGCCGGTTCGAGTGGCATGGAGTGACTACGAGGTTTCCGAGTATCCCTTTCTTGTCATGGCAGCCACATTAGTTTGATTACATATCTTAGTTTTCTTTTCGCAGGTTGCCAGTTGTAGGAATGAATCGGGCTTAGACTCATCAAAAAGCTTTTAACTTGTAATGAATATTTGAATTGCTTGAGTTTTTCGAGACGCTTTCATGGTCGATCGGTGTATTGATGTCAAAGTATGACTTTTATTTGTGTTTTAGACCGAACCGTTTACATTTGCCTACGTTCCCCTCATTTTGAGGAGCTCGGGTCTTCGTAGTTCAACCGGTCGATTTTTTTTGTTTTTTTTTTTTTTGTTTTTTTGGTGCAACCACTTGTTTTTACCTAGGCCGCCCTTTTCGGGTTTTCAACCTAGTTAGGTATTACTCTTTTAGCACTCTTTTTTTTGTTTTCTTTTTGTTTTCTTTTTTTTTTTTACGCGTAGTATCTGCGCAGCTTGTCACCATTCACTGGGTGTACAAAGGGATTCCCGTCGAGGTCCGCAAGTTGCATGGCTCCTCAGGAGAAGATCTTACGGGCGACGTATGGCCCGACCCATCTGAGACTCCCATTTGCCGAGGGGGTTGATACGGACTGGGGGCTTTTCTTTTAAAACGAGATCCCCTTCTCGGATCTCCCGATGCTTTACTTTCTTGTCAAAGGCTCTGGCCATTCTTCCTTGGTAGGCTCGGATGTGTTCCATGGCTTTCAATCGTCGCTCATTTAGCAGGGCCAATTCGTCATGGCGACTCTGGAGCCATTCGACCTCGTTGATCTGGCTTTCCAGTAGTATACGGAGCGAGGGGATCTCTAGCTCGATTGGGAGTACGGCTTCCATTCCGTATGTGAGGGCAAACGGTGTTTCCCGATTCTTTGTTACGGCTGATGTTACGTAGCCCCAGAGTGCCAGTGTAACTTCTCGGGCCAATCTACGCCTTGGACGGCTATTTTCCGGATGATATTTTCCGAGTCTTGTTTGCTTTGCCTCGACGGCTCCGTTGGTTTGGGGCCATGTAGGAGATGACTTGTGACGGGTTATTCGAATTCTGCCCGCGGCTTGTCGCATTCCCCTTCGAAGTGGGATCCATTATACGAGATGATTTGTTTGGCAACCCGTATCTGCATATGATGTTCTCTTTGATGAAGAGGGCTACTTTCTTTGAATTGAGGATCTTGTAGGATTTTGCAGAGCATCCTTTCCAGTTCCTTTGAAGAAATCACCAATCTGCGTCTCTTTAGGCTCTTCCGCAGTTCCCAGATTCACACTCGTCAAAATCTCTTCGGCAGCTTGGGCTCGATTTTCCCCTTTCCGGACAACCTGCTTAAAGATCCTCTTTTTTTTTGTTTGATTTTTTTTTGTTGTTTAATGTGTCTGCTTCTTTATCTAATGAATTATTAAAAAAAAAATTTTAATTAATTCATCATTAGTTAAAGTGGCAATCAAGGGATACTCAGAAAGGTTCGTCATTTCATTGAAAACGAAAAGGAATACAGTGCTTGCTACAGACTCGTAGTCTTCAGGCGTAAGGCCGTTGGACGACCCTAGAGACTCGACCTTAACAAAGAGAGACTGGGAGGACTTGTCCTAGATTGACACAAAGGGACGGGGGACCAATCCAAGCTTGGTGATCATTTCCTCCTTGGTCGCGGACGGGCCTGAGAGGTTTTCCCAATTTTTTAGCGGCTTTGCTGTTGGTGGCCTCATGACTCGGGAACTGTGCTGTTTTTGTTTTCCTTTCTCAATTGCTGCTATCATCTCTTGGACCGAGCCGAGATCAATCAGTCGGCACCTGGACTTCTTCTTCGAACAATTGCTTTGCATAACCAGACCATCCCAATCATCGAGGGAAATTCCGTGGCCTTAGCTTTTGAGTACTTGTCAATTCGAACTCGGCTTCGGATCTTCTGGGCAATCGGGTTTGTGGTGGTAAGCTTCTCGAACTGTTCCACCAGGTCGGGCACGCCTACGAAGGTATACTCACTCTTCATGGTAGTGGTAGCCCCGGGTATCTTGGGTAGGTCCAGGAACATTCTACGGACCGGGTTAGCCTTGGTTCCTCTCGAACTTGTTGAGGCTATCCTGTAGCTTTAGCCATCCTTACGTAGGAGTGGGCTCTGTGATGTTACCCGATTGTGTGGGACCCTTTACAAAGTAGTCGGCCAAATTAGGACCGAAGGGGAGAGATTTAGGGTCGTCGGCCGGGACCCTTCTGTGGCGGCTTCAAATCTTTTTCCTTTTGCGGTGTCCACCGAGGAGGCCTCATATCCCGAGCCGTGGCGAGTATTCTGTCCTTTCACCTCGATGAGTTTGTGAGTTCCTTGTTGGTGTTTCCCAGACCGAGGCCGGGTAGATTGCTCATTTTTCTCATCATTTTCAAGACCGGTGGGATTTTATCCCAGTGAGTGGCCGTCGAATCTATGTTGCACACTTGGGCCTTGGGAGGCTCGACCGTGAAGCCCGTTAGCATGAGACCTTCCTCGTCATATTTGATTTCCAGAATAGGTATTCCGCCCGTATCTGTGCCCTCCAAAGTGACTAAATCCCCATAAATGGTCGTCAGATCCCCATTCGAGACGAATTTCACACACTGGTGGAGGCTTGAGGCGACCCCCTTGACCTGATGCAGCCAAGGTCTTCCTAATAAGGCATTAAAAGTAATCGGGATGTCAATAACCTGGAATTCCACAGGTATCAATTTCTGTCCAAACCAGAGGTCCAAGGTAGCGACTCCAAGGACTGCTCGAGATGTTGAGTCGTAAGCTTTGACTGTGAGGGAGGAAGGCTTCAAGTCTGTAGTCTTGATATCAAGCAGGCTCATGATCTTTTCCGGAAGAATGTTCATTCCGGACCCATTATCAACCAGGACCCGAGGGAGGCGTCGTTCATCCAACTGGGCAGTGATGAAGAGAGGCTCGTTATGATCAGCCCCAAATTGAGGGAGGTCGAGATCTGTGAAAGTGATTATATTCCCGTAATGGATGTTTCCAATTAGTTGTACCACATCATCGGGAGTAGCATCAATAGGCACTAGAGTGCGAGCCAGGCTTTCTTCCAACTTCAGCTTATGGGGATAGGACGAAGTGAGTAGAGACCAGAGGGAAATGTTGGCCTGTGTTTGCTTCAACTGGGTGAGCACGGGATCTTCCTTTTCGGGTGCAGGTTTGTTGTCTTAGCATAGGGGCGGCGATCTTCTTTCGGTGTTTGATCTGTGGCCTTCTTATCTGCCTTGGGATTCCCTTGGAAGATCTGCCCAGATCGGGTCAACAGATTAACTTCCTCATCAGTCGTCTCTTGACTGGATTTCTTCAATGCTGCTAAGGTCAACGGGGGAGCCCTTTTGGCTATTGGCCACTGGTTCTGACAGAGTCTAGCAACGGTGAGGGCCGAGCACATGCGCTCCTTCCTGGGCGGCCCTTATAACTGCTTCCCAAGTTACAGGCCTTTGAGTCTGGGGTTGTGTTGTTGCCCCTTGGATGGCCCACAGAGCTAGGGCGTCCTCCGATTCATTCTCATGGCCTGCCTTGCTCATAGTTATCATGCAACAAGAGTCGCTATTGTCGGGGCTCGGGGGCTTTTCGATCTCATCCCCGGTATAGTGCAGCCATTCTGGTTCCTTTCTGTAATACTCAGAGTTGGAGATGATTATAGCATTCTGTGTGGGAGGCGCATCCGGTATCATGCCAGTTTCTAGGACTTCTCTGAAAGCTGACATACATTCGGGGAAGGTGACCTCTTCTTGGGTAACCCTGACAAGGAGTGTTACTTTGTTCTGGGGTGGATTTGATCTAACCATGGTTATTTTCTCATTTGGGTGGATGGGAGTTAATTTTCCTCTTTCGATCAGATCTTCGACTATCAGCCTGGATCGGACGCCTGAAAACCCTTTCCCCAAGGCATGGTAGGCAGTGTTGAATTCTAAGACATCCACGTGCTCAGATCCAGGAAACTTCATGGCCTTCATGTCCTCGGTTTCATATTCGTCTCCCGAAGTGTCTTCGTCGTCGCTTGCTGACAACCAACCATTGTGCCTGGCTCCCATGGGCTCATTTCTGGCATGATTGTTCCAGATTGTTTCCGGATCTGGGGTTTCAGTTGACTCTTCGCTCTCGTCATCATCATCATCATTGCTGTCGTCGGAATCTTCTTCCCATACTACCGGGATTTCGGCGGAGAGGGAACGCCGATCAAACCCGTTAGGGGAATATGGGTGCGTGCAGCCGCAGAAATTGTCATATGCTCCCATTCCCGGAAGTGGCAATTGTGACTCAGCTTCTCCTCCCAGAAACTGCGGGGGAAGAGTGAGAGGGGGTGGCACGTATTTGACACCAGGTAGAATGTAGGAGGGTTCTTCCTCCTCTGATTCTTCAGTTTCACTGCCTTCGGGGTCGTATTCGACTTCTCCAATAGCCAGTTTGTGGAAGTGTACTAGCTCCAGATGCTCTTCGGCCTCTTTGCTGATAAGCCCCAGTACAGGCGCTCGCCGGAAGCTTTCTTGTCTAATTCTTCTCGATTGTTCTAACCATCTTGTGTAAATGGTCCTCTCATGTTTTGACCGGAACAGCCCCAGCTCTTCAGTATTGGCCTTCCCTTTATCCGAGAAATAGCGGGCCTCGTATTCTTGCAAGGAGTCTCTGACATGAGACCAAGATGGGTTGATTCGTTCGATATCCTCAAGGCTGAGGGGGAATCCGAATTCAGGATCCTCGACGAGGTTGGCCACGGGTATTTGGGGACTTTCATCGGCGTCCTCCTGGGCATGCGAAGATTCTCCGCATTCAATCATATTCACCTGATTGTGGTTCCTTGGCAGCGGATTTTTGACTGTGTTAGGCCCTTCGGGGCCTTCCAACCTTCCTTGCTCTATTAGCCCCTGGATTGCCTTTTTCAGTAAAGCGGTTGTCGGTCGGATGTCCGTGAGCTTGATGAAAAGCACAATACTTTGTAGTATCCACGGGAGCATTCGGATTCCTGGGTTGGAAATTCTCCAAAGGCCGCAGCAAGCCTTCCTTCACCAGTCCCCTAAAGATGTCATTCAGAGGCATTCCAAAGTTTTCGAGATTCGTGACCCGTGGTCTGGGCTCGGATGGTTTTCTGGGAGCAAAAGGAGTTGTGTTATTACATTCCTATCCCACATAGTTAATCATTTCTTTGCCTTTGGCAGGAGCAGGGGCAGTGTTTGCAGGAGGAGCTCGATATCATGGCGGGTGCGGCGGTTGCTGATTGTAGGCCTTTTCAAACTTAGCTGCAGAGTTAACCATGGCCCGTAAGTCTGAGTATGGGAAGTGACTGAGGGAGGCTCTCAGATGTGGTTTCAAGCATGACTGGAAGTGTTGGGTTTTATGGGTCCATGCGCAGCGGAATTAAGCATAAAATTAACACAAAACCCAAGCCCTAAGATCCGTTCTATACGATTAAATTGAATTTCAATGAGATAGAATTTACCAACCTAAATTGCTTTCCGGTCTTGAGCTATCGAACGGATAATTATGTGATTCGTAATCACAAACTTTTGATCTTCAAATCTTCGAATCTTCAACTCCTTTGGATCTTCAGATTTGAACTCTAGGTCTTTGATTTGTTTGAACAAAACTAAGACCCTCTTTTGGTAATCCACACAAATATGAATGTCGAGAACAATTCTCGGGTTGGGAATTGCTAGATTCCTAAAACTTATGGAAGAATATTGAGAGGACTTTTGATTGTGAATTTCTATTGAAAAATTCGGCTAGCTCATTAGGTCTGACAGACCTCACATATTTATACTACAATAGTATGAATATGTCTCTTAATCGTATTAGGAGAACAGGCTGTCAAACCGCGTAGGGCTTGATATGTCGCGCGGTATATTAAGCCATTGGCTTAATATGTCGCGCGGCATATATATAGCCAGATACAGAGACTCTCAACCATTCTTCCTCCGGTTTAACCAATTCATTCTATTTGTGTGTGACCCAATAGGATTGTATTATGTTGGCAATGAGTCCGATCATATCGGCCCTCATAAGACATAAGCGGACTCTAGCAAGCCATTATGTCTACCCAAATAACACAACGCAAGAGTTCACGTTTCCAATGGTACACTTTCATTTATCCCTTTGTCTCATGATGTTATATTGAACACAAGTCATGGTCCACGTCAACTTGTATTTGTTCAATGCTTTCTCGATCTTGAGTATAATGATAGTCCAATCATATTGGGGTGTGGCCACACGCTTTCATCATTATCACTCATTGAGGGGCCCAAGCAAAACATCTCTCTTTTGAGGGACAAATTCCATCTTGACTTATCATCCTTCCCATCATGAATCCGATCATGCCAAAGATAGCCTTTATAGATATCGTGTTAAGATACCGTTTGACTAAAATCAAACATAACTTTCATCATGTGTAAGGTCATGATAATCTCAGGTCTAGGGACTAAATGAAGTGACCATATGAGATTTAATTATGACATTTGACCATGACATAAATCTCATACGGGTCAAGTCCAGTTACTTGTTCTCTGACAAGTACCCATAATTTCAATGTGCATCTCTATGCATATAATCATCATATGATTATCCATTGACAATTATACTAATTATTCTCTTAATAATCAGGGACGGAGATTATTACAATAAATATGCAAACTATATAATAATCAAATAATAATCATAAACGATAAAGATGATACATAACGGTTTTCAGTTAAACATAACTAAAGCCTAGGGCATTACACCAACAGTCTCCCACTTGCACTAGGCTCCATTTATGTATTGAATACTCATGGATCTAACATGACCATCATGCTTCCGCCAGTGCGAGGGTCTTTGTAAGTGAATCCCTTATGTCATCATCGGTTGATACTTTGTATATTTTAACGTCTTCTCATTCTTTATGAATTCCTTGAAGAACGTCTAAGTGAGTGTTTGGATCGCTGTTGTGACCTTGGTTCCATTGTTTGCACAAGTGGCACCACTATAGTCATAACAAAAGTTTCATCGATTAGTGATACTTGGAACATTTCCAAAACACTAAGCGAACTTTTGATCCAAACCGCCTACTTTTAGCTACATCATATGTTGCTAACAATTGGCCTTAGTAGTAGAATTGGCTACAATTTCTGCTTGGAACCTTTCCAATCAAACTGCACCTCTTATAAGCATAAACACAAATCCTAATTGCGATTCTAAAATAACTTTGTCAGTTTGGAAGCTAGCACCTATGTAACCCTTACAACAAGATTAAACTTCCAATCTTTCAAATCCCAAGAACGTATCCTTAGTTCTTCTTAAGTACTTAAGGATCATCTTGACTGCCATCCAATGGTTCTCATCACAGGATCAGATTGGTATCGACTCATCATGCTTAGAGCATATGAGACGTCGGGTCTAGTACAAATCATGGCATACATGACAGATCCAAATGCCGAAGCATATGGAACTTCATTCATTTCCTTTTTGCTCATCAGTTGTCATAAGACAATGAATATTGCTAAGAGAAATACCATGACCTGTTGACAAGCTACTCTTCTTAGACTCCTCTAAGAATCTTGTCAATGTGAACACTTTGACTCAAACCAATTTATCCTTCTAGATCCATCTCTATAGATCTTGATGCCAAGGATGTAAGCGGCTTCACCCACATCTTTCATTGAAAAACCTTTCCTTGACCAAGACTTAACAGTCTTAAGTATCGAAACCTGTTTTTCCAATGATTAAGATATCATTGTAATAAACAATAGAAATAATACCATGCTCCCACTGAATTTCATGCATACACAAGGTTCATCTTCGTACTTGATAAAGTCAAACTCTTTGACCAATTCATCAAAACGAAGATTCCAATTCCTTTAAGCTTGCTTCAACCCATCTCATGGATCTTTGCAACATGCATACTCTATTAGAGTTTCTTGGATCATCAAACTATTCGGGTTGTACACATCCTTAATAATCTTTCCATTTAAAGAAAGTCGTTTGACATCCATTTGTCATATCACATAGTCACAATATGTGATAATGGCAATTGAAAATCTAACAAACTTCGACATTGTAACTGGCGAAAAAGGTTTCAACATAGTCAATACTATGAATTTGCCTAAATTCCTTTGTTACAATTCTTAGTCATGAAAGTACACACCTTCCCATCCATGTCGGTCTTGAAGACCTTCTTGCATCCCATTAGTTTTTACACCTTCAGGTAGCCCAATCAAGTTCCAAACTTGATTGTCAAACATGGATTGTAATTTGGATTCCATGGTTCATAACCATCTATCCAAATTAGGAGGGGACATCGCTTCTTGATAGCAAGTAGGATCGTCATTCTTAATGACTTCCACTTTATCACTTTCCGCAACGAGAAATCACTATTTCTTGAGTTCGGATCGTAACCTATCCAATCTACGATGGACTTGTGCATCTTGAACCGATTTCACAACTCCTTTGTGAACTTGGTTCTGTCTCTACTCTTGGTTCCATATTATTTTCGGGTTCTTGAACTTCTTTCAAGATTAATTTTACTCCCACTAGATTCTTTATTGAGAAACTATTTCTCAAGAAACAAATCGTGTAGAGCAACAAACATTTTGTTCTCTTTGTGATTGTAAAATCAATATCCGAAAATAACCTTGTTAGATTTGGTGGTAAAATCAATATCCGAAAATAACCTTGTTAGATTTGGTGCTAACTTATAAGAGACAAGTCTCTTTACATAAGATTCGCAACCCCAAATCTTCATGAAAGACAAACTAAGTTTTCTTCCATGCCACATCTCATGTGGGGCCTTAGGAACCGATTTAGTAGGGACTCGATTCAGTGTAACCGCATTATTTCTAATGCATATCCTCAAAAGGAAATAGAAAATAGGAAAGTCTGATTGACACATCATCGAACGAACCATGTCCTACAAGGTTCAATTCCTCCTTTCAGACACACCATACAATGTGGTGTTCTGGGTGGAGTCAACTTTGAAATGATTTCATAGTTTTGAGATGATTGTCAAACTCTTGGCTCAAATATTCACCACCTCGATCTAATTGAAGTACTTAATAGTTTTGCCAAATTGTTTTGTACTTCATCTTGAAATGTTCGAAACATCTCAAACGATTCACCTTTGGACTTCATCAGATGGACATAGTCATATCTAGATAAGTCATTGGTAAATGTGATGAAATACCGAAATTCTCCCCTAGCAATGCTGCTTAATAGTCCATATACATCTCATGTATAATGACCAATAAGTCACTAGCCCTCCCACTACTTTAGTGTAGGGTGGTTTGGTCAATAATCCCAATAAATAAGATCCACATTCCTCAAATGATTCAAGGTCATATGAGTCTAAAATTCCATGTTAATGGAGTTTAGATATATGTTTCTTATTTATTTGACCAAGCCGGCAATGCCATATGAACGCGTTGTTCATATTGTTCGGTTTAGATTTCCATTTATATTATAGATATATTCAACATTATTTTGTTTCTCATCTTCAAGGATATGAAGACCATTCAATGACATATGCAATACAATAAGGCATATCATTAAATAAATATAAGACTTCTTATTTAAAATAAGAAAATTATATCCTTCATCATCCATTTAAGAACCATAAATAATAGTCCTACTCAAATCTGGAACGTAGTCATACTTGTTCAAAACAAGTACTACTTCACAAGGTAAAGTGACTTCATAAGTCCCTTATGGCTAATGTTGCAACTCTTGCTCCATTCCCATGCATAGGTTTAATTTACCTTATTTGAGTAGCTTTCTATTCTTTGTTCCTTGCACATTTAAACAAATGTGGGATCCAATCCGGTATCATATACCCAAGAATCAAGAAGTCGAAATGAAAAAATATCTATCATATAGATACTTGAAGTAGTAGCAATCATATTGCCCTTCTTCACCTTTTAGGCCTTCCTAATAAGCCTTGCAACTTTGCTTCCAATGACAATCTTATTGCAATGATAGCAAAATGCATCCTTTTGAGACACTTTGGGTTTAGCCTCTTCGGCTTTGACAACATTTGTCCTAGGTTTAGCAACTTTTGCTTTACCTTCTTTTCCTTCCTTTATGAACCCTTTTCTTGTGTCAACCATTAACACAATTTACGGATTGCTCCTTCTTTCATCATATGAATTGAGAGCCTTCACCACAACATATATCTTTTGCCTAGTTTGCATTTGGAACATTTCCTTTATGCGGTGTGCTAGAACAAAAGAATAGTTATCATGTGCTTAAGGTTCTTCATAAGAGCCTTTAAACACGATGACAAATATAAGGCAAGCAATATTGTCAGAATCATCACTATGTTTCTAATGTTGCTTCCTTATTTGCCCTTTGCAACATTTGCAATAGGATCAATAGGAACGGATTCGTAATGAACGTACAAATTTACCTAAGAACCATTCTTTAGGCTTTTGATCCAATCAAAATTATTTGTATCATTCATTTCGAACTTTGTCCTTCATAAGGACGAATCGCAATTATCATTATGTAATGCTACTTCTACAACAAAATATACAAATTATATGAACACATATCAATATCAACACATTTATCATTTAAGAGCAAATAATGTATTTTACAAATACTCCCATTAAATCATACACCTTCCAATGCAAATAAGCATAATATGTATTTAATGGGCTAAGATCCAACTTTAATTTAATCTCAAGTACGCTATGGCGCACCGCTCAAGATTAAACTAAATTAGGTAGAAAACATCAATCATATCGTATATGACTCTTAGGACTAAGATCCATCTTTAATTTAATCTCAAGTACGCTATGGCGCACCGCTCAAGATTAAACTAAATTAGGTAGAAAACATCAATCATATCATATATGACTCTTAGGATCTTTTATGAGATTTATTTAAGACATCATATGTCTAAGCATATTTTAATCTCATCTTATGCCTTGGGTCCAAAACCATTTTGATAACCCAATTAAGTTCATTCATATTAAACGTATAGGAACCACCATTTCCTCATCTTGCTCGCAAACGGAATAGAATCAAAGTACCTTGCTATGGCAAGCCCACCCAAAACTATCCGAGTGGTCTCAAGTGTTTAATCATGAATTGGCATAAAGAACTTAAAAGTTAAATGAAGGTTCTTTAAGGTAGATTATAAGCATATCAGCAAAGATAGTCATAATCATGCACCAGGTAAGTTCCCAGGAAGATAGGTGAGCCACAAGGACTACTTAAGTACCAACTCTTCCTTAGACAGAACTCTCCTAGTCATGCACAATTAGAAATCAGCTCTGATTTGGCAACATAATCACTACCTTTTATAAATAATCAGTTTCCTACTAAATTTCGCGTAATTATGACTTGTTTCCATAAACAATCATAAAATCCAAAAGTTACAATGTCTAAATCTAAACATATTAGGAAACTATGAATCAATGTTTCAACTAAACATCTAATAAAATTCTTACTTGTAAAACTGACTTGTTTCATAAACAATCAGACACTAACTTGTTTCTCATAAACAATTAGTGAACTATAATTCAATGTTCAAAAACATTCTAGAATTACAACAGTTCTTCATGCAACGCAATAATTAATAAAATCACCTTTTAAACAATTAAGCAAGCATAAGAACACTCAATAATTATGCAACGCAACAATTAAATAAACACCTTTTAATTAATTAAGCAAGCATAAACAATGAATTAATCTAGCATAGCCCTATAAACTCAATTTCCAGAAATTTATAGTATCCAGATTAAGACATAAAACATCTCAGATTGTAAACACAATCACGAGGTAATAGCGTAAAAATTAAACAAACCGATTACGCCAGATTTGGCTTATTATGTCGCGTGACAACATCGGCCCGGAGGCTTGATATGTCGCGCGACCTAACAGCCGATAACCTGAATTCCTCATGGCTCATCATGTCGCGCGACTAAAGTAGCCAAGTAACAGGATTTCCAGATTTCAATCAATTCAGATTATATGCAATTAAATCATATAAAACAACCCTTTTACAGATTTAATTCAACATAATTCGAAAACGATTTTCACATTGTTTCACATAAACAATCAAAATTCTATCGCATACAAAAACATGCAACGAACATATAAACAATTTATATAATCATTCTAGCATGTTAATTCAAACTTAACCATATGAACGGGGCTCTGATACCACTGTTGGGTTTTATGGGTCCATGCGCAGCGGAATTAAGCATAAAATTAACACAAAACCCAAGCCCTAAGATCCGTTCTATACGATTAAATTGAATTTCAATGAGATAGAATTTACCAACCTAAATTGCTTTCCGGTCTTGAGCTATCGAACGGATAATTATGTGATTCGTAATCACAAACTTTTGATCTTCAAATCTTCGAATCTTCAACTCCTTTGGATCTTCAGATTTGAACTCTAGGTCTTTGATTTGTTTGAACAAAACTAAGACCCTCTTTTGGTAATCCACAAAAATATGAATGTCGAGAACAATTCTCGGGTTGGGAATTGCTAGATTCCTAAAACTTATGGAAGAATATTGAGAGGACTTTTGATTGTGAATTTCTATTGAAAAATTCGGCTAGCTCATTAGGTCTGACAGACCTCACATATTTATACTACAATAGTATGAATATGTCTCTTAATCGTATTAGGAGAACAGGCTGTCAAACCGCGTAGGGCTTGATATGTCGCGCGGTATATTAAGCCATTGGCTTAATATGTCGCGCGGCATATATATAGCCAGATACAGAGACTCTCAACCATTCTTCCTCCGGTTTAACCAATTCATTCTATTTGTGTGTGACCCAATAGGATTGTATTATGTTGGCAATGAGTCCGATCATATCGGCCCTCATAAGACATAAGCGGACTCTAGCAAGCCATTATGTCTACCCAAATAACACAACGCAAGAGTTCACGTTTCCAATGGTACACTTTCATTTATCCCTTTGTCTCACGATGTTATATTGAACACAAGTCATGGTCCACGTCAACTTGTATTTGTTCAATGCTTTCTCGATCTTGAGTATAATGATAGTCCAATCATATTGGGGTGTGGCCACACGCTTTCATCATTATCACTCATTGAGGGGCCCAAGCAAAACATCTCTCTTTCGAGGGACAAATTCCATCTTGACTTATCATCCTTCCCATCATGAATCCGATCATGCCAAAGATAGCCTTTATAGATATCGTGTTAAGATACCGTTTGACTAAAATCAAACATAACTTTCATCATGTGTAAGGTCATGATAATCTCAGGTCTAGGGACTAAATGAAGTGACCATATGAGATTTAATTATGACATTTGACCATGACATAAATCTCATACGGGTCAAGTCCAGTTACTTGTTCTCTGACAAGTACCCATAATTTCAATGTGCATCTTTATGCATATAATCATCATATGATTATCCATTGACAATTATACTAATTATTCTCTTAATAATCAGGGACGGAGATTATTACAATAAATATGCAAACTATATAATAATCAAATAATAATCATAAACGATAAAGATGATACATAACGGTTTTCAGTTAAACATAACTAAAGCCTAGGGCATTACACCAACAGGAAGATGTCCAGTTGTTCCTCTTCGGAAGGAGGGATGGCCATTTCACTGAGTTTCAGATTCCACCGCTTGTAGAAGTCCCCAACATTCTCATCAGGACGCTGCACTGTTGTTTGTAGGTCAACTCTATTTGTTTCCCACTCCAAGTTGGCCTTATATTTCTCTGTGAAGGCATTGGTAATCTGGTCCCACGTAGCCCTGGCTTCAGGTTTCAAACGAAAGAACCACTTTAAGGCACTGGACTTCAAGGATATATCAAATAGTCGCCTAATCGTGATTCTGCACCCTTTGGCCTTCATTGCCAAGGTATATGTGTCCAAATGGGTTTTCGGGCATGCAGTCCCATCAAAGAGATCCAGATTAGGCATCACGAATTTGTGGGGCAGAGGAACAATGGAGTCCGGGTCTGTAGGCCGGAAGGCAGACTTCTTGGCAGTCAGTTCAGCGATCTGCGCTTTCATTTCCTTGTGTTGCTCCATGAACCAGGCCAGATGAGGGTCTTGTGGCGGAGCCATGGCATTCAAGCTAGTGGCTGAGTTAGAGAGAGGAGCTACCACTGGCGGCAGACTGGTGGAGGGAACGGCCGATCCGGGGACGTAGGTGAAAACCTGTCCTGGGGCTGAGTTACCCTGGGGAGCATGAGTAGGAGCTTGGGCGAAGGGATAGAACCTTGCGGCCTGCTGTTGATTTTCAACTGGCAAAGTAGGTGGTGGCAGCTCCGATGTAGCCGGATAACTTGGATTTCCAGAGTGGGGCCCGTAAGTAGGCTTAGGTGCGGGCTGCTGTCCCTGACTGTTGAATTGCATGGCCGGCTGAGGCGAGGGTGTATAACCCGGGGGGTACTGCGGTCCTGGTGATTCGGATGACACCGGGATGGAGGCTTGGTAACCCATAGAAGTCTGAGTGAGGAACGGATTTGTGTGAGGAGCAGCTGAACTAGTACTATTCTGAGGAGGGGCTCCTGACTGTGGCCCAGAACCAAGTTGTGGCGGCATTCCGAACTGTGGCTGTTGTGGCCCTTTGAACTGTTGCTGCGAAGGCCCGGATTGATCGGTTCCAAACTGTGGCGGGATCCCGATTAGCTGTGGCATTCCGAGATAGCCCCAACCATGAGAAGACATTTCGTGCATCGCTTTGTCCCCACCGAGGAACCGTGAACCGATTTGTGCCATCGGGCCGCATGGATCCGGTGGTCTCGTGGTTGGGGAGCCGGGCCGACCCGAAGATCGAGGAGCATGAGTTCTGGTAGTGGCACCATAGGAGGTGGGTGGCGGCATCCTGGTGTAGTCGGGCGGCGAGAGTAGGGTTGGCATCCTCGTCTTCTTCCACGGTGGAGGTGCCATCTGGATTGAGGCTGGCGGCCAGGACATGGCTCTTAATAGCCTCCATAAGGCTATTCAGCCGTGCTTCCTGTCGTAACCTCATCCGTCTCGCTAACCGATTCCACCGCTGTTCCTGCCTGAGGGGTCCCGGGAGGCGGAGTGACGTTATCCCCATCATTACCGGCTCGATGCAGACATTCTGAAACCCGGAGTCTGAACAAATAGTGAAGCTGATGACGCGCTGGACTCTTCCCAACTAATCAAACGATGACCCGGTGCCCGAAACCAAGCTTTGTGAGGAGCTACGGGGGAAAGGACACGAAGGTTCAGATGTCTGGGAATGGAGGAGGGTAGGTGTTTGGGCATTAGGCTCATGCAACATGCAGTTATTTGTTCACGTTTACTTAAAACATGCTTTATTAACCTAATCGGTTGGAAAAGATTGCTCTTCTTTTTCGCAAACTACTCTGGATCCTGGATCAGTGGGCCCCGTCACTACGTCTATAAGCCCCTCGTATTCCACCTGTATTTCGACCTCCCAGGTGGACGGCCGGGCGAGGGTCCTATAGGGCAAGCGGGTCCCATCGACCGAAAGAAAAACGATCCTAAAAGTCTGGCGGGTAATCGAGTCTTAACGAGCATTCGATGTAAATTACGGACAAAGCTGACGTCAAAAGTCAAAATCATGTCCGAGGGCTCGACGAAAAGTCGACATGATTTGGACTGATAAGCGCCCACAATTGATCTTGACTTGTCGTCAGTTAAGCCGTAATTAAGCATGGAATAATCATTAATCCTTGATGACTCAGTGTCATGCTGGGAGTCTGTGTATAATTTGTGCCAGTCATTGCCGAAGTCAAGGCGCCGGTCAATATCTTGGTCAAAGTCCGCGGCGGAAAACCGGCAGAACTTCGACTGATTAGGGTCCCCGAAAGATATTGAGTCGGTATGCCGACAATGGCTTGAAAGGAAAGGTCTATACACAGACAGGGCATGACACAGACCAAACTAAAAACCAACCGGGTCTCGGACAAAGTGTGTCACGGACAAGTGCATGGTCGACACGAGGCTCCATGGGATGTTTGGGTAGTCCTGTGCTTGCACCGAGAGGCGTAATAAGACCAAACGGGCCGCGACAAGGATTTCCCCGGGTTAGGGACGTAGTGTGCAGTGTACGGTCACGTGCGCGTAGTGTGCAAGCAGTCTATCTTCTTTTCTGAGTAAAATAGAAATTTTTTTATGTGTCTTAAAAATATGATGCATGATTTTTTTTTTGAAAATTTTCTTTTTTTTTTTTGAATTTTTTTTTTTTGAAATTTAATGAACACATAAGCACAAGAATTCCGACAGTTAGGGACATGATTCCGACAGTCAAAATTTTGACCTTTTCCGAGGCGGCCAAAACAATACGAAAATGTGCAAAAATCAACACACACACACAAATGATTTTTTAAGCCGGGACGGAAGCTTGACCCTCAAAAGCTTTTTTTTTTTGAAAACAATGATACCGGTACGTGGGATTGTTAGACCACAATTTATCCCCGACTCGTGTTAGGAGGCGATAACGGGAAGTTTAATGGTTTCCACCAATATACCAAATATCGTTTTTTTTTTAGAAAAAGCTTATTTATCCCCAGCGGAGTCGCCACTGTGATGATGTGCCGCCAAAATTTTTCCTTTTCGAAAAATAGGTTTAACTTTGAAATTTTTCGTTTCTTTGAAAAACCTATCGAAAAAGACCGGAGTCGCCACGCCATTTTTGTTTTAAGGGCCAAAACTTTGAAAAATGCCCGAGATTAGAGATTTGGGTTCGGAGGTCACGTTACATGCCGGGAAGGACGTTAGTGTGCACCCGGAATGCCTCGTAAAACGAGTCTTCCAAGCTGAAAATCATTTGTGTGTGTGTGTGTGTGTGTGTTTTGGCCAAAATAAGTTGAAACTCAGAAAAGTAAAAATTGGGAATTCTTTATTAGACTTTGGAAAGATCCCATGATTTTTGGTGTGATTTTTGGGTTGAGTTTTGGTACTCAAAAGATTTTTGGAAGTTGAAGAACACTTCTGCCAGAATGAAAAAGGCAGTGGACACTTGATTTTGAAATGGATTTAAGGGCTTTAAAACTTCATAATCTGAGAAAACTCAGAGAATAAAAGTTGTTCCAGACACCTTAAATAAGATTTCTGTGAAAGAATTTTCCATTTTAGAGAAGATTTGAGGACCCAAAACTCTCTGGAAATCTCAGATATGAGATCTGGACTCCCAGAGACTGGTGATCTGACCTTCAAAAGAAAATTTGAAAAAGGGAGTTTTACTCACGAAAAAAATAAAGTAAAAATATGTTTGGAAAGCTCTGGATGTTGGCTACAAAAAGTGTTTTGTAGTCAACACCAAGTTCCAAGTTTATCTGTGTCCAAAAATTTAGACCATGGACTGGGGTCTTAGAAAATTGCTACTGGACAGCAATTTCTCAAGAAGGAAAATGTGATTTAAAAGGGGGTTTGGCATCCATGCTTGTCCCCATTTCCCTAGGTTTTGATTAGTGATCACTTGACATTTTAGTGGTGAATCAACTATATCAAACCATCCTTGGGGTACATTAGGACTAAGCACTTCATTTGCTTGGGAAGGGGAATTTTATCCTTTGAAAATGAGATTTGATGTATGAAAATGATTTTTAGGGTTTTGAAAATGTGTTTTCTTTGCAAGAAAGTAAGAATACTTTGAAAATAATTTTGATCCTTGTAGAAGATATGGAGATGAACTTCCATGGTGATCTTCTTGGATCTAAGACAAGAAGATGAATGAACTACATTTTGTAGCTTGAAAATGCATGCATGGATGAATTTTAGGGTAAGGAGAGGGAGGTTATACCTATCTTCCTTGTGTTTTGTGTTTGAAGGCTTGAATGTAAGAGTGTTTAAGGCTTGAATATGAGAGTGTTTGAGTGAGTGTGATTTTGATTGAATAGTTGAGAAAAAGGTGACAATTCTATGGAATTCTCACTGTTTTCTCTCTATTTTTGCCAAAGTGCAGTTGAGGAAATGGCTTCTTCTCTCTTTTTTTGAGACTGGAGGGCTCAATTTATAGCCCTCTGAAAATGTCAAAGATGTCCGCGCGGATAGGGTTGACAGCGTGCACTGTTCATTAAATGCTGCTTCAGGCTTTGGACACAAGGAATAATCTTTTGAAAATTCAAATTAAACAGCCAGTTTTTGTTCCAGCCATTTCTATTTTTGGTTTTTCTTATTTCTTTTGCTTTTTTGATTCCTTTCCTTGGTTTATCCTTAAATAACAATGCCCACTTTGCCCTTGCTTTGTTAGAAATGTTAGGAATGTTAGGAATTGTTAGAAATGTTATAACTTTCGTTAATTTTCTAACGAAAATTCTAACAAGCTCAAATTGGAGCACTTACAGCTATATAGACCTTCCTCCTCCTCATTTCACTTAGTGTATGTGAGGGGTAAATCTGTTCCATTTTCTTCCTCTGTGATCAATGATTTATATGGGTTAGATAATTCTATGGATCAGCTTTGTGTTATTTCTGAGGAAGAATTAGTGTCTACTATCACCCATGGTAAAGTGACTTCTTGGCCCATTAAGCCAAAAGATTTGGGTAGTTGTTCTCTCTCCCCCCTTTACTGTTTTCTCCATACAATCCTCACTGCCAACCTGTGTCCCTCAAATAATAAGACCTCTATTACTATGGTGCAAGCTGACTTACTTTATAGGTTGGGTGCTATAAGGAATTGTTGGAAATGGGTAACGGAAAGTTAAGTTTGACTTAACGTTGACCTAGATTTCTAACGGAAGTTCGTTATGTGTTAACGGAACTAGTTACAAAATGTATTCTACATTTGTTGTAGATTATTAAACTCATTTAATGTCTCAAAACCATTTAGGGTGAATGAGAATTAATGACGATGGTCTTTTGTAACTTAACGAGAGTTAATTAAAGGGTGTTTAGTTTTGTTTGATATGCTCGGCCGAGCAGAGTCCTTGACTCGGCCGAGCAGAGTCCTTGACTCGGCCGAGCAGAGCACAGAAATAGGCCAAAAGTCTCTGGACTAGCTTGCTCGGGCGAGGCACAAGTATGCTCGGCCGAGCAGTATGATTTGCACGGCCGTGCAAGTCTCTTGACTCGGCCGTGCAGCCTGGTGCTCGGCCGAGCGAGTTCCTTGACTCGGCCGAGCAGATCCTGAACAGGCACTATTTCAAACAGAAAAGTTGTGTCTCTTCGTGGGAAAAGACACAAACCCCTTGATTCTCTATATATAACTCCCCCTCCGAATTTCAATGAATATATACTTCACTTCTACCCTTCCTACCCTCTAGTAAGATAGATTATCATACCCAAATCATTGCATATTGTTGCATTCAATCCGTTCAAGTCCAAAGTTTCAAAACATTGTGTTGTTCGTAGATTAGTTATATTGGAGTGCTCCTTATAACTAATAAAAAGTCGTTTTATCTTACGAGAGTTTTGTCATTCAACCGTAAGCACCTGTGCGGGACAAATAACTCTTACGGAGATTGTATCAAATACAAGACTCGACTTGATTTCTTTTATTCTTTCAATCTCCGTTACTTTTCTCGTCAGTTTTTCTGTTAAGTCTTAAAGAAGCCATACAAAGTCCAACAATCGTAAGAGTTATTTTGCGCTTCTTCAAGATCTTCAAGAGATGGCAAATGAGAAAGACGTCTCCTCATCCAGTCAAGGGAATGTTACGCCTTCTTCTCAAGGTGACGCTACATTCAACCATGTTGCACCCGCTACTACACCATCTCACTCGGTTCATGGTAAGAAACCTCCTTCTGGTGAAACCTCAAGGGTTGCACCTCTTAATGCTCTCCCTCCATCTCATGTGTTCGTACATGCGGAAAGACCGGGTATTCTTACCGGGATGAACTTTAAAAGGTGGCAACAGAAAATGTTGGTCTATTTGACAACATTAAAATTGGTGCAATTTTTCTGGGAATATCCACCATTGATATCCGATGAGGATGAATCTAAAGCAAAGAATGACTTGGATACATGGAATCACGGTGATTTCTTGTGTCGCAATTACATTCTTAGTGGCTTGGATTATGCACAATACAAGGTGTGTTGTGGCATAAAGACCGCGAGAGAACTTTGGGATTTTCTCGAGATGCACAATACTATGTGTATTGTGACTAAAAGACCGAAAGTGAACTTGGTGGGAACAAGTGCCGGAAACAAGAGAAAGAACACCGGGAAAGTGAAGAGGACCACCAAGAAGGTTAAAGGTAGTTGTTTTAATTGTGGCAAACCCGGGCATATGGCTAGGGAATGTCGACATCCTAGAATCAACAACCAAGATGGAAACCCTCTTCAAGCCAATGTGAACGAAGATAGAAATGTTCCATTGGACTTTGATCAACTTAGCCTAGGGGCATAAGATTAATAGACCAAATGTGGTTATTGTGTTAGTAAAGGGTACCTTGTTGAAGGACTCCTTAACTTAAATTGTAATTGTTTATTCGCCTAAGTGCGAAGAATAAAATTTCAAATTTTATTTACTTGGTTTGAAGTGTTCCAATTGTTATGGCCTGTTCAATTAGGTTAAGTAAATTTAAATTCACTAAGTCGACGAGTTAATTTAAAATTACTACCTAAGATGAAGTTTGATTCGCAAATCAATTGTGATTTCATTTGTAGAAATCAGTTCAAACCAGAGATAGTAAATAGATAGTTCTTTACTTCTATTTATGATTGCATTTGATAATGCAAAAGTTTGTCTTTTGGAATAGTAAAACCTTAAAGTTTTAAGTAAACAATAAGGTTTGTGATTCATCTTAATTAGCAATTAAGAGTTTCGAAGTGATAGAGGTGGTTAGTATGTAGTACCGTTTGAAAAATAATTGTTGGGACGCTGACACTTATTTATCAAACGAATGCTTCTTACACACTCAAATCAATTGAAAAAAAAAAAGGAAGATAGAACTTTTAAGGAGATGGTAAACTCCTTATTGATAAGTTCCGTCTTATGTGGGTATACCTAGCAAAGGTAGAAATATCTAAACCTAAAGAGGTTAAGATAGGACCCAAAACCATGGATTACGTTTCCATTGGCAATGCAGTATTCTTCAACCAAGGAAAATGGTTGAAGAGACCTCACTTAAAACATAGTTATGACTATGTCGTCGGTTCATCTCAAGGAGATGAAATACATTGTAGATAACATGGTTATTACAATTAAATGACTTCACATAAAAGGAAAATATTAAATATGAATTAGGATATTCATAAAATATTTGATATGTGGAGGTACACCTCAAGTGTGGGGGTACAAGCTAAATACATAAGTTCTATTTGATATGAACTTCTAGTATTAACAGAAACTGTTAAATGTTAATAGTTAAAAGAATGGATCATTATATATTTGGAAGTTATTTGATCTTCCTCCATAATGCTAACCATTGGGTTACAAATGGATCCTTAGAAAGGAAATATTCAATGATGATGAATTATGAAATATTCATAAGCCGTTTTATAAATACCTCAAATGTGGGGGTATTTGGCTAAAGTAGAAATACTTAAGCAAGACACGTTATATTCTTTAAAGAATATACTTCCTTGAAATGATAGGAAATGTATAAAAGAAAATTTATAGAAACTGTAAGTGATTTTCTTAATAAGAAGAAGAAAACAAGATACAGTTGAAGGACAAATTCATCCTACTCTACTAGGAAGATGGTTGATCTTCCTTATGCAAACCGTTGGGTTGCAAAAACTAGATGTGCCAAGGATGAAACATTTAAATATTAGACTACAAACGGTCCATCTCAAGTGGAAGATGAAGGACCTAGACGTAGTAAAAGGGCAAGAGTGGAAAAGTCTTTTGGTCCTGATTTTCTATCATTTATGTTGGAAAACGAATCAGCAACTGTTAAGGAAGCGTTATCTGGTCCGGATAATTCATTCTGGAAAGAGGCTATTAACAGTAAGATAAAAATTCATAATGCTTAATAATACTTGGGAATTGGTAGATCTCCCTCCAAGTTGCAAACCATTAGGTTGCAATTGGATTCTTAAAAAGAAAGTATAAAGCCTATGGATCTGTTGATAAGTAGAAAGCCAGGATAGTTGTCAAAAGGACATTATGATTCATGCAAGATTATCCAAAATGACACAACAGAGCGTTCTATGTCGCACAACCGTGTTGGATCTACTTGTGTATTCATATGGACTAAACAAGCAACTAAACAGTGGCATAAGAAGTTCGATAGAACTATGTTATCAAATGGATTCAAGATTAATGAATGTGACAAATGTGTCTACATACATTAAAAGAACATCTGAATCATTTGTTAATAGTCTGTCCTTACGTGGATAACAATGGTAGTCATGAATTGATGATGAATACCAAAGACATGTTAAAGAAGAACTTTGACATGAAAGATATGGGATTAGCCGATGTCCGATGTCATATTAGAAATAAAGATTTCTATAACGTCAGAAGGAATAGTCCTATCACAATTCCATTATCTTGAAAAGAAAGTACTTCGAAAGTTCAGATAGATTCTTGAGAGGTATTCTCTGTAAAGTAGATTCCTGAAAAGTAGACTCTAAGGAGGTCAAACCACTTAGAGATACTAATTTTGGGAAGTCGAAACGGTACAGAGATAATAACCACTTGAAGAAACTGACCGATAGAAGAATTTGATCACTCGAAGGGACTGATCATTCTAGATAAACTAAAGGTCTAATTGTAATTGTAATCAATCACCGGAATAGTATAATCATAAGTACTTGGTGTACTTAAAGATATACTTATGATTAACGATTACAATTCCTATAAGTTGAATGGTCTTGGAAGATATTCCTTTGTGGAATAAATCTGTGTCTACATGACCTAAGGCATTGTGACGACAATGAGAAATAGAAAAAGGTGTAGAACATCATGGTAAGTCTAGACATAATGGTCTTAGACACACTACCATAGTACAATTGATCTCAAAATGCGACTGTCACAACTAGCCATGTGAAGTCAAATTCGGATCCGTCTACCTAAGGGTAGTAATAAAGATCAACTGTATAAAGCTGTTAAGGGAATGGGTTTAAAAACCCACAACAAAAAGAACTTATAGCGGACACTCAACCTTGAGAAATGGAGATCCCAGGCCCTTGGTTCAATGAGACAACCAAGTTATAAGTTCTAGTAGAGTTACTTGGAAACAACAACTCGGTTTATTAACCTAGAGATGTTGAATACTCATTCCCAGAACGTCCAAGTACTAGCACATGCGGCAGTGGTGAGGATAAGTTGAGAAAACTTTTAATGATTCCTATACCTACGGGTGGAGTAGTGCATGATACTCCTTATAGTGAGAATCACCTATATAAAGCGAGAGGTAATAAGGCCGCCTCTAAATGAACGCTTATGAATGAGATACGGTCCAGGGCCAAAATGGACAAAAACGTGAGAACAACAATTGTTAGAGCTATTATTATGTGAGTATTATTGTCTTGGTATACATCCGACAGTCACTGGTTCAAAGCGACTCGCTACCAAATGGCTAGTATATCCGATAATATTTCACTAGGGAAGATTCAAGGCCACAAGCTATCTATCCCGATGTAATAATAGTTCGCCGGAACTTTGGACGAAATTGCATACATGCATTAATTGTCATTCATGTGGGGGATTGTTGGAAATGGGTAACGGAAAGTTAAGTTTGACTTAACGTTGACCTAGATTTCTAACGGAAGTTCGTTATGTGTTAACGGAACTAGTTACAAAATGTATTCTACATTTGTTGTAGATTATTAAACTCATTTAATGTCTCAAAACCATTTAGGGTGAATGAGAATTAATGACGATGGTCTTTTGTAACTTAACGAGAGTTAATTAAAGGGTGTTTAGTTTTGTTTGATATGCTCGGCTAAGCAGAGTCCTTGACTCGGCCGAGCAGAGCACAGAAATAGGCCAAAAGTCTCTGGACTAGCTTGCTCGGGCGAGGCACAAGTATGCTCGGCCGAGCAGTATGATTTGCACGGCCGTGCAAGTCTCTTGACTCGACCGTGCAGCCTGGTGCTCGGCCGAGCGAGTTCCTTGACTCGGCCGAGCAGATCCTGAACAGGCACTATTTCAAACAGAAAAGTTGTGTCTCTTCGTGGGAAAAGACACAAACCCCTTGATTCTCTATATATAACTCCCCCTCCGAATTTCAATGAATATATACTGCACTTCTACCCTTCCTACCCTCTAGTAAGATAGATTATCATACCCAAATCATTGCATATTGTTGCATTCAATCCGTTCAAGTCCAAAGTTTCAAAACATTGTGTTGTTCGTAGATTAGTTATATTGGAGTGCTCCTTATAACTAATAAAAAGTCGTTTTATCTTACGAGAGTTTTGTCATTCAACCGTAAGCACCTGTGCGGGACAAATAACTCTTACGGAGATTGTATCAAATACAAGACTCGACTTGATTTCTTTTATTCTTTCAATCTCCGTTACTTTTCTCATCAGTTTTTCTGTTAAGTCTTAAAGAAGCCATACAAAGTCCAACAGGAATATCAATTTTGGAGAATTCATTTTTTAGGAAAATTTGTGCTTATGGAGAATCCCCTTCAAAGAAATGGTCTTTGCCCTATCCATCTCTCATTTCCCAAATTTTGGTTGCTCAAGGTGTTAAGCCTGAAAAAGGTGAAGATAGGGTTGATAAGTTTGATCTGTTTAAAGAGACCAAAACCCTCTTAGATGCTAAGTAAAGGTTTGTTGATCTTCCTTTGGGTGTTATTCCTGAAATTTCTATGCCTGATATGGGCACATCTGAACCCATATCTGAAGATCCATTTGCTGCTCAAATGAAGGACACGGATCTTTGAAATAGCATTCTTGAATCTCATACCTATGCATTGTCTGGTCAACTGCAAGCCTCCATTGCCCATGCCAACAACCTTAAAGCTCTTAAGGATAGACTCCTCAAATGGCATGCTAATCTTTCTGCTCAAAAAGGGAGAGATAGGCCTGAACCTGCTGCTAGAAGTAAATTGTGGGATGCTGCTGTTGGCTGGAGGAACTGGGAACTTTAATTTAGGGGGAGAAGACTTGAAGTTTTTTTGTTTGTTTTGATGCTTTGATGGTTTTAAGACAATTTTAATTTCTATTTTAAATTTTAGTTTTAAACAATGGTCTGTAATACTTAAAACAGGTGCTGAATGGTTTGCTTCTACTATATTTGATGAACTGCAGTTTTAGTACTAATCTTGGTTTATGCAGTTTGTGTGGATGTGTAAACACATCTGCACACACATCCATTCAGGGGGAGTTATGCTTATGTCTGAATTTTGTAGTCACAAAATGTGATTATTATAAATCTTTGGTTTTGACCAGAAAATCAAAAATAGGGGGAGATTGAAAGTGTGAGCTTTTTGGGAACAAATTCTTGTTTCCTTATTATCGAAATACTTCAAAAAGGTAAGAAGATTTTAGGACTTTCATGGAAGATTTATTATTGTCCTACTTTGACTAGAAGTTTGTAAATAAAGTAAATATCTTTTTATTTATGTACATAGTTTTATATTAGGACTAACCTACTAACAATCTACTTCTTTGTGAGTGTGATTTATATTTCCTTCTAGGTAAAGAGATCTCACAAAGGAAGATGTTGATTACGTGAAGATCTTCTCCATGGTGCATATAAATACAAGGCATTCAGCACAAGAGAAGCTACAAAAATTCTGAGAGAGAAATACTTATTCTTCACAGTTTTCTACATAGTTGTTTTAGGTTGTGAGTGAAGGTTGTGCCTTACATCCATAACTCACATCTATGTTTTCATTGAGTTCCTTGTTTTACTTCTGACTAGAATAGGTCCTACTTGGGAAAGGGGAATTGTTCTTGTCGTAGAAGGTGATTAGAACTCATTTAGTATTTTAGTCTTTTAGTTTTTCACTTATTTGTTTTTGTAAGCAACAAAAGTTTTTATAAGTGAAAAGTTTTTGGGCGTAAGCCTAGTTTGCTGATCTCAAGATCAGTAAGCGTATATAACCTTGGTGTTATTGATTTAGTTTGTTTTATTCCACTGCATTATCTGTGGATGTGTGGACAGTTGTGAGACACATCTGTACTCACATCCGTATTCTGTTGAAGTTGATTGTGCTTCCTAGCTACACGAAACTTTCAGGGTATGAGTGATTTTTCTTCTTTTCTTTTTCCCAAGCCATGTCGCCCACCTTTATGAACGTCGTTGGAGAGGCATTCTTCTGCTACCACGAGCTTACCAACCTCTTTTACCAAAGAACAATCGATGATTGAGAATAGGGATGGCAACGGGACGGGTTTGACATTTTCCAAACCCGCCCCTACACAAAACTCCAAAACCCGAACTCGCCCGGCCCCGGATAAACCAAAACCCGGCCTCGCCCCGTTTGCTCTATAATATTTTAAAAAATCTCACTATTTCATTATGCAAAGATATTCATTTTTTTCTTTTCTCAATAATAAAAAACCTATAATATTATATACAACTAAAAAGTTACATTTCTTATACAACTAAAAAGTTACATTTCTTCATCAAATATATACTCCCTCCATCCCGGTAGTAAGTTTACGGTTACTGTTTGCGAAAATTAAGGAAAAAGTTAGTGGAGAAAATGTTGTGAGTATGAAAAGTGAGGTTGGAGAGAGAAAGTGGGGTAGGAAATAGTGATTTGATTGGTGTTGTGAGTATAAAAGTAAAGTAGGAGAGAGAATTAATGGGTGGAATAGTAAAGATTCTTTGCCATTTAGGAAATGTGAAGTTTGTAATGGGACGCCCAATGAGAAAAGTGTGCAGGTTGTAGCGGGACGGAGGGAGGATATATATATATATATGCGTTATATATAAGTATTATTAATATTAAGAAAGTTATTAAAATAAACCTATATATTATGCAGGGCGGGTTCGAGGGAATCCCAAACTCGTCCCAAACCCGACAGGTTTTAAAAAAGGCTTCCCAAACCCTTCCCATTAAGGGCGGGTCATTACAGGTTCGAGGTGGGTTCGGGATTTTTGCCATCCCTAATTGGGAACATTGACCCTTAGAAAATGGAATAATTATCTATGTGCATAAGAATAATACCCTAAATAATCGTATATCACATTATAAACTGTAGCATATGCTTTACTGTATTGTATCATCTTAAACCAATCCGGTCCACTAGTCAAATTAACTTAAGGATCAAAGAGGTTTTCGCCACTATTAGCGCAACTAAACCCATCAGTGGTCTCATATATCAATCCAACTAATTGACATGGATCAAGTATGGATGTGTAGCATGGAAATCACATGTAATGTGATCTTCACATGTCTATTCCAACTGGTCCAACCTTATTAGATCAAACGAACATTCAGAGTGTTGAATAACCGTATGACTTTATTAACCAAAACTAAAATATGAATAGTGTCACGACAATAAACCATAAATGTATGAGAAAACTCCAACTGAATCTAGATATAATTTAACTATATAGCGCCAGCATAAGTTGTTGCCAGGGAAAAGCTTGAGGTGTTAAACACCTAGTAAGAGGATCCTCAATCATGGAGTTGGTCCCAATATGCTCAATACAAATTTGTCCACTCTGAATTAATTCCTTAAATACTGTTAAATTTTTTTGTCACAAAATAAATTCAATGACTTTTCAAACTCATCATCTATATGCAGCCCAGTGAAAAAAAATTCGCAGCCATATTCCCTGATTAGATGCATGTCTGCATCCTGTAAAGCCAGAATCCTAATACCCAAAGATCTCAACCTTATTATCTGAATTTCTATACGTTATCATGCAATCATTTGTTCTCTGCAAATAATGCATAATCCTTTTATTTCAGTCCAATGATCATTTCCAGGATTGCTAATCTAACATACCTTCCCAAAGCATAAACTATGAATGCTAGGCATGGAAGATTACAAACCTGTGCAAACACAGAACTTCCTAAAGTCGAATCATAAGAGATTCCTTTATTTCCTTACACTCAATATCATTCTTGGGGCACTGATTGAGATTGAAATTATCAAATTTAACGGGGGTATATCTGAATATAAGATTAGAAATTATATACTTACTCCCACTAAGCTTCTGGTGTAAACAATCATCAATTGTGTTTGTCGAGAAGCCAAATGACAACACAATTTGATGAAATTTACAATTTTATTAACGAGAAACCTGTTTGTGCCCATTGATGGATTTCTTCATTTTGCAAACCATGTACTTCGAATCTTTTGAAACCAAAGTTTCTAGTTGCACCCGATAAATTGCTTCTTTAATGTTACCATTATGAAACCTAACATTAACATCTATCTAATATAACTCTAATCCAAATTGTGCCACAAATACCATAATAGCCATAAAGAGTCCTTCAAATAAACCTAAGAGAAAGTCTCATTATGGTACAATCCTTCATTTTGAGTAAATCCTGTAGCGACAAGACGTCCCTTATATCTTTCCATATTACCTTGTGAATCTCTTTTGATTTTAAATATTCATTTGCAACCAATAAGTTTTACTCCTTTTGGCAATACGACAAGATCCATATGTCATTGTCTTTATCTAATTTGATCTACCCAATCATAGAATCTATCTACCTAGGAGAACTAGATCTACCATTGACTTAGTGGAAGGTGATTTGATCATCTTCCAATGGGTCAATGTTTTACCTTTTGTTCGTTAAGAAATACCATGTACACATTCGAACTTGTACTTCACCTCTCTTTAGTGGATCTTCTTAAAGGCACTTGTTCCTAAGGTTATTGAGCTTGTTTCTCAAGAAGAACTAGAGGGATATCAATAATGTCTTGTTAATCCAAATTTTGTTCTTGAACCACGTTAGGATTTTGATCCAAATCATAGTCAAGAACAACCATACAAAAATGGATGATAACCAAAACATTTTCAAAGACAATATATATAACCTTATTTCCCCCTTTAAGCTCAATATCATCAAAGAATCGAACATTTCACGTATCAAAATGAATTCTGGATTTGAGATCATAAATTTTTTTTGAAACCCCTTAACCTTTTAGAGTAACCAACTAAATGACTACTAACAGTACTAGAATCAAGCTCCTCTTCATTAGCCATGTTAGGCCTTGCCTTAATTAGAGAACCCCAATTGTGCAAATTTCTTAATACAAACTTCTTGCTTGTCCAAATTCATAAGAGGTTTTGTTAGTAGTCTTAGTGGTTGCCCTGATAGTAAAAGCAATATGAATACTCAATTTGTTCATTGGAAACCTCATTTATTGCAGTTTATTTAGCCTTCATTTTTCTTTCAAATAGAAAGAAGCAAGTACCCTCATTATTTTATTGACTTAATTTTGTTATCTATTTCACACAAAGCGAAATGAACTCATCAAGAGTCCACTTTTCCTTCTGAAAGTTTGAATGTTATTTCAAACTGTCCAAATTGTAGTGGAGGAGAAATCATAACCATATGAACAAGCATGTCGTTCGACAACTCAAATTTGAGAGGCTTAAGTTCAAATCCCAAAATGACCTTCTCTATAATGTACTCACCATGCATTCTATTTTCCCTTATACCTTACTAGTGAGTAACCCGTTGGTCCCCGATGGGGGATAAACACTGAGGTAAAAGTTAAATGTAAATACAATTCAAAAAATTAATGAGATAATTTTATGTAATATATTACAACTTGTCAAAAACTTCTTTATACACAACATTTGTAGTCGTGTCACTGACTGTTCATGACTATTACATATAAGCACTTTAAGTCCTTTCCTTGTAGTTACTCTAGAAAAAGCAACATATAATTGTCCATGAATAAATACTGCTCTTGGAAGAAAAAGGCAAACATGAGCGAGCGACTGACCCTAACTTTTATTTATCGTCATTGCAAATGAAACGGTCAGTGGGAATTGTCTTCGTTGAAACCTAACTGAGAATTTTGTTGTATCAGAAGGTGACATAATCATCCTCGGTATCAACACCTTCTTACCAACATTCTTTTCAGACAATATTACCGCCTCGACAACGTGCTTACCTATATATATATATATATATATATATATATATATATATATATATATATATATATATATATATATATATATATATATATATATATATATATATATATATATATATATATTATTTTGGTAGAAAAACAATAGTACGAGAATCTTAACTTTGTCAAGTGTGTGGATTTAAATACTAAGGAGGGGACTGTGGAATTCGAATAAATGGAACAAAGACATGAAAAGAACGAATGATACCACGAATTGTTAACGAGGAAAACCTTGGAGGTGACAACTTCTTTGGAAAAAACCCCGGGAGTTAGGTCTCCAACCTTGAAAGTTTCACTATGATGATTATGAATACAACTTTGGAAGAGAATGGAGAGGATTACAAGTAGCTTGTGCGTAGAGTGTGTGCGTATGGGAATGTGTGTGTGTTTTCCGTCTCCATCTCCCCTTAAATATAAGTAAGTATGAATGAGTCAAAAGCTGTTCCTACAATCTCGGGATATAAGCTTATCCTCTTCAACGTCCGTAAGACCAAGTCATCCTTGCCGTTGAAGAAGTGTTGAACGTGCTAGAAAATATCCCGTATTCTTCTCTCTTATTCACTGGAATATAATAATAAAGATATTAGGAAAAATCAAATAAGTAAATATTAAAACAATACTTACAGTGGAATAACATCTTGACATGCAAGAGCAATCGAAGATGTCACCATCTTTGAAAAATACCCACAACAATTTGTCCCCAAAAACATTTGGCTATGCTGGCAATTGAAGAGGCAAATGTTTTTCTTCCAATTAAATGCTCAACTGCCAGCTTGCATGATGGGACGATTAGGGATACGTGGCGGCTAGAAAGGAAAAGAGTCTCGATAGGAACTAGTAACCGTAATTCTTGATAACCATTGTTATCATCGAATCTTCTTCAAATTCTTATCCAAATCAGACGTCTCCTACTATATTATGGTGAGAGTAGTCTTAAAGGGTGCATTTTTTATCCTCCTTTCTCAAATACATAGTCACGACGTTCTCCAAAAAAGTGAGTCAGAATCAACGTATCATTGCATTGGCGACTCTATTAAATCTGTGCTAACATATATCCTTATATGCAGTGACTCAATCCGGCTTTACGACGAATGATATTGTGGCCAAATACAAAGGTAAGATGAAAGCGGAAGAGACCATACCTGAGATGGATAACAAGCTTACCTCAAAAAGAAAAAGGGTGGACCAGATCTCCGGCGTGGAGAAGCAAATTTGGAATGAAGAAGTGTTGGAGAATCAGGTAAGAGTTAATTTGGATCTTTGGTACATTGATTTTTATTTTGGTAAAATGTCTTTTTTGTTCGTTGATGACAGATTGTCTCGATGGCTAAGTTAATGTCCAAAGAGATCAGGATATGGAGGGATAAATGTGATACCTTTGATATGAGTAGGGTCGAATACGAGAAGGATTTGAAAGAAGCTGCAAGGATAATGAGGGAAAAGGGATTGGAAATCAGGGACAAAAATGAAGAGATTTTAAAATGGCGGTCCAGGCTTGCAAGTGTTGATATCAGGCATGAAAGGGAGATGGAAGTACTTCGGGATGACTTGGTGCATGAAACTGCGAAAGCAGTTTTTGAAACTAGAATCCAAATGATTGAGGAATATCAGGCAGGAGAGCATGTGAACTGGAACCTGGATGATGAAAAGGCAGCTTTGCAGCGGATCCATGATGAAAAGATGAATGAGGGCTCCAAGGATCTTGAACAGGTTGATGATGCTCATGACAGCAACATGGAATGACTTTCAGGAGGAAAACACAAAAATTAGGATGCTTAAGAGCAGAGGTTGGAGAAGTTACTTCCAAAGCAGACGTCATTTGAAAAGGTAAAATAAATCTGTTCTGGTTTTTGAATGGTATTATTGGGGTGGAATCCCTGAAGACAATTTTAAATTTTTATTTGGTTATGTAATGGGTCCATAAGGACCAAAGACAATTTCTTTTACGTGTTGGGTTGGTCCAACACTTTTGCACTTTAACTTTGGTAGTTTGGATGTTTTTATGGTAACTTTAGTTTAGTTATGGTTTAGTAGTTTTCAAGCATGTCAAGGCTTGTTTTCTTTTGGATGAAATTTTTCCTTGGATGATCATTTGTTATGCTCATAAGGTGACATGATAGTATGTCAAAACGGTAGGTACTTAAGATGACATGTATATGTCATAACCACAAGAATAATACGTAAGATCAATCATTTAACTGAGTGGGAATGGGTAAGCTATATGAGTTTACCCATATAGGCCCACCCCACACCTCAATTAAAGAGATAACGTGCGCTCCAGGCGAAGGTGTGGTAATCTAACATCTTAAGAAAGAGGTAATTAACTCTTTAAACCTTAGAAGGGATTGTGTACCTTTACTTAAGAAGAGATGGCCAGTCTCTGACGGAGGAGAATTTGTTGTTCTTTGCGTACTTTCGACATGTCCCCATGTATGCATGTCAACACCTCATAAGATAGAAACATGTTAAAACGGACGTCAACTAATGTTGACGCCTCCCCACAAGGTGTGTTAGTGACATCTTGATTTGCAATGAAGTAATAAAAGAGTACATAGAAAAATAAAAGGTTACAAATAAATAAAAGATTATCCATACCTGGGAAGAAATGAGTTTAAGGGGGGTTTCGTTCAGATGTAATACCTTTTAAGGTGAATGGCGTTCCAACTCCGTGGTATCATTTGGCCATCCAAGGTTGCCAGGCGATATGCTCCTTTCCCGGCCTGTGCATCTATTAGGTAGGGTCCTTCCCATTTTGGGGCGAGCTTGCCTGCATTGAGCTCCTTTGTATTTTGGAATGCCTTTCATAGGACTAAGTCTCCTACTTGAAACCTTCTAATTCTTACGTTTTTGTTGTAAGATCTGGATACCCTTTGTTGATACGCTGCCATGCAAACTTTGGCCATGTCCCTCAGTTCGTCTACGGTATCTAAGTCATGTGTCAAGATGTCTTTATTATGTTCAGATGTCAACAAACTGTATCTGGCCGTAGGTACAAGTACTTCTGCTGGAATAACTGATTATGTTCCAAATACAAGTGAATAGGGGGTTTGACCAGTAGCGTTCTTAGATGTCATCCTGTCGGCCCATAGAACCATTGGTAACTCTTCTGCCCATCGTCCTTTCTTCTGGTTCAGTCTCTTTTTTAAGTTGCTTATGATTATTTTGTTGCTAGATTCTGCCTGTCCATTGGCTTGAGGATGAACAGGCGAAGATGTCACCATCTTGACTCCCCAAGATGTCAAGAAATCTTGGGTTCTCTTGCTAATGAATTGAGAGCCGTTGTCACAAATTATCTCTGATGGTATTCCAAATCGGCTGAATATATTTCTTTTGATAAAAGATATAACTTCTTTGTCGCGAACTTGTACGTATGCCTCAGCTTCTACCCATTTAGAAAAGTAGTCTGTCATAGCTAGTAGGAATACTCTTCCACCTGGTGCCCTGGGTAATTTTCCTACGATGTCCATTCCCCAAACCATAAACGGCCATGGCAACAGGATAGGATGTAGTAGTTCAGGTGGTTGGTGCAGAATGTCCCCATGTCGTTGACAGGAGTCACATTTCTTTGCGTAGTCAGCAGCGTCTCTTCTCATTGTGGGCCAAAAATAGCCCATCCTCAGAGCCTTGGTATGCAAACTTCTGCCCCCGGTATGATTTCCACACTCTCCTTCATGTAGTGCCTTGAGAACCTGATGGGCTTGAGTGCGCTTCTAGACATCTTAAGTAGTGACTGCGTGATTTCCTAAACAAAAGGTTATCAATATGTAAATACTTAGATACTCTTACCACTGAATGCTCTAGCATTTTTCTCCTCATTTGGGATCGTATCATCTAAGAGATATTTGATAATAGGAGGCTGTCCAAGAAGTTCTTCTTTGGAGTGGAAGGTACGTCGACATCTAGAATGAACAGGTTCCGAGATGATCAATTCTTTGGGATGTCAACATGCACAATTGGGATGCTTGCTGTGAAATGCTTTTGAAGGTGAACCTAAGTTTGCGAGCATACGCGAGAATTTTCTTCTCGTGGAATCTGTTCCCAAGTAAATGTTTTGAATTTGGCCGCCAGAATTTTTATAATTTCCAAATATGTTGTCATCTTTGCATTTTTCGCTATGTAGGATCCGTTGTAATGGTTAACAATTAGCAAAGAATCCATAAACACCCGGATATGCTTGACATCTAGGTCTGGGCTCTTTGTTAAACCTGCGATTAATGCATCATATTACGCTTCATTATTAGTGGCCTTGAAATTGCAAGCGATGGATTGTGGTATTATGTCCCCTTGTGGCAATTTTAGTACAACACCAAGACACTGTACCTCTCATGTTAGAAGCACCATACGTGTAGAGAGTCCAGATTTTCGGGATGTCATCATCTTGAAGTTGTTGTACTTCCAATTCTACCTCTTGTTGCATGGTTGGACTAAAATCAGCCACAAAATTAGCTAGGGCTTGAGATTTTATTGCAGTTCTGGGCTCATATTTAATGTCATATGTGCTTAATTGTACGGACCATTTCGCCATTCGACCTGACATCTCTGGTTTTCTCATAACATTCTTAATAGGATAGTTAGTACGTACAATTATAGTATATGTTTCAAAATAGTGCCTTAATTTAATAGAAACGATTATCAAAGCTAAAATTAACTTACGTAAATGGGAATACACGGTCTCCGCGTCTAGAGTGTCTTACTTATATAGTAGATGGGTTCAGCGATTACCATCTCGTTACGTCACCAAGCTGCACTTACGGCGCTTTTACGTCTTGCTAGGTAGATGTAAAGATGTTCCTCCTCTGAGGTTTGGTCAATAATGGAGGTGTCGATAGGTAAGTTTTGAGCTCTGAAAGGCTTCTTCATGTTGGTCCTCCCAGCTGGAACTTCTTGTTCTTCCTCGGGATATCATAGAAAGGTTTGCATCGATCAGAGGATTTTGAAATGAACTTTGGTGAGTGTAGCAATCTTTCCGTTAATCTTTGGACGTCCTTGACGGATTGAGGTGACGACGGGTTGATAATAGCACGTATACGTTGCAGGGCGGCTTCAACGCCTCTTTTAGTAACCATATAACCCAAAACTTCCCTGCCTTCATTCCAAAGTTGCACTTAGTGGATTAAGTTTCATATTGAAACAATCCAAGATGTCAAAGGCCCGAGATAGGTTGCTTATGTGATCTTCGGCTTTCTTGGATTTTACTACCATGTAAATCGATATATACTTCCATTGTGTTCCCAATCTGATCTTTGAACATTTTGTTGACTAGCCTTTAATATGTTGCACCTGCATTTTTAGTCCAAAAGGCATAGCAATATAACAATAGATACCTGTGGGCGTTATGAAGGCGGTGTCCTCTTGGTCAGATGGTTCCATCTGAATTTGTTGAAATCCTGAGGATGCGTCCATGAATGTGAGGAGCTCATGTCCGGAGGTGGCATCAACTAACGAATCTATGTGTGGCAAAGGGAAAGGATCTTTTGGACAGGCTTTATTCAAGTCGGTGAAGTCAACACAGACTCGCCATTTCCCATTCTTCTTCTCAACTACAACCACGTTTGCTTACCATCTTGGATAATCTACCTCTCGGATCATGTTGGCTTTGAGTAAGTGCTCCACCTCTTCCTTGATGATCTGGTTTCTTGTTTCTGCAAACTTCCTACGTTTCTGGTGCACTGGTTTAAAACTAGGATCTATGTTAAGTTTGTGAGTGATGACATCTTTGCTGATACCTGTCATGTCATCATGTCTCCAAGCAAAACTTTTTATTCTGCTTCTTAATAGGTCCACAAGCTTCTCTTCTATGTCTAATGGGATGTCAGTGTCAATAAGTACCTTGATGTCCAGGTTGGAAGGGTCTAGCAATATTTCTTTCACATCATTCTCCCTAGCCTCCAGGACTTCACGTACTTTCCTCTGTAATTGCTATGCTTGTTTTGGATATGTTGACGCCTTCATTGAAGTTTTATAACATTCCTTGGCCACCTGTTGATCACTGTATATCTTAGCAACACCCCAAGGTGTTGGAAACTTCACACACTGATGGTAAGTGGAGGGTACAGCCTTCATTCCATGAATCCACGGTCTTCCAAGGATGACGTTGTAGGATGTTGCACAATCAATTACGCAGAACGCTCCATGGTGTTGAGGCCCTTTGAGTATATTGGAAGCTTTATCTCCCCCACCGTTTCTTTGACTTCACCACTGAAGCCTACCAACACTGCGGATTTCTTGATGATCTACGATTACAGGATGTTCATTTCCTTGAGGTGCTCAACATAATGAGATTGACGAGCTACCCCCATCAATCGAAATACGCCGGATTGTACAATTGGCGATCTGCAAGGAAATAACTAGGCCGTCGTGATGGGGTTCCGGCCAAGTTATCTCGATCACTCTCGTCAAAGGTGATTGGATCATGGCGGGTGTCGACATTACAGGTTGTCTTTACGGCCTCTCCTCTTTTGACTCCTTAGCATGTCATTTTGCGGCGAGAATAGGAAGTGCCACATATTTACGAGCCTCCACTAATGAAATTGATCACCTTTGTTTATCTTTGGGGGAGATCTTTGGTCTCTCGACTTCATGAGGAGCTTCCGCACTTTCGGCCTTCTTCTTTACGGATCCCGGCAACTCCTTAAGATGTCCCTTCGAGAGCAAATGCTTGATCTCCTTTCTTAGTGCAATGCAATCTTCGATAACATGCCCAGAAGTCTTCATGGTAAACACACCATTTTGATTTGTCACGCCATCCCGTAGGCTTATCCGTCTTCTTTGGCCATACGGCTTTGTCCCCTAGGTTGCCCGTTGCACAGTATACTGAAATGTCAACGAGAAAAACAATAATCGAAATGTTAGGCACATTATCATTATCTTCATCCTCACCGTCTATTGAATTAATTTTGCTAGTATCAATTCTTGGGTAAGGATTGGAACGGTTGTTCTGCGATGGGATGATTCGGTTTTCTGTCGGGGTGGTCATATGTCGACGACTTGGACGAGGACTTTGATCTTCGCAGCTCATCTTCCTCCAATCTTATGAATCTCAATGCCACTGCTCGACTTCTTCCAACCGCTTACAAGGAGTCATCACCAAATCTTGATAATACTGTGAATCTTTCTTCAGTCCCATTTTGAATGCTTCTGTGGCTGTCGACATGTCAAGATTGGGAATTTCTAGCACTTCCTTATTGAACCGGTGGACATAATCCTTCAGAGTTTCATTAGGCTGCTGAGTTACATTGTAGAGGTCACTTGTCAACTTCTCAAATTGTCGACTGCATGAGAATTGGTTATAGAACATGTTGATAAGCTGGGCGTATGAACCAATTGAACCTAGAGGCTGCCTAATCAGCCATTTGAGAGCTGGTCCAACCAAGGTAGATCCAAATCCTCTGCATAAGCAAGCCTCCCGGAATTGGAGCGGAATATGGATTATGTCCATCTTCTCCTGATAGTGGGCAACATGCTCTTACGGAGTGCAGTGGTGCCGTCATACGGCTTCATAGATGGTACACTTTGAAACGCTTCGGGATGTCAACATTTGCAATTCTTTGGGACAAAGCGGGATTGATTGTAGCGGTTACGAGTCCTTTGGTTGGATTGGAGGAGTTATGCCCGGCACGTTCATTATCAGCTCTCTGAGATCCTGCATCTGTTTTGCTAGTGGATTTCCTGCAAAAGGGTCAGCCATAGGAATACGATTGAAATTATTATTATTGAAAAGATTATTTAGAAAACCAGAGTTGTCCGTATTCGTTGTGACAGTGGTGTTGTCAATGAATGGAATGAACTGGGTGAATCCTGCGGAAGGTGGCATCATTGGGGTGTCCCCGGGCAAAGATGTTGACATCATTAAGGATGTCGGCTGATGAGTTTGAGGTAGACTACCCATTGGTATTAATTCACTCTGAAGCGTAGATCCTTCGGTGTTGTCGAAGTTGAGGTTCCTCACACGCAATGGTGATATGTTGTCAAGCCGAGATGCGATGAACTGTTGATCTTTCTGCATCTTAATCATGGAATTGGCCAGCACCTTCGAATTGCTGTCTTGCTGATCCAACCTCTGATTCAACTTGGTTAGGATAGTCCGGATGTCATCATCTACATTGGATGAGGTTGCCCCCTTTTGCGGAGTCTTTGTAGATTGAGTTTTCTGAGGTCCGGTTTGAGGAGGTGGTGGCAACAAACTGGTTCTACCTACTGATGTTGGAGTGACGGCGGGAGCTTTGCCGGCGGCGGACACATTGGGGGGTGCAGACATAATGAATTTGATTAGGAAATGATCCAAATAACCGATAAACCACGAGGCCCCTCGGTGGGCGCCAAATTGTTTTGGTAGAAAAAACAATAGTACAGAATCTTAACTTTGTCAAGTGTGTGGATTTAAATACTAAGGAGGGGACTGTGGAATTCGAATAAATGGAACAAAGACATGAAAAGAACGAATGACACCACGAATTATTAACGAGGAAAACCTTGGAGGTGATAACCTCTTTGGAAAAAACCCCGGGAGTTAGGTCTCCAACCTTGAAAGTTTCACTATGATGATTATGAATACAACTTTGGAAGAGAATGGAGAGGATTACAAGTAGCTTGTGCGTAGAGTGTGTGCGTATGGGAATGTGTGTGTGTTTTCCGTCTCCATCTCCCCTTAAATATAAGTAAGTATGAATGAGTCAAAAGCTGTTCCTACAATCTCGGGATATAAGCTTATCCTCTTCAACGTCCGTAAGACCAAGTCATCCTTGCCGCTGAAGAAGTGTTGAACGTGCTAGAAAATATCCCATATTTTTCTTTCTTATTCACTGGAATATAATAATAAAGATATTAGGAAAAATCAAATAAGTAAATATTAAAACAATACTTACGATTGGAATAACATCTTGACATGCAAGAGCAATCGAAGATGTCCCCATCTTTGAAAAATACCCACAACATATATATATATATATATATATATATATATATATATATATATATATATATATATATATATATATATATATATATATATATATTAAAATAACAGTACGTTTTATGTCAAATAATCAAATAATTAATTGTATAAATGTATAATTATATAATAACAAAATTGATTTGCGTTCCTAGATTTGTAATGATCAATCTTGTACCGTTACAAAATTCTGAAGCTTGATCTATATTTCGTAACAACATGACGATACATCCAATCTTTAGCTTCAGTATGTGATTAGGTATTCCAGAGCACTTGACGGTGTTTAGAAATTCAGTTGAAAATATATCTTCGGCTGATTGGTTAAATTCCTCGTCTTTGCATATGGCGTCAGAACTCATGTATTCCACTTCTTTTCCAAGAAAGAGCAACATAACATACTCATTAATACTGTCAACAATCTCATTTGTCGGTGCAAGTATAGCCCGATTCTGGAAAAATCCATCAACATCTTTATTCTGCATTATGTTCGGGTATATGCAATCCACGATAGCTGAGATGGTATTGACAGAATCTCTTATCAATATGTCATCTGGTATTTTGATTTCAACTTCACCATGGTTCTTATCACTTGCAGTAATAACCAACATATAATAAATAAATAGTAGTAAAAATATGAACTTAAAAGGAAGTAAAAATCAATATTAAAATTGAGAGAAGACCGGAAAATTATGAAACAATTTTTACTAATATTAAGACAGATATAGTACATAAATTGCAACAAAGGTAGTAAGGCTTTTGAGACAGAGGTAGTAATAACCAACGGATAAAATACGTATCTATATCTTAAAAGCAGTTGTTACTTATCACTGCCGGTCCATCACCAACGGATAATAACCAATTTGCAAACGACCTGATATCCTCAACATCCGAAGAAGACGAACCACCCTACATAAAATATTATATTTTAGTCTTATTAGAACTTTTAAAATATAGATACGTATACATAATGTTAAACAAAATGTATTTGAAAATCACCTGTAATCTCATATTTTGTGTTAACCTTAGTACTTTGCATTCATTCCATAGTGTCGATGAACTTAGTGAAGCATGCACAATATCATTTCTGCTATCCATAGGTACGACCGGAAGAATTTGTCTGAAATCTCCTCCAAATACCACATCCTTACCACCAAACGGCTTATCACATAACCGTCCATCAGGGCCACGTATAATATCTCTCAAGCTATGATCAAGTGCCTCAAAGCAGTGTTTATGTGCCATGGGAGATTCGTCCCAAATAATAAGCGATGTTTTTGAAGTAACTACTGCCTCATCGAACTGGCTTAAGTTTGCTACACATGGAAGTCTCATCAAGCCAAAGGTAAACCAAATTTAGAATGGGCGAGTCCTACCTCCGTGAAGTAATAATGAAGAAATACCACTGGATGCAACCGCAACTACAATCTTCCTCTCGCATCCGTAATGCAAAGCACATAATGTCTTCCACATAAACGTCTTTCCTGTCCCTCCATAACCATACAGGAAGAATACTCCACCATCCACTATCGACAGTTGACATGATTTCTTCATATACTCCCTTCTGCTCAGCCGTGAGTTATTTATACAACCTGGCGTGCTCAGCCTTCATCTCTTCTATATCATATGATGTTTCATCTAAAATAAGCCTATTTTGTGCATCCTCAATAGCAGAGTCGATCGGCTTAGGCATATTTGTAAACTTATGCAGGCTACTTCCATTTTGAACCAATATCTTTTCAATTTCTGCTAAAGTAAGATTCTTCTTCTGTTCTTCGTTTAGTTTCAATCCTGGCACAATTATGAAAAAATGCAATTAAATATATATCCAAGAGTTAATATAATAATAATTAAAGGAATACAAATTATATATATACGTATACTACATATATAAGATAAAACATATAGGGAGTACAAAATAATATATGTCCTTAAATTAAACGTTAAAACTTGGAACTCAATATATTTGACAAAATGCATTATGATTATATAATATCTCTACATGAAAATTAGTGCGGGAGGGAAGGATGATACTATTACTGTGAGACGGTGGGAGTACGTTCATTTGTAAATATTAAATAACCAATAAATTTGTTCTCCAACCAATAACAAAACTATATTTTGTAAATAAAATTGATAACAAATTAGTGCGACACGGAGGAAGTAAAAATTTAAAAATGTACTACAATCAACTTTATATCTCAAATATTCGACCAAAGCATAAACATGTATGTAATATCCATATTAGATAATTAATGTGGGATGGATGGAGTGGTGAATATTTTCGCCATACGGTCGGAGTACACTATTGAAAGTAGAACAAATATCTAGTATATTTTACTTTAATTACGGCTAGAAAAAACATTAGAATTGTGTTTTATAAGCATTTGTAATTACATTATATATTAGAGAAAATATATAAATATATGTAATATTAAATGAAAACCTATATTAGATTTAAAGATGATAAACTTACCCGGATTATTGTGCAGTTTCCTATAGTTGTATTCCATGTCATCGGAAAGTTTCTCCCAAGTCTTATCCCATACCTCGTGCGGCATAGTCATGGAATTAGACAGAAATAGGACAACAAATGGTCTCCTTAAGGCTACAGACATTTTCCAACCAGCTACTTCTTTTATTGCATCGACATATTAATTGTCGTTATCTAACAAACCCAAGGCATAGCAAGCTGATTTAAAGTCCTTACAAATAACATGATCAACGGTTCTCAAATCTTCAAAATTTTTGCAACCGGCTTTATGATTCAACATAATCCTCAAGTAGTACAATTCCCTACAGCTGACCGGCACATGATATAGCCTTCGAATTGCAAATCGACTATCTTTCCTGCGGCGCCATTCACGTTTATTTTTTACCCACACAAAATACCTCGGGAATTCACAGTATTTCAAATTTCAACCGTCTTCATTATCACGGTTATACTCCATCCACTTAACAAACTGGGATTCTTTAACAATCTCTATTTTTTCAAGAACATCTTCAATGTAATCCCCTTCGTGAAAAGGTATAGTCTGATCACCCTTCATGTGAAAAGCTAACCGCTCAACTGGTGGAGTTCTATAATGCAAATCAAACCCATATATCCTCCAAATCGCCTCACATGCAGAGACATATCTACAATCAATGAACCTTTCAACCTCATCCTCTTCTTGTAATCCAAGAGTTATCCTATCGCTACCCTTGTTAATGTACTTGAACAAATATTTGATAGCCATGCTTTGAATACAATACTCGACATTGATATGTGCTCTGTACTTCAAAAGCGAGATAGGCATTAAACGGAACAACATACCCATTGTGGAGATTACATTCACCCTTCTCAATAGTTGCCCCGATGTCTCTCCGCCTACTGTGAATACCCCGTCCCGATGCAACGCGCATTCGGAAGTTTGAAAATAAATAATTATATAAAGTCGGACCGAAATAGGATATTCATTTAGTGACACTCGCTTTAAACCATATTAAAATATTAGTTTAATTTTGAGAGTCGCCACGCCACTTTGATATAGCCCAAAGCTTTGAAAAAGGCTAAACAGTTAATTGGGTTCGGGGGTCAAGTTACAACAGAAGAAGAAACGCTATCACTCCTATTGCCCGACGGATCGGTCTTTCTAGCATGTGGGGTGTTGGTTGTGTGCGGTGTTTACAGGAATAGTTAGAAGAAACGGGATCATGCATAAGGAGGAGGGGAGAGAAAGAATTAATTGATGATCACACCCTAGAACCTTTGAGTTAGGCCCTCGGAAGGTGCACTAATCAACGTTCATCCTTGGGGAATTGTTGATCATGGGACAATTATAACTAAGGTGGAAAGTAAGAAATAGTTCCTAGATCCATTGGGTTTCTTAGGGCGAAACCTTAGATCATCCTCGGCTATAGCATATTTAAATATATTAAAACATTCCTAAATCTAGCATAAAGGAACAATTAAAACATAATAAGCATGCAAATATAATAAGACAATAATAATAGGGAACAAAAATATTAAAAAGAGTCTTACCAATTGTAGCAAGACTTTGGGGTCGAATCTAGGGCGATTCGAAGAGAGTAAGAAGAACTGTGGGTAAAACAAGAGTAGTCTCGTTTCTCCCGAGTAAATTGTGTGTTGAATACTGTAACCGGCTGCACGTATTTATAGTGCTTTGGTACCTGGGCTGGGCCAGATGAAGGGTCGATCGGCCCTAAATATAAGGGTCGATCGGCACTGAAACTAAGGGTCGATCGGCACAAAAACTTAGGTTCGATCGGCACAATAATAAAGGGTCGATCGGCCATTCACCAAGGAAAGGGCCGATCGGCACTATCCCTTGGCGTACTTTCCACGAATGTGGATGACGGCGGAGGGGACAGAATGATGAGTATGTTTTTTAGGGTTTCACTTAAATAACCGGGCCAGATATTTAAAATACCTTTTTTCGGACCGGGTACTAACAGTAGCCCCTCGGCGACGCTTCTTGTAAGACAAGTGGGGTCGATGATAAAAAATAGGATCCGTCCTGAAAAAAGGGATTTCAGGAGGTGAAATGGTGAGCTTGCGGATGTGAAGTTTGGACTCGAGCTGAGTCGCAAAAGGATGACCAGGTAGGTCGAGCGGCTGGACCCACGTCGGGCTACCTACGTATCCCAAAAGGAATCAAGCCAAGTCGTAGTTCGGAAGAGTGGGCGTTTAGTACCCGAGAGTGGCGGACGTGCAGCGTCAAGGATACGTGACTGCACGGGAGTCACCAAAGGATTTGACTGTTCGGGGAGTCACCTAAATATTTGGCTATACGGGGAGTCACCCAAAGATTTGACTGTCCGGGGAGTCACCCAAAGATTTGATTTGCGGGAGTCACCCAAAGATTTGACTGTGTCCGGAGTCACCCAAAGATTTGACTGTCCGGAGTCACCCAAAGATTTGATGTCAGGAGTCACCCAAAGATTTGATTCCGTCGAGTCACCCAAAGATTTGACTGTCCGGGAGTCACCCAGATTTGTCCAGGAGTCACCCAGAGATTTGACTGTACGGGGAGTCACCCAAAGATTTGACTGTCCGGGGAGTCACCCAAAGATTTGACTGTCCGGGGAGTCACCCAGAGATTTGACTGTCCGGGGAGTCACCCAAAGATTTGACTGTCCGGGGAGTCACCCAAAGATTTGACTGTCCGGGGAGTCACCCAAAGATTTGACTGTACGGGGAGTCACCCCTTGTGAAAAAATTGACTTCTGCGGGAGTCACCCCTTGTGAAAATTTGACTTTTGCGGGAGTCAACCCTTAAAAATTTGACCTCTGCGGGAGTCACCCCAAAAAAATGAATAATTTTGACTTCTGCGGGAGTCACCCCAAAAAATTGTGAGGATATGACTATGAGGGAGTTACCCCGAAAAAACAAGAATTTGACTGTGTAAATAATAAAGAAAAAGTTTTGGGTTAAAAAATAAAATAAAATAAAAAAGGAATTTATTTTGAAAAGAGGTTTATTTTTTTTAAAAAAAAACGGGGGATTTTTTTTTTTTTGAAAAAATGGGTTTTTTTGAAAAATGGGGTTTTTTGGAAAAAGGGGGAATTTTTGGGAAAAGGGGAATTTTTGGAAAAGGGGAAGGTTATTAAATAACCCGGTCAACCGATGTGACCGAGGGGACGCGTGTCAGGAGGGGAAGGGGAAGGGCCGATCGGACCTTCCCTCTGATTGGCTGAGAAGATTTGACGCGGATCCGCGTCGCTGAGATGAAATCATGGCCGTTCGATGGCCCCTGAAGAAACACAAACTAATGGGCCGATCGGCCCTTCACTCCTATTGGCCAGAAATTCGGTCGATCGGCCTTAAAAAACGCCACCTTCTCTTCTCTTTTCACGTCTTCTTCTTCTCCGAATTTCTGAAGCTTCTCTGCCGGAAAACTTCTTGAGTGCTTGCATTTGATTTGTGCCGAGCTTGCCATGGATCCAGATGTTGCTGCCTTGGAACTCTTGATTAATCGCCCGGATTACTCACCGTTGGGTTCATACACCGGCGGCGTGGGTGGCTTTCATGGCTATGGTGGAGGAGTTGGAGCTAGTGGGCATGGCGACGGGGGCAGCCGCGGTTTTGGTGATTTTGGGGGCGGACAAGGCAATATGGGTGGTGGTTATGATGGTGGCTATTATGGAGGTTATGGGGGTGGTGCAGAGGGCAGTCATGGTGGCGGTTTTGGCGGCGGATATGGCGGTCCCGGCGGTGGCAGCCATGGCGGTGACGGCGGCAGGCATGGTGGCAATGGCGGAAATGGTGGAAATGGTGGAAATGGTGGTGGTAGTGGTGATGATGATGAAGAGGAGGTGGATCCTAACGCCGGGGAGAGCGATAGGAGTGATGTCGGTGGGGCGTTGAGGCTCGGGGCGACGGGCTTCGCGCAATTATCGGCCCTCGAGATTGCATTTTATTTTGTACAACCAAATCAGGCTTCTATCCGGGCTTGACTCATCATGGATCCACCGGTCTTCGTTCCCGCGTCGGGATGAAGGTAAAGAACTTTTATTTACAACGGAATAATTCATGCCTATAAAGTATTTTTATTATTTAAAATGCAAGTAATGACACGTACCTTTCTTTGTGTTTACCTGTTTAGGGGAAGAAGATGAAGGAACGGAGCTCCCTTAGCGCGGTTGGAGAGTTGTGGGCGGCCTTGCCGGCCGGTGAGGGTGGTCCTCGTGAGAGGGTATGGAGCTTGGGGTTGGGCCCCTTCTTTGACATGGTTTCACAGATGGGCCATACTAGGAAGTGTACGGCGGTGGTGAAGGCGTGTCGGGAGTTCTGGTGGGACACGACGCACACTTTTCATCTGAGCTGGGGTGAGGCCACGATCACTCCCACAGACTTTGCCGTCCTTACCGGTTTGAGATTTACGGACGTAGCACTGCCTTTTGATGAGACCCTTCATTCTGATAAGGCTCGTCAGATTCAGCTGTTTGGCGCTAGCGTAGGCTCGATCAGGAATTTCGGTGTAGATGCGGGGAGGTTGTATAAGCTTGTCATGGCCGCCATTGATCAGTACAGAGTCGGCCAGTATGGGCTTGACGCACTTGTCAGAGGATTTCTTTGGTACGGTCTTTCAGTGGCCCTTTTTCCCAACTCGGGCCCAGTATGCAGATTCTCCTTGTTGGGTGCCTGCGTCTGACTTGAGCTTAGTGCGGGACATTTCTTGGGGAGGGGCCGGCTTGGCTGAGCTGTACCGGGCTCTTGATACTGTTTCGAGGTCCAACACCTCTTCTTTTGATGCCTTTCAGTTTGTTCTGGAGGTATGCCTACTTTCATCACTTTTACTGTGAGGACCCCGACCCGGAACCTACACGTGTCCCAAGCTGGAGCGTCCTCAAACTAACCCAAATATCAAAAACTTTTAAAATCTTTATTTAAAACTTTCAAAATAAATGTAAGTATTATAACCATTTTCAAAATAAGTCTACACCTTTTCACAACGGAGAAATAGTTGACTAACTTAGAAAGTACGAAACTGTTAGTTACAAAAAGACATCGGTTATAACAATGAATGAAGATTAACTAATACAATTCCCATAAATGATTTATACTAAAGTACATTTTCTATACCAATCAAATCAACCCGACAATCCCCAAAATATAACCTCCAAACTCCTTACCGCCCTTACTTGGCCGGTCCACCTGTCTCGGAATCTAAAACAGTAAAGGGAGAGGGGTGAGAATAAATCTCAGCAAGCTATTATGAAGCAGCAATATGCCATATAAGATGCAACACATAACAAGTTGCACATAACACGTTGGAAAAGCTGTAAACACCTTACATTACCTTGGTTTACCTTTTCCCGTCTGAACAGTAGTCGTACAACATTGGGTATAATAATACTCCAATCTTACAGTGAGCTGCTTAAGCAATACTCACGTCTTATAAGACCCGTTTTCGGGGAACCAAATAAGACAAAGTAGCAACTCGTAAGGCTTTTGGCTCACTACGATGCTATACCCCAAAGCGTGGCCACGAAGGGGACGGTCACAGTATAACATAATCCGATCACATTAGGTCACACTTCCATAATTGATCGTATTATGTTATACCCCCAAATGTCAGCTGACTCACACATAATCAAGCACATAATAGATACTTGAATAAATCCACAAAGGGGATAAACAACATAGCAACATGGTAAAATATACTCATGCTCAATCAACATCATAGTGTAACATTTCTTTAACACACTATGCATAAATAAGCAATATAGCCACATGGTAAAATATACTCATGTACAACAATAATCGAGTGCGGCATTTATATAATACACTAAGCATAATCCAATCCATAAATAGGTACTCAAGTAAGATAATGAGATATCATCAACCTATCTTACTTAGTCATTATATGACAATATATGATCTCTATAAGGATCCAAGTTCCATTTACCAATTTAGAATCATTTCTGTTAAGTTACCAAACTAGGTTAACTAGCGCTTTCCAAGCAACATTTAAAGTACTTCCCCAATTCCATTTTAATCGCTTAGGATGTCAATGTGTAGCCAAAGTATTCTACTTTAATCTAGGTTAAAGAGATTTCTTTTTGGTTCGAGTTTGATTAGGTTTGAATAGCTCTAAACTTGATGTGAAAAACCGAGGCCGGGGCACGACTCGTGCCCCGGGGCACGACTCGTGCCCATTGCACCATCCTTCGATTACGTCGTCCCCTACAAGGCACGACTTCCTTATAACTCTAGTCACGACTCGTCCCACACCTCAGGCACGACTCGTGCCACCGAGCACGACTCGTGACCTGAGCCCAGAATCAACATAAATACAGAAATTACTCATACCCATTTGTCCCAACCAAAGTTTTCCCTTGTCTTGAACACCTAGAAAAGCATACCCACTTCATGGATCTCATAATACATACTTTAAACTCCCAAATTGATATACCTACATCATTTAACACTAGATTTCCAACCCATTTCATTTACACATTCCAAGTTAATCCCTTTAAATCTACTCATTCCATTTTCTTACACCTTTTTGACACTTCATGAATAACAACATTTTTCTAGGACATTAACCACTTTCTCAACCCAAGAAGATTTTACAAGCATCAAATAACCATTATACCCAATAACAACCTTAGACAATTCATGAACATTAAAGGAAAGGAAAGGTCATCATAACTCATATACTAACCCATGTAACCAAAAATGATTAAATCTTATATCTTTTACCCTTTTGAATCACTACCCATTTCAAGTTTCATTCTCCAATTCTAACTCCCTCCATCTCTTTCCTTCTTTAACACTTCCAAAAAAACAACAATATTCTCTTATTAACTTAACCAATTTCTTTAGTTCAAGAAAGTTCCCAAAGTCTCCAATAAACATTATAACAACAATAATAACCATAGTATCTCATGAACATTAGAGAAAAGAAGGGTCATAATAACTTACTTTAAAATGGGAGATGGATTTAAGACTTTCTTAGCTTGAAGAACTCCTCTTGGTCTCCGATTCCAAAAGTGCTCTCGTATCTAGAAATGGTGAGGGATTGCTCTTGGGGAGGCTTGGAATGTGAAGCTTCAACAAAGGTCTTCCATGGCAAATAGAGAGAGAAAGTGAAGAGGTAGAAGATGAAGAGGGAGGGGAGGTGGAGTATGAAGATGGTAAAAGGGGAGGGGCCGGATCAAGGAGGAGATTTGGGGAGGGTTTTAGGGAGTTTGTCCCCCACTCACAAACTCCCTACACACTTCTTTCACAATTTAAAATATTTCTCCCACTCATAACATTTTATTTGTCCATTTTATTACCACTCCATTCTATGACTTTATTTATTTCTAATTATTATTTTTCCTTAAAACATTATTTATTTCCTTATCATTTTATCCTAATATAAGGATTTAAAGATATAAAGTAAACGGATAAAGTTAACATTAATAATAAAAGCGTATAATGTTATACCAAAATAGTGCCTAGGGTTAGGGTCGTTACATTCACTTCCTTAAAGAAAATTCGTCCCGAATTTGACCGTCACTTACCTAACAGATCAACCCGCCTCGGTTACATGTATACCTCAGACTTCAATTCCCAACTAATCTCTTCAATGTTGTAATTCTTCCCCAAAATTTTCTAATTCCAATAATAATATGATATTACCCTATAAGCTTCTCCAAACTCACCCCAACAAATTAGAGATCGATGTTTTCTTCCCAACTATGCCTCATACGGTTTTATCTCAATGCTAGAATGATAATTGCTATTATACGCACCCAACCACCGGTAATCGTAGGACCTATCGACTACTAAAATCCATTGTACATGCCCGTAGCATATCATCAACAACAAGTAATGATTCCTCAACTTTTCACAAGGTTAAACTTAATAGCATTCCTACCTTCCCAAAAGGACTTTCCCGAACGATGTCTATCCGATCCATTTAACACTATGAGTTTTATACAATCGAACTATCCCCTAACATAAGTGAGGACTTTATTAATAACATCTCGAACCCTCTCTTCGGTATAAACCTCGGTATAACCACGCCCATCGCCTTTCTCATAACTAACATCTCGTCAAGCTATATAAATAACGGGTAGAAAATATAATTCAACCTTCTATAACAAAATAACATACCCTCCTTTCCTTCCAATGCAACTTAATCACAAAATTTATAGTGATAAACTCTCAAGTTCAACCTAGAACTCTAAATATTTTAATAAATCTTCTAACATCAACATTCTATTATTACCATTCAATATTCCAATATGTTCCGGACTAGTGGCCAATCAATATTCAAATTGAAGGGTTGGCCGCCCACAACGGAGCCGATCCAACACCAAAACAAAAACCGAGTCCACTGCGACTTCCACATTAATAACTCCACAATTTATCAATTATTTCTCGGATCAAAACTTTTAATACAATTAATCACTATAGGGAAACTAGGTTGCTTTTCTACTTGCTTCGTACGAACTATAACTTTAAAGTAACATGTCTTTCGAAAATTTACAACATTTTCCAAAATTTCCAATGATAATATAAGAAGAGATCCAAAGAGACCCGAATGGTTTACTTATTTAAAACCGGCCCATACCAGGTTTAATTAACTAAACCACTCGAAATTTCAAAGGATTGACAAGCTAACAAAAGAACTCGAGTGATTTAATTATCTACAACCGTCCCAGACCAGTGGTAGATAGTCAAATTACTCACTCATTTTAATTTATACGAGAATGGTTTACTTACCTTATTAATTCAACTATCCTCGAAGGGCACAATTGCTCATACCGAAGTTCGATATACAACCCAAAGTTTTAAAGCACATTTAAAACAATTCTAACATAATATTTTTGTTTGACTTCTCATTATAGTGTAGCCACCACTCATAATATTTTTACTTAGTTAATTTCTCTATAAGAAAACACAATCTCGCAATACTATTACTATCTCCGATAAATAACACTAAGACAACCATTAAGATTATAAACTAGGTAAATCATCCTCAATCCAATAATGTCTCAAGTTGTATATTCAACACTTTTACTTAATTTGAGTAATCTATCCCCTACCTTTGATATTGGTATCGCACCTAGCAACAACATATGGTAAACATCTAGTTCCCAATCAAATACCAAAATTTCTAACTCAGAAAATAAAATTGGAACTCACATAGATCAATCATTTCCGAATTTCAATTAAACCTTACAGTATAATCTAACTTATCTCTCAATAACCATCAACAAACTCAAAATCCGTATAACGTCAATATCTTTCAAGCATCACACTAATCCTTCATATGATTCACGTAACTAAGTCGAACTATAGTATATAATCATCCTAAAGTATCCTGTCTTCCAATAAGATTCATCCTCATTTTCTCAACTAATGATAATCAATTTTCAAAACGAACCATATACATATATTACCAATTTCTGAAGTTGATCCTTTAAGTCACCAATAACTGTATCTATTATACTTCTTCGCATTCACCCTATTTACCTCTCCATAACTAATACACAATCCACAAAGCAAAACGGTCATACTATATATAAATGTTGTCTTAAGTATATCCTTAAAGCAAATTTTTCGCTGTAATTGTAACACTCCAAAAATTTCAACTAATAACCATTGAGTATCCTACTAGTTTCTAAAATCAGTCATACAAATTGTCAGCAAGTGCTAACGAATACTTATTCTTCACAGTTACCTATTTAAGATCTCTATAACCTTATAATTAACCACCAAGTATCATCTTTCCTCAATATAGTACTAATTTACCTTACGGAGGGTCGCTAAGCTAATTATCTGCTTTATCAAATACTTTCTCAAGATGAATCATCAAGTCCATCATCCCAATTAGTGTCCTCTATCTAGGAATCCGAATACCAAATTAGTACCTTATAGCAACTCAAAATCTCAATATCCTGGTATGATACCTGATGAAAACCCGTTTTGAAACTCACGTAGAAAACACCACTTAGTCCACTAATAACACATAAGGCAAAGTTATACTAGTTCTATAAGGTCTCGTACTCGCGATATTTTATAACTCATATAATCTCACTTAGACTATCACTTCCAATACTAGTCTCATATACCTAGTCTCTACCACGCGACACCAATGTATAAATACTCACGCACGTTATACAACTATAAACTACTCTTAATTAGGTCATATACCTAACCTCAACTAAGAGTTCGCAAATTCATTTACCACTGTACATGAGATAACTTAAGTGTATTTTAAATCAAACATATCGCACAACCCAAATAACCTTCACATTCCTTAGGTCAGACTTTCGACATTTACGCATATGTGACATAATATCAATTAATAATTTATCCGACTCAATTACACTCAGAGGTAAATCAAACGTAGATAAGGAGACTCGCTTCTTGCGACAGTCCTCCTCAAACACAACAACTACTCAAATAATTCAGGTTAATATAACGATGATTCACGGATTGGTAATTCGACCAAATCCACCGGCAATACATGCCCACTTAATCACAACTACTAAGATAATTAAGGATGATTCGAGGTACGACCCCATAGGAGTAGAACCTCCAGCACATAAAACAACTTTTAGGCCAATTATGCACATAAAGATGAAATGTAATGCCATATGAGAACGAATGCACGAGGACTTATAAAAGTATGAACCCTAATTCCTGAGACAGGTAAAATACCTCAAATGATGGTGGGGAAATCTATCTTTCCATAACTCACCCTTCCTTGATTCCTCGGTTGGTCAATATCATTTTCTGTCTTTGAACAAATTCCTGCATAATACTCTCGACGTAAGTTACCACACACTCTCACTCAGCTAGACTCTACCCCGAGAATTCTAACCGAGCTCTGATACCATTTGTAACGCCCCGAGCCCGAAGACCGGGTCGGAACGCTATCAGATTTGACGGACTATCCCCACAAACCACCACAAGTCTTTCCAGCACGTGTTGTCCTCACTTACGTGCTCACTGAGAAACTTCCCAGTGGGTCACCCATCCTAGAATTTCCCCAGGTCAAGCACGCTTAACCTTGGAGTCCTTATAGGATGAGCTTCCGAAAAGAAGATGCATCTTGGTGATATGAGTAGCACTAATCAAATCATATCAAACATATCAGGCACACACATTTTTGGGGATGCTACAATCTCCCCCACTTAGGATCCTTGCCGTCCCCGGCAAGGCCTACTTGGATCGAAACCCCGGGCAGTGTGGATCCAAGAGGGGCTCGTACGGATTCAAGAGGTGACTCCCACCGACTCCGCGGTGTGCACTTTGTTCCGCACAGCACTTTGCTCCACACTTCCGGCCGGGTCCCGCTCTGATACCAACTGTGAGGACCCCGACCCGGAACCTACACGTGTCCCAAGCTGGAGCGTCCTCAAACTAACCCAAATATCAAAAACTTTTAAAATCTTTATTTAAAACTTTCAAAATAAATGTAAGTATTATAACCATTTTCAAAATAAGTCTACACCTTTTCACAACGGAGAAATAGTTGACTAACTTAGAAAGTACGAAACTGTTAGTTACAAAAAGACATCGGTTATAACAATGAATGAAGATTAACTAATACAATTCCCATAAATGATTTATACTAAAGTACATTTTCTATACCAATCAAATCAACCCGACAATCCCCAAAATATAACCTCCAAACTCCTTACCGCCCTTACTTGGCCGGTCCACCTGTCTCGGAATCTAAAACAGTAAAGGGAGAGGGGTGAGAATAAATCTCAAAGAAGCTATTATGAATGCGGCAATATGCCATATAAGATGCAACACATAACAAGTTGCACATAACACGTTGGAAAAGTCAGTAAACACCTTACATTACCTTGGTTTACCTTTTCCCGTCTCGAACGATAGTCGTACAACATTGGGTATAATAATACTCCAATCTTACAATGAGCCGCTTAAGCAATACTCACGTCTTATAAGACCCGTTTTTCGGGGAACCAAATAAGACAAGAGCAACTCGTAAGGCTTTTGGCTCACTACGCATGCTATACCCCAAACCGTGGCCACGAAGGGGACGGTCACAGTATAACATAATCCGATCACATTAGGTCACACTTCCATAATTGATCGTATTATGTTATACCCCCAAATGTCACCGACTCACACATAATCAAGCACATAATAGATACTTGAATAAATCCACAAAGGGGATAAACAACATAGCAACATGGTAAAATATACTCATGCTCAATCAACATCATAGTGTAACATTTCTTTAACACACTATGCATAAATAAGCAATATAGCCACATGGTAAAATATACTGATGTACAACAATAATCGAGTGCGGCATTTATATAATACACTAAGCATAATCCAATCCATAAATAGGTACTCAAGTAAGATAATGAGATATCATCAACCTATCTTACTTAGTCATTATATGACAATATATGATCTCTATAAGGATCCAAGTTCCATTTACCAATTTAGAATCATTTACGTTAAGTTACCAAACTAGGTTAACTAGCGCTTGCCAAGCAACATTTAAAGTACTTCCCCAATTCCATTTTAATCGCTTAGGATGTCAATGTGTAGCCAAAGTATTCTACTTTAATCTAGGTTAAAGAGATTTCTTTTTGGTTCGAGTTTGATTAGGTTTGAATTGCTCTAAACTTGATGTGAAAAACCGGGCCAGTGGCACGACTCGTGCCCCAGGGCACGACTCGTGCCCATTGCACCATCCTCGATTCGTCGTCCCCTACAAGGCACGACTTCCTTATAACTCTAGTCACGACTCGTCCCACACCTCGAGGCACGACTCGTGCCACCGAGCACGACTCGTGACCCGAGCCCAGAATCAACATAAATACAGAAATTACTCATACCCATTTGTCCCAACCAAAGTTTTCCCTTGTCTTGAACACCTAGAAAAGCATACCCACTTCATGGATCTCGTAATACATACTTTAAACTCCCAAATTGATATACCTACATCATTTAACACTAGATTTCCAACCCATTTCATTTACACATTCCAAGTTAATCCCTTTAAATCTACTCATTCCATTTTCTTACACCTTTTTGACACTTCATGAATAACAACATTTTTCTAGGACATTAACCACTTTCTCAACCCAAGAAGATTTTACAAGCATCAAATAACCATTATACCCAATAACAACCTTAGACAATTCATGAACATTAAAGGAAAGGAAAGGTCATCATAACTCATATACTAACCCATGTAACCAAAAATGATTAAATCTTATATCTTTTACCCTTTTGAATCACTACCCATTTCAAGTTTCATTCTCCAATTCTAACTCCCTCCATCTCTTTCCTTCTTTAACACTTCCAAAAAAAAACAATATTCTCTTATTAACTTAACCAATTTCTTTAGTTCAAGAAAGTTCCCAAAGTCTCCAATAAACATTATAACAACAATAATAACCATAGTATCTCATGAACATTAGAGAAAAGAAGGGTCATAATAACTTACTTTAAAATGGGAGATGGATTTAAGACTTTCTTAGCTTGAAGAACTCCTCTTGGTCTCCCGATTCCAAAAGTGCTCTCGTATCTAGAAATGGTGAGGGATTGCTCTTGGGGAGGCTTGGAATGTGAAGCTTCAACAAAGGTCTTCCATGGCAAATAGAGAGAGAGAAAGTGAAGAGGTAGAAGATGAAGAGGGAGGGGAGGTGGAGTATGAAGATGGTAAAAGGGGAGGGGGGGCCGGATCAAGGAGGAGATTTGGGGAGGGTTTTAGGGGAGTTTGTCCCCCACTCACAAACTCCCTACACACTTCTTTCACAATTTAAAATATTTCTCCCACTCATAACATTTTATTTGTCCATTTTATTACCACTCCATTCTATGACTTTATTTATTTCTAATTATTATTTTTCCTTAAAACATTATTTATTTCCTTATCATTTTATCCTAATATAAGGATTTAAAGATATAAAGTAAACGGATAAAGTTAACATTAATAATAAAAGCGTATAATGTTATACCAAAATAGTGCCTAGGGTTAGGGTCGTTACATTTACTGTCTTTTTCTTGTTACTTGTTTTTCTGTCTTTGTAAATATCCGTCCTTCGTGTCTTTTGCAGGCCTGGGTTTATGAGATTTTCGGCGTTGCGCCGTTCACTTTACGGGACCAGACTCGGGATGTGCCCGTTTTGCGGTACTGGAGGAAGGAAAATCGGATTGAGGGGTATCCGAAGACGGTTCGTGAGTCCGATTTGAGGGCCGTTCTTGATGGTCCTAGTAGGCCCGAGCTTTTACTTTATCCTTGGACCCCTGAGGCTTCTGAGACTGTTGGTGCCGTTCGGGATGTGACTGCTTCCCGCAGATTCTTTGGTCGAGCCGCTGCCGATGAGATGTATTTGGGCGAGCGGGTGTCGAGCGGCACTATGCGTGGGCTCCGCTACGCGCCCCAACATCCTCCGAGGAACATGTGGTATCCGAACCGGTTGCCTAGGAGGGATGAGTATCTGTTTGGGGTCCCCGCTTATCAGTTCCAGCTTGGTATGGATTATGCGGATTTTGTGGCGCTTTATTTGAGATCACCGCAGGTGGTGAGGCGAGGCTGGCTGCTTCTTGAGAGGTTTCTTGGTATGGGAGCAGGGTCCGGCTATTCCCGAGCCGATGGGTGCTGCACCTCCCGAGATAGTGGATATGCCTCCATTTCTCGATTATTTCGTTGTGCATATGGCCGATGGGGAGGTGCGGGTAGACTTGGCACCTACAGAGGCCGATGAGGTGGAGGGTGCTCAGCTTCCTCCAGGCGGTGCCGGCGGGGTATGCCTCTTACTTTTCCTTTTCATTCATTTATTATTTCAGCCGTGATGTAACTCTCGCGCTTGATTTTTACAGGTTACCCGGGAGTCTTACGTACGGGCCGTGAGGCAGACCAATGTACTGACCCGCCTGCTGAGAAGTGCAGTGTCGACACTCTCCTGCCAATCCCGGAGATCAGTGGATGTGGATCCGGCGCAGTGGAGACAGCGCTCTCATGGCGATGGTAGCTCGACATCTGGATTTTCCCGAGGTCGTGCCTCGACTTCCCGTCGGGGTCATTAGGATTTTTTTCATTTTGTGTAGTACCTGTTAGGAAAAAGGAGCATGCAGACTCTATATTTTATGCTGACTCACTCATGTATGCAACTGATTTATGTACTAGTCTATGGATTTAATATATAAAAGTTAGTCCTTTCCATTTATGTACATTTTCTATTTTTGGACATTATCTATTTTTGTACACTGCATTGAACAAACGAGGACAAAATAAAACAAAGTAAAACTGAAAATAGAAAATAAAAAATAAAAATAAAATAAAAGAATAATAAAAAGGTGGAGCCTTGGAATCTGCTGAAGCTGTGCTGTATTTGGGGGAGCTAAAGGGTCGATCGGCCTTAAATTAAAGGTTCGATCGGCCCTAATATAAAGGTCCGATCGGCACACTCCTGTAAGGCGGCTGCTGTTCTTCCTGGAGAGGGTCGATCGGCCCTCTGATGTCCTTTTTCTGCACGGATTGCCCTAGCAGTCCTTTTCCTGTACGGACTTTAATACCAAAACCTATAAAAACCCTTGTCAGCCGACGGTTATAAAGCACAATTTTCTCTTCTTTTTCTTCGTACTGTTCTATTCTTTTCTTTATCTCTTTTGTTGTTGTTTCTTTCTTCCCTTGTCGTGAATTAATCAACACAATGAATTCCCACCCTTCTGTTTTGATGGAGAAACAAAGCAATTTTGAGAGTGATTTGGCTGTTTGGGTATCCAAGGTACCTCGCTCCGTTCGTCATGCCTTTGACAAACGTTTTGGGGTAAAGTGTATTTGGTCCCTTTTGCCCATGCATCCCAATTGGAATCTCTTACATGCTGCAGCTGCTTTTTGGGACGAATCTAATCACGTCTTCAACTTTTCTTACAACGAGATTACACCTACCTATGAGGATTTCCTTGCTTTGTGCGGCGGAGATGATGTCAGTTTGATAGCAGTTCCTCAGGATCGAGTTCCGTTGGTGACGAGGGTGGCTAAATTTCTTCCTGTTCCCACGGCTGTGGCTAGGGGCTTGGTTGAGGGTGTAGACATAGATATTTGTGATTTGCCGGGGAGGTTTGCTCATGGTGATGACTTTGACTCGGATTTTGCTTTGGATTGCTTGGCCTTCTGCTTGTTTTCCAAGGTTCTGTTTTCTCCTTATGTGGGTGTAGCTACCAGTGGATGTTTGGATATGGTTGATCAGGCCCGTTCGGGGAGGAGCATCGTTCCGGTTCTCTTGGGCGAGACGCTTCATGGTATATCTCAGATAGCTAGGGGTGCACCACTCATGACTAGGGGCAGTGCCAAATTACTGACCACATGGCTTGAGGATCGACTTTTTGTTCTAGAGATTCCCCCTTCGAGTGTCAAGCCTTGGTTTCATGGTTGCAGGAGGAAGGTTGGTCCGCTTTCTGGCTTATCAGAGCGGGAGTGGAAGATGTACTTAGCGGAGGTGGATACCGACAGGATTCATTGGCGAGTACAGCATTGGGGTCTCTCCTTTATCCGGAGCCTTCAGCTTGGGCAATGTTTGATCCGTGTACCAGCTTTTGAGACCACCACTTTTTACTATGCAGAGCGGGTACTTCGTCAGTATGGCATGGAGCAGATCCGTCCTCCAACTTGGGGAACTTCTGAGTTTGATGATTCTGCCAAGGTTCTTCCAATGGATGTTGGTGTTTCAGTTTTGATGGTAAGCTTATGGAGTTCTCATGGGATGCCACGGGTTTATCTTGCGCAGCGGACCCTTAGCACTCATTTGTCACACGCTTATTTGACATGGTATGAAGAAAACTTGGGACCGATGAGGGAGACCTTATATGACTTGAGACGGAGATTGATTCCTAACATATCTTCGAGCCGTTTTCTCAGAGATAGGGAAGCTTTGGGGATTTCTTTAGACACAGTGGAGGAGCATCCTCCCAAGAAGATTGAGCGGAAGTTGAAGGGCAAGGCGATCGAGGCGGTTCCCCCATTGAAAAAGAAGCATTCGCCTTATTTTAAGAGAGAGAGCAAGAAGAAACCGACTCGACGAGCCGCCAAGAAGAAGAAGGATGGAGATGATGGGCCTAGTGCCAAGGAGTAGACCTATGTGTCCGAGTATCCACCCACAGTCATATGCAGACACATTAGTTATTTATTTTGTCTTTTAATTTTTTAGTTTCTTTTGCAAGTTATGTAGTCATTAGTATAGTCGAGCTTAGACTCATCAAATAAGTGTAATCATGCATTGATTGTGGGAATAAAAAAAAGTTTATTGCTTTAATAAAAACAGATTGGATTTTTATTTATTTTTTTTGGACCGCGCCGATTAAGGCTGCCTACGTTCCCCTTTTACAATGAGAACCAAGGGGCTCAGGTCGTCGTAGTTCATTTTCATCAAGCTACTATTTTTTAGAATGGGAAGATGGAAGGGGGACGATTTTTATTTTATTTGTTTTGCTCTAACTTTTGCCTAGACCGCCTTTTACGGGTTTTCAATCTAGCGAGCTTTTGAACGCACCCTTTCTTTTGTTGCTAGACAGCCCTTTACGGGTTTTCAATCTAGCGGGCTTCTTTTTGCGTTTTTTTTTTTTTTTTTTTTTTTTAGAGGGGAGGAAGAGTTTAATCATAGTAGCGTCTGAGCTTGCTGAGGTTGGTGGGCTCCTTGAATTCGTTGCCATCTAAATCTGCCATTTTAACTGCTCCGCCCAAAAATATCTTCTTGATCACGTACGGGCCAGTCCATGTAGGGGCCCACTTCCCAAGAGGATTGAACTTATTGGGAAGTTGCTGCTTCAAAACCAAATCTCCTTCCTTAATATCTAAGGGCTGCACCTTTTTGTTGAAAGCCCTTGCTGTCCGTCTTTGATAGGCTCGGATGTGTTCCATGGCTTTGAGTCTGCGCTCGTCAAGTGTGGCCAACTGATCATATCGACTGCGGAGCCATTCAACTTCTGCTACTTGGTTCTCTAATAAGATTCTCAAAGACGGGACTTCCAACTCAACCGGGAGTGCTTGCCTCCATCCCATATGTCGAGCAAAAGGAGTTTCGCTGTAGCCGTACGGACGGAAGTTCTATATCCCCAAAGTGCCAACGGTAGTTTCTCGGGCAGTCCCTACCTCGAATTCTTTGTCTTTACGATTATTTGCTCAATTGTTTTGTTAGGCTGCTTCGACCGCTCCGTTGGTCCGAGGCCTATAAGGGGAAGACTTGTGCGGGTAATCTTGAACTCTGCGCGATGTCTGTCACAATCTCCGCCAAAGTGGGACCCGTTGTCGAGATGATCTCATTTGGTACCCCATATCTGCACATGATGTCCTCCTTAATGAACTGTGCCACCTTTTTGGAAGTCAACACCTTGTAAGACTTTGCCTCGATCCACTTGGTGAAGTAATCCACAGCCACTAATACAAAACAATGCCCATTGCTTCCCGGCGGTGTAATCTTGCCAATCACATCAATCCCCCATGTCGCAAATGGCCAAGGGGTTACCATGCTATACAACTCGTGAGGGGGCACATGGTTCAAATTGGAACACATTTGGCATTTGGGACATTTCCGCACAAACTGGATGCAATCGGCTTCTATAGTGACCCAATAATAACCCAACCGTGTGATTTTCTGTCTTAACATTCTGGCATTCATGTGCGGACCGCATAAGCCATCGTGTACTTCTTCCATGATCATTTCTGCTCGTTTCGCGTCTACACAGAGTAACAGGAGACCATCGTAGTGTCTTTTGTACAACATATCATCCAGTAGAACAAACTGTCCGGCCAATCGTTTCAATGCCTGCAAGCTTTTGGCTTTCACGTCTCCTAGAAAAGACACATCACCCTTCTTGAGATACTCATAGATTTGTGCGTACCACGGATCCTTATTCTCCTCGATGTCAGCTTGAATCTCGCAGCAGTAGGCTTCGTAGCAGTAAGCGGGGTTCTCTCTCCGACCAACTCTGAATGGTTTTCTGAGACATTCCGTGAGGGATTTCGACCAAAGAAGCCAGTGTAGCTAAAGCGTCAGCGAATCTATTTCTGTCTCTGGGTAGATAATGGAATGTCACTTCCCTGAATTGCTTAACTAGCTCTTCCATGTGAATCTGGTATTGCTGCAGGTAGGGGTCAACAGTCTTCCACTTCTTAGACGTCTGATTGATAATTAAAGCTGAGTCTCCATATACCTCTAACTCCTTCACATTACGCTCCAAGGCTGCTTCTAAACCGGCTATGCATGCCTCGTATTCAGCTGCGTTGTTGGTGGTTGTAAAATTCAGTTTGATGGCGATGGGGGTGTGTTCATCTTTGGGATCTACCAAAAGGATTCCCACTCTGTTGCCTCTCTTGTTTGCGGCCCCATCAAAGAATAGTTGCCATCTCTCTTCCGTATCAAGGCTGAAAATCCCCTCGTCTGGAAACTCTGGTTCAAGCCCCTGTTCTTCTGTGCTCGGAAACTCTGCTAAATGATCTGCCATGGCTCTCCCTTTGACTGCTTTTCTCGGCACATAGGTGATATCGAATTCCCCCAGAAATACTGACCACTTGGCTAATCTCATGGATAGAGAAGGTTTGTCGAACAAGTACTTAATTGGATCCATTTTTGACACCAGTAGAATCGGATGTGCTGACAAGTAATGCTTGAGCTTGTTAACCACCCAAACTAGCCCGGTGCAAGTTTTTTCCAACGCTGAGTAATTTAGCTCACTCCCCTGCAGCTTCCGGCTAACGAAATAAACGGCGTTCTCTACCCGAGAATCTTTGGCTTCCTGTGCCAGCATAGCCCCGACGGCTGTATCAGTTACTGTTAGGTACAATAGCAACGGTTTCTCCGAATGTGGGGGGCGAAGGATAGGGGGATTGACCAAGTATTTCTTGATTTCCTCAAAGGCCTCTTGACACTTCCAGTCCCAATCTATACTTGCGGTCTTCTTCATCAGTCTGAAAATCGGCTCACACATAGTAGTCAATTGATTAATGAAGCGGCTGATGTATTGTAACCGTCCCATGAATCCCTTAACTTCTTTTTCTGTACGTGGTGGCCTCATCTCCATGATGGCTTGAATCTTCCTTGGATCTGCCTCAATCCCTCGTTCGGTGACCATGTAGCCCAGGACCTTTCCTCGAATAACCCCAAATGTACACTTGGCAGGATTCAGACGCATTGCGTGCTCACGCGATGCAATCGAAGAACTTTCTCAAATCAATGAAATCTTGACCGTCGACCCCTTGGAATGAATGATCATATCATCGACGTACACTTCGATCTCCTTATGGATCATGTCATGGAATAATCTTTGTGACCGCTCTTTGGTATGTAGCCCCTGCATTTTTCAATCCGAATGGCATTACGGTGTAACAGTATGTTCCCAGTGGTGTAGTGAAAGCCGTCTTCTCTGATGCGCCTCCGCCATCTTGATACGATTATATCTGCCAAAACCATCTACAAAAGACTTGACCTCGTAGTTAGCAGTGGCATCTACTAGCATGTCGATGTTGGGCAACGGAAAGTCATCCTTTGGGCTAGCCTTATTGAGATCTCGGAAGTCAACACAAACTCTAACCTTGCCATTTGATTTCTTGTTGTCACAATATTAGATAACCACGTCGGATACTCAATAACTCGATAAAGCCCACTCGGAGGAGCTTCTCTATCTCTTCTTTAACTTGCGAGACCATTCGGCTTAATGCGGCGCAATTTCTGCTTGACAGGCTTGGCGTCTGGTGCTAGTGGTATTCTGTGCTCCACTATCGAGTTATCCAACCCTGGCATATCCTTGTATGACCATGCGAACACATCTGAATATTCTTTAAGCAGCTCGATCAACGCTTCCCTTTCAGTCCCTTCGAAGAAGCTTCCAATCTGTGTCTCTCTCGGCTCCTCTTTCGTTCCCAAATTAATACATGATAACACCTCATCGGCAGCTTGGGCTCTACCTTCCTTTTGATTGATAACTTGCTTAGAAATTTCTTTAATGTATTCATTGTTTAGTGTGTCCGCTTCTTCTAATGAATCATTATTAACTAAGTTAATTTGATTAAGTTGAGCATTATTTTTAGTTAATTTATCATTAAGAAGATTGGCTATGAGGGGATACTCAGAAAGATCTAGTTTTTCATTCATAGCGAAAGGGAAAACAACATTTGCAACTAAGTCATAGTCCTCTGACGTGAGGTCATCAGACTTGGAGGAAGACTCAAACTCAAAAGAAAACACATCGAGACTCAAACAAAACAGATGACTCACGAAGAAACGAGAGGACTTGGGGAACCAACGGGAGACTCGACAGGAGGAGGCATCAGTCCCAGCTCTTCAACCATGTATTCCTTCGTGGCTACGGGTCCGCCAAATACGCACCAATTCTTCAGCTTTCCAACCATGGGTGTCACCAACGTCCTTGGGTCCACATTGTCCGTCTGCTCTGCTCCAATGACCGCAACCATATCGTCTTCTATATTTAGATTCCTCAAATGCTGTAGTAGGGTCTGACCATCCCATTCTTCTGACTCCTCTGCAACTGCAATATTCTCGACCGACGGCTCATCCAAAGATACCTGCCCTAGCTGATCGGCCAACTCATCTTCAGTCTTGACGGTGTCTGGCTCACGGGCTGTGACAACCTTGCCTCTCTTTTGACGTGGATCCATGAGAACTGTTTTCAGCTTCGATCGGTCAACCTCTGTATCTCTGAAGATTTCGAAACCCTTCTGCAGCTTACCTGTGTGATCAAACCAAGGCTCGCTAAACTCCATGCAAGAGAATTCCTCGCCCTCCTTGACAAAGTAACTATTGAGGGAAAGGCGGTATGGCCTCATCTCTGGCTTCTCGTAGGGTAGCTTTGCCCTCTTGAGGAACTCAATTCTTTTCTCTTCAGCCCGATCTTCAGGGGTAATAACATAGCCTAAACCATGCCTGCTGCGATGATCAGTAGCTTCCATTGCTTGCGTAGGTCCTTGGAGATGTTCACCCAGCCCCAGTCCTGGTACAAATCCCATGTTCCTCATCATTCTAACAGCTGGTCGTACTCTGTCCGATGTCTTTGTGAGGTCTACCGCGCAAACCTGTGCCTGTGCTATTAGCTGAAAACCGCTGAACATTGAACTACCCTCTTCGTGCTGAATCTGTAGGACCGGCTTTCCCCCAGTGCTTGACCCTTGAGATGTTACCAAATCGCTGTAAATGACTGTCACTTGGTCTCCTGACTGAAATTTCACACATTGATGTAATGAGGAAGGGACTCCATTCATCTGATGCAACCATGGCCTACCCAGCAGCATGGTGAAAGTGGAAGGTATGTCTATGACTTGGAACTCGGCGATCATAGTAGTGGTTCCGCAAGTAAGAGGCAAACTGATTATTCCCAACACTGACCGGCTAGTAGAGTCGTATCCTCGCACGGAATGAACTGAAGGTCTCAAATCTGTGGGACTTAGATCAAGGACGTCCATCATCCTGGAAGGCAGTATGTTCACCGCAGAACCGTTATCAATGAAAATACGTGGCAACCTTTTCCCGTTGACCTCAATAGTAATGTGCAGTGGTTCATTATGATCCGATCCAAACTCCGGCATGTCCTTCTCTGAAAACGTGATGATATTCCCAAAGTGTATGTTGCCGATCATCTGCGTTACATCTTCTGGCTTTGTATCAGACGGCACCAAAGTCGCAGCAAGATTCTGTTCCAACATCATCCTGTGGGCATACGAGGACGTTAGCAAGGACCATAAGGATATATTGGCTTGGGTTAGCTTCAGTTGAGTGAGAATAGGGTCTTCTTTATCGGGATTCACTACTTCAGTTTTCGGACCAAAGACTTTCTTCGCCCCTTTATCTTCTGCTTGATACACCCTTCCGGACCTTGTGAGTAGATTAACCCCATGCTTTTCCATGTCGGATACTTCTGCGTGAATTTCGGCCAACGAGAGAGGTTTAGGACTCTCTTCCACATAATCATCATTTAACGAGGCAACTTCTCTGGACAGTTCCTCAAAAGACAGCATATAACAAGAAAATTCTTTATAAATTGAACTCAAATTACAAACTGACACAACTGCCTCACTGCTGTCACAACAGACTGACCGGATCAGTGAGGTCTTTCTCTACCATAGCAACATTACTACCAACTATCTTACTAGGATTCTCTATCTTCCCTTCAATGATGAGCTTCTGCACAGCCCTTTTCAAAGCAAAACCAGCATACTCGGAGAAATTTGGCACAAACAATCCCTTTCTGACAATAGCTGAGAATACCTCCTCTGTCGACAGCCCCAGTTTCTCAAAAGCATCTTCCATCTCTACCAAACTGATAAAATTACCTTCCACCATGTGGATCTTATTGTTAGGGAGAGGATTCCCCACAACATTTGGAGACTTCGGCTTCTCTACTTTGCCTTGCCGAATCAAGTCTTGCACTAACCGTTTGAACTGAAGGCAGTAATCAGTAGTGTGACCCTTGTATTTGTGGTAGTGGCAATACTTAGAAGCATCTAAGCCTTCCCTTTGGTTTACCGGTTCATAATTCTCAAGCGGCTTGACCAAGCCCTTCTTTACTAGTACTTCAAAAACCTTGCCCATTGGCATTCCAAAATCGTCAAACACTTCCCTCTCACGGTGAACATTGTTATTCCCCCTCATTACAGCTTGAACATCCAAAGCAGCTCCTCCTTGCACATAATTTACTTGCCCCACTGGCTCTTTCTTTGCTGCGGTATTTGCGGGAGCTCTATAGCGGAACGAATTATTAACAGCCCCAGTGTCCTTCGGTGGAGTGATTCCGGTGATGCCACTTTCGTATCGTACTCCCGAATCCACCATTTCCCTAAGATTGGGGAAATAACCATTACCAACTGCCAACTTGTGTCCGGGCAACAAGCACTTGTAAAAAATCTGTTTCTGTTCATTCTCTTTGGGCGGATACTGAATTTCGCTCAACTTATCATTCCAACGCTTATAAAAATCATAAATTGACTCCCCATTCTTTTGGAGCGTGTGCTCCAAATCGGCTCGATTAACTTGCCAATCCATGTTTGCTTGATACTTCTCAGAGAACACCCTACTAACCTTGTCCCAAGTATCCCTTTCCTCTTCATTCAACTTCAAGAACCAACGGAGAGCAGCCCCTTCCAATGTGCTATGGAACATTCTTGCCATTTGTTCGGGTGTACAATCCTTAGCCCTCATCGCCAACGTATAGCTGTCTAAATGTGTCTTTGGGCAAGTAACTCCTCCAAACATGGCCATCTTGGGCATCTTGAAATCTTGAGGTAGGGGTGTAACCTTGCTCGGATTAAGCATCTTGATGGGGGACACACCTTGCTTTCCCATTTGCTCGGTCAATGCTTTCACTTGTTCAATCAATGCTAACACAGTCAGTGCAGTAGCAATGTTGGAGTTACGCATGGCTGGGGGTTGAGTGATGGTAGGGGAGGTGGAGTAGGTAGGAATATGATGGCCGGAATAATTGAAGGGTAAAGTGGGAGGGGGTAGGTTAGCAAAGTGGTCCTTGGGTGTGTCGGCAGGAGGTTGATAAGGTCTTTTGGATTTGCTCGAGCTCCCATACATGACTGGTGGTGGAACATTATTGTAGCTATTTGGAACGTAGTTGGGTAGAGGGAAGGTAGGTGCATTGGGGTTGGCGGGATTAGGAGCATTGACAGTTTCATCTTCAACATCGACCACTTCATTCCCCATCAAAATAACCTTGTGTCCCCTTTTACTGAGCTCCTCAACAAAATGATCCTTCAGCTCTTGATTGTGGTTCTTCAAAGTGCGATTCTTCTCTTCAAGTTTCTCAACTCTCATGGTCAAACCGGCAAAGTAGGCGTGCAGAGCAGGCGGAATGTCATTGAAGTTGGGGTTGACAGGACCTTCCATTGAAGTGACTGGTGTAGAGCCGGTTGCAGAGGCAGCAGGCGCGCTTAGAGTAGTTGATGGAGGCAAGGTTGTCATTGTTGAATGAAGAACGCGGCCCGACCTTAACTCTGCGGAAGTATCAGAAAAGACTCGGCTTTAGGGGAAGGTTTGACTCAATGCAGTGTACTAGCTTGAAAATTTTCTTTATTTACAAAAGCTTTGTACATTTTAGTCCTACTAAGGTTGGAAGGGATACCCCTTTTTCGCAACTAACTAAATATCCTAAAGTGGTGGATCCTAACGACTAACCTTCTCGTATAGACACTTAATATGATTTTTATGAAAAGTACTGCAAACCAATGATAGGCCAAGATCTTTTGACAAGCACTCAACCTTACATAGCACGTCCTTTTAAAAGGAAATCAATTTTTTAGTGCTCTTTTTCTCTCTATAGATCTTGACTTATCATTGATTCGTAGTGACTTAACATAAAGACCTTATTAATTGTCTACATAAAAAAGCTAGTCAAACCAACCGGTCACATGGAGTGTATTCCTAGAAAAGTGGGTGACGCAAGGGTTAGGTTTTAGGCTCCCACCGTGCAGCCGAAGCGCACTGATGAGTGGATGGCCAAGTGAGACTCGGAAGGGAGGCGACATGATCACCACACTTCCCGCACTTTGGCTTCTCCGAAGGGTAAAAGGGTGTCTGTGCAGTGTGACACGGACTCTAGTGGTAGTGTGAGGTAAAGAAGTCTAATTCTTTTTAAAGAAAAAAGAGAAAGATTTTTATTTACATGAAATGCATGCATGCAATGCAACAGTTAAGAGTAAGAGAAAAAGAAAAAGGAAGTAAAATACAACACCACACAAGAAAACGAAAGTCTGACCCACTTAGTTTGAAAAAATTTCAAAACAGTCCCCAGCAGAGTCGCCACTTTGAATACCCCGTCCCGATGCAACGCGCATTCGGAAGTTTGAAAATAAATAATTATATAAAGTCGGACCGAAATAGGATATTCATTTAGTGACACTCGCTTTAAACCATATTAAAATATTAGTTTAATTTTGATAGTCGCCACGCCACTTTGATATAGCCCAAAGCTTTGAAAAAAGGCTAAACAGTTAATTGGGTTCGGGGGTCAAGTTACAACAGAAGAAGAAACGCTATCACTCCTATTGCCCGACGGATCGGTCTTTCTAGCATGTGGGGTGTTGGTTGTGTGCGGTGTTTACAGGAATAGTTAGAAGAAACGGGATCATGCATAAGGAGGAGGGGAGAGAAAGAATTAATTGATGATCACACCCTAGAACCTTTGAGTTAGGCCCTCGGAAGGTGCACTAATCAACGTTCATCCTTGGGGAATTGTTGATCATGGGACAATTATAACTAAGGTGGAAAGTAAGAAATAGTTCCTAGATCCATTGGGTTTCTTAGGGCGAAACCTTAGATCATCCTCGGCTATAGCATATTTAAATATATTAAAACATTCCTAAATCTAGCATAAAGGAACAATTAAAACATAATAAGCATGCAAATATAATAAGACAATAATAATAGGGAACAAAAATATTAAAAAGAGTCTTACCAATTGTAGCAAGACTTTGGGGTCGAATCTAGGGCGATTCGAAGAGAGTAAGAAGAACTGTGGGTAAAACAAGAGTAGTCTCGTTTCTCCCGAGTAAATTGTGTGTTGAATACTGTAACCGGCTGCACGTATTTATAGTGCTTTGGTACCTGGGCTGGGCCAGATGAAGGGTCGATCGGCCCTAAATATAAGGGTCGATCGGCACTGAAACTAAGGGTCGATCGGCACAAAAACTTAGGTTCGATCGGCACAATAATAAAGGGTCGATCGGCCATTCACCAAGGAAAGGGCCGATCGGCACTATCCCTTGGCGTACTTTCCACGAATGTGGATGACGGCGGAGGGGACAGAATGATGAGTATGTTTTTTAGGGTTTCACTTAAATAACCGGGCCAGATATTTAAAATACCTTTGTTCGGACCGGGTACTAACACCTACACACATGGTAACCATTTTCATCTACAATAGTTCGCTCATTAAAAGGCTTGGGAAATTGCTTTGAACACCTATTATTTTGCATACACGGAGATTTCGGATTTGAAGGACCACATGGACCATGCAGCATAAAATCTCTTACTGCCTCGTACAATTCCGGTTCAGCTTCCTTGTCAGGTATCTCAGCTGAAATAAATTTGTCTACATCTTCAGCAATCTTAGCTTGATCCTGTGGATTGAGAAAAAGAAGAATATGTGCATGAGGAAGACCTCTCTTCTGCCACTCAACCGTGTACACAACTGCGTAGAAACAAAAATAAAATATTTATATCCAAATATACTTAGAATTTATCTAAACACAAAAAACTAATAATATAGAAGTTTAAAAAATATGCGGAAAGATGGAATAAACTATTAATGCGGGATAGAGGGAATATATTATTACTGAGGGACGGAGGAAATATACTATTACTGCATGTCACAGGGAATATACTATTATTACGGAGGGAAAAATATTGCTATTAGTGCCAGACATTGTGAGTACATAAATATGAAAAAGTTAATATCAATAAAAAAAAATACTACTTGAAGATTATATAAAAGTTTTAAATATACGCAAGATGGAATAAACTACTAATGCAGGACATATGGAATATAATATAACTTTGGGACGGCGGGAATATACTAATCCTGCGGGACGGAGGGAATATACTATCATCACCGTCTGGCACTAATATTGCTATTAGTATCCGATGGTGGAAGTATATTCTTATGAAAAAATTAATATCAAAAACAATCTGAGTTGAAGTTTATATAGAAGTTTTAAAATTTTTTGGGACGATGGAATAAACTATTAATGCGGGATGGAGGGAGTATACTATTACTACGGGACGGATGGAATATAATATTATTACGGAGGGAATGAATATTGCTATTAGTGCTAGACATTGGGAGTATATTACTATGAAAAAGTTAATATCAATAAAACATCTGACTTGAAGATTATATAGTTTGGATGGTGCTAAATACAAAATGCTAATAATATAGAATTAAAAAAAATTAGTGCGGGACGAATGGAGTACATTATTATAAAAACTTTAAATATCAAATATAGCTTGTTAAAAACTTTCAGAAATAAATTCGAAATATTTGACACTTACTTGCAGCAGGGCTACCGAACACTTTCCCGTCTTTAAAATCGCTGATCATTTCATCAAGTTTCATTTTGAAAACCCTCGATATTATGTCGGGCCTGTCCTCTGGTCTACATCCCTTTTCTTCAACATATCTTTTTATTTCTGGCCACTTAGGATTACATGTAAAAGTAATAAACAGTGATAGATAACCTATCCATTTACATATTGCAAGGGAGTCCTGATAATTTTGGATGGTCCACCTTTTCCCCCCAGTGTACGATGAAGGCAGAATGATTCTTCTCCCCGCATCTGAACCGCTAACTCCACTGTTGGCTACATCTTTTAGTCTCGTGTATGATTCAGCTCGTAGTTTAGGCTGGTGGTGACGAATCCAATGAAGCCTCTGCGTATCCATCATAACATAAGAATCAACCATAAACTGCTGGAGCAAATGCCCACTCCTCATAAGATGGGATCCTTCTTTGATCCTTTCCTGAAGATGGAATGATAGGAATTCTTTCAGTGATAGTGTTGGTCGAGACTTGGTTGGATCTTCCCTTGGAATCTCCGTATAAAATACATCCTCACCATATGGAAACAATAAAGGGTATTGTAGGGAAAGGTAACATGGGTTAAACTCATGAATGTGCTAGAGACTACAATAGCGGGGGGGGATCACATCTCGAGTACAAGATTTAGGAACAGATTACAACTGAAAAGGCAACTTCTGCTAAATGGCTAAGTGTGTCGCGGGACACACGATCTAGCCTGGCTAGGTGTGTCGCGGGATACATGACCTAGTCTGGCTAGATGTGTCGCGGGACATAGGAAGCCATTTGCAGAAGCTTTACAAACTTCTCTTACATAACAAACAAAGGAACATCTAGATCAAATTACACCAGATATGGATTCCAGAGACCACAAAGATCAATAATCAACACTCAAGAGGGTGTGGATATGAGGGATCCACACTCATCCTGATAAACATGCAAAACACATCAAAATGATTCAAATACATGCAATAACACGAAAACGATCACTGATTCATAGCATCTGAGACTAGAACAGAGATTTCATAATCACAATTCTCCAATCCTCATCAAATTAAGCATGGATACATGAATAAGAAAGGAAAAGAGAGAAGGAGAGAGGAAGAGAGTGTCACCTTTATAGACCGCAAATCCTATACCAAGTTAGGTATAGAATCCTTCAGATTGTCAGCTCCAAAACCAATATCACACTACTCTGATCAGATTAGATGTGTGTGATATAGAGAATTGTATGAGAGAGAGAGAGGATTGTGGATGAGAGAGAGAATTATGGGTGAGAGAGAGGAATTGTGTGTGAATTTTCTGGGATTACTGTGTGTACGCTCTCATTTTGGCAGAGTAACTCTAATGTCGAAAAAGGGATCAATAAATGGGAGGAGGAGGAGGCTTTACTTTATAGGTGCCTGGGAGTGGCATACAATGTCGCATGACTTTGTGTGCTCATTTTCCAATGACACGCTTTTTCACAGGACATAAGAAGCCATAACTGCCTTTTGGCGCCAAATAACCGCCCAGGAACCTTCTTGAGTAATTCACTATAGGTCCAAAAGCCTGGATTAATGCCCTATAGGTACTATCTCAGTAAGGAACTTACGAAAAGTCCTCAAAAGTCCCGGAATAAAATATAAATGTACCAAAATGCCCCTAGTGCACTTTTATCGCATAAAAGGCACTGTACGGATCGCGAGTTGGATTGGGGTACTCACAGTAGCCCCTTGACAACGTCACTTATGGAAGAAGTGGGGTTATCGACAAGAAAGGATCCCAAGCTTAACGAACGGTTGGTGGGAAAAAAGAAAGAAATACCAAAGTGGTCAAATGGCTGGACCATTTGAGAAAGGATTCCTACGTATCCCTAAGAGGGAATCAAGCTGGATCGTAGTTCAAGAAAGTGAAAACGTGCGGTGCCTCAAACCAAAGCGGTATGGATGACTATTATGGGGAAGTCGCCCGAGAGTTTGACCATTATGGGGAAGTTGCCCGAAAATATGACTATTATGGGGAAGTCCCCCGGAGATTTGACTATTATGGGGAAGTCACCCAAAAATTTAACTATTATGGGGAAGTCACCCGAAGATTTGACTATTATGGGGAAGTTGCCCGAAAATTTGACTATTATGGGGAAGTCGCCCGAAAGATTGACTATTTAGAAATAGATAGGAAAATGTCAGGGGCAAAACGGTAAAATAAGCTAGAAGGGCAAAACAGTAAAATAGGCCACAGGGGAACAATTTTGCAAAGAAAATGGGACGGACCCGAAATGAGTGTCATTGATTTTGTAAAGGAAGTGGGACAGACCCAAAGAACAAAGATGATTTTGTTTTGAAAAAAGTGGGACAGACCCAAAGAAAATATTGATTATTTTTGTGAAAAAAGGTGGGATGGACCCGAAGAAGATAACAATGATTTCTTTTGTAAAAAAGTGGGACAGACCCGAAGAAAATAACAATGAGTTGTAATTGACTGAGATATGTTTTAATACGTGTACTGTGTTTACCTGCAGGGATTGCGCACGAGAGGATCACCTGAGGTGATCAGGCGGTTTTGGAGGAGCTTGCTAGGTAGTGCAGATGAGGCACATTCACCCAAGGGCATGGTTTATGCAGCTGGATTTGGGCAGTTCTTTGATATGGCAGAAGCCATTGGGGACACCCAGAGGAGCGTTGAGCTGATGAAGGCTTTTCGTCAGTTCTGGTGGGAGTCCACCCATTCTTTTCATTTTACTTGGGGTGATGCCACAGTGACCCCTTATGATTTTGCGGTCATTACAGGGTTGCCATTCACGGATCAGCCCATTTATACCGTTGAGCTCGAGCCCCTTGCTGAGGATGACTTATTGGGACTAGTCGGCTTTGCCCTTCAGGACAAGAAGGGAAATGGTTATGAATTGGGTGAGATCCATGGGAAGATTGAGGAGCAGAGTCAAGCTTATCCTCCTGTCTTTGATGATTCCTCTAATAGCAGGCTCCGGGCTGAGAGACTGGCTAAGGCCTTTGTTTGGGTTGGGTTATCTGACATGCTATTTCCCAATGGTGCTTCTACTGCTCTCACTGCTCTTCTTGAGGCTCTGAGGATCTGGGGAAATGTGGGAAACCTTTATTGGGGAGAAGAAGGACTTGCTGAGATGTATCTGGCCCTAGATGACATCAGCAGGGGGAGGCGAAGTCCTTCAACTGCTGTCAGATGGCTTTTGAGGTAGCTTTCATCCTTACTTTTCCTTGTACATTCATTCTCATCATCAGTTATTATCATTATTTCTTTATCTCAAACTGTCTGATTTATCCTTTTCAGGCCTGGACCTATGAGGTGTTTAGCGGACACCCTTGAGTATCAAGGATGAGTTCCCGGCTACTACTTATCCCGCTCTTCACTGTTGGACCAAGGATGCCCGGAGACAGACTCGGGTGGCTGGAGTGAGAAGTAGGATGACGACCTCATATGCTGATACTATGATACTGTTGAGAGGGGTCCCCCATAACCTCTCTTTATTCCCATGGGCTGACAAATACCCAGCTGTGCACTTGGATTATGCTATCCATCTGACAGAGTGCCGCAAGTTGCTAGTGGGCTTGACTGGAGATGCTCTATACTTGGAAGAGAGAGTGTATAGGCAGCACGGGGCCAACAGACATGCCTTAGTCCCCGATGATCCTCCGAATAGGATGTGGTTCCCTCGCCAGCTGGATGATGTAGACGACTTGATTTTGGGTGTGGGGGCCCATCTGTATGCACATGAGGGTGACTATGCTATGTATGTTGCCGGGAGGTTGCAATCTCCTCAAGTCAGAGCTGGTTATGATGCTCAGGGTTCGGGGCCCTCGACTGGATTTGTGGCTAGACCTCCTCTGCCTCCAGCATATATTGACTATCAAGGTGGTGGCCATGTGCGGCGAGCTTTCATCGACATGACTCAGATTCATCCTCATCTTCAGCTTCCACGAGGCTCGAGATCTGTAAGTATTACTTTCTGCCTCTTTTGAATTGCTTGCTTTAGAACTGTCTTCTGAAATCTTTATGTCTGATTGGAACAGGTTCCAGCCAAGGCTTATAGGCACTTTGCTCGAGCTTTCACAGATGCCGTGGGCATGATTCACCAGCTGCAGAAGGGCGTCAAGTATTGGAAGAATCAATGCAAGCCTAGGGTTCAGTGAACGTCTCCCCTCCAGGTCAGCCAAAGAGGAAGAAGAGTCATTTTGATGCGAGTGCTAGCGGATCGAGGGTTCGGACCAAAAATCCATCTGTGACTCTTTCTAGCTCCAGCGATGATGATGAGAGTGATGATGCTGAGACTGATCCAGTCGATCCTCATGAGCTCGACTCAGTTGTTGTTGATGAGGCCGATGATTATTATTGCGTGGAGAATGAGGCATATCAAGCTCCTTCAGACGATCCAGATGATGAGTACGAGGAGGATGAGGAGGGTGATGAGGAGGATGATTCAGAGTAGCCCCTTGATTAGATTGTGATCACTTGATTATTGTACCTTGTGGGAAACAAACACTCAACTGCACTACTTTACTTTATTCATTTGACTAAGCTATTTTTATTCTGAACATCTTTGTATGAATTTGAACTTGGTTATTGTTAGCTTTAATGCATTGTTAGCTTTATTGCACGAGTCCATCTTATTTTGAAAATGAAAATGGGGTGATGATTGAATGGGGTGAGTGTGTATATGAATTTATGGTTTGTATATGGGTTTGTATATGTGTCTATGATGTATGGCCATCTTTTCTTGATCCACCTCGGCCATCTTAATCTGATTGTACCCGGCAAAACCATCAACGAAAAACTTGACTTCATAATTCGCAGTTGCATCACGAGCATATCTATGTTCGGTAGAGGGAAATCATCCTTGGGACTAGCTTTGTTGAGATCTCGAAAATCCACACAAACACGAACCTTTCCATTAGATTTGGTGACTGTCACGATATTTGCGAGCCAAGTCGGATATTCGATCACTTTAATGAAGCCTACCCGCAGAAGTTTCTCAATTTCCTCTTTAACTTGCAAAGACCACTCGGGTTTAATCCGTCGCAGCTTTTGTTTGACAGGCTTAGCATCTTCGTCCAATGGTATCTAATGCTCCACTATAGACGTATCCAGTCCTGGTATATCCTTATAAGACCAAGCAAAGACATCCACAAATTCCTTGAGCAATTCACAAAGGGCTTCGTGCTCGGCTCCGGAGAAGAAACTACCAATCTGTGTCTCTTTAGGCTCCTCGGTTGTTCCCAAATTCACCGTAGTCAATACCTCATCGGCAGCTCGGGCCCGACTTTCCTCTCGGTCAATAACCTGCTTTGAAATATCATTTAAGGATTGTTTATCTAATGTGTCTGCATTATCTTCGAATGAATCTTGATTAATGATTTTTAAGTCTTTATGTTCATTTTTAGTTAAGCGTTCAATTGTTAAATTGGCAATTAAGGGATACTCAGAAAGATCAATTATTTCATTAAGAGCGAAGGGAAATACAGCATCAACGACACAATGATGATCTTCAGTCGTGAGGACATCAGACCTATCATCTAACTCAAATTCAATCACAAGAGACTCAGAGGACTGACTCAAAACAAAAGGAGTAAATTTTGACACAGAAGAGCCGGGATGAGGTGTCAGTCCTAACTTCTCAATCATAGTCTCCTTGCTAGCAATGGGTCCTTTGAAAGAAGTCCAATTCCTCAAGGGAATCTCTGTGGTAGACACAAAAGTGCGTGGATCAATCACTTTCTCTCCTTTAAACTCGATGACAGCCACAAACTCATCCTCTAAGGCTTTCGAGGAAAAATCAATCAAATCAGGCGGACCCTCAGCAACAACACTCTTGGGCAACGGTGCATTCTCTGTTAGACCACTCAAAGACTTAGCTTCAGGTACCTGGAACAGATTCTCCACCGACATTTGAACTGGGTACTCAACTCCTCCATATTCAGACAACTCCAAAGCTTCAAAGAGCTTTGCCAAATCTTCACCCACATCCACTGCAGCAGCATTGCGGATCTTACCAATCATGGGCTCATCCAAAGTTAGCTTTTCAAACCGATCAAGCCATTCAGGACCCCACAAGTGATAGCTATTCTCATAAGTAGCAACATTACCCGGTCTTCTCAGCGCATTGATGAACATTTCTCGGACTGGATTGTGATTAGTAGTAAGACCACTTATGACATCAACTCTTTCTTTCATCTGGTTCAACCTCATTTCTGGGCATACAAACATCTCACCCTCACTAGTAAAGTACTTGTTAAGAGATAAGCTATATGGACGAAGATTCGGCTTCCTGTAAGGCCTACCGGCAGCTAAAGCCATTCGTTTCTTAAGAGCCTCGGCTTTGTCATATTCTTTATCTTCACCAGTCATCACATATCCTAAACCTGTTTTGTTTCTCTTGGGCTCAGGAGCTTCAATCTTGTACCTACCCTGTTGACGCTTTCCCAATCCCAAGCCAGAGATGTAACTCATACTGCGCATCATTTTCAAAATAGGAGGAATCTTATCAGAAGAAACAGTCAAGTCAATAGCACATACTTGTCCTTTTGGATTTTCCAACGTAAACCCACTGAGAATGAGATTTTCTTTGTCCAACTTAATCTCTATCACCGGCATTGCATTAACACTAGTCCCCTCAACAGTAACACTGTCTCCATAAATGGTAGTTTGTATACCATCCTGAACAAACTTCACACACTGATGCAGCGTGGATGCCACTCCACCTATCTCGTGTAGCCATGGTCTGCCCAATAAAGCTGAGAAGGTTACTGGGATGTCGATCACCTGAAATTCCACGACCATATTCTTACCTCCAAATGATAGATTCAAAGAGACAACACCCAAAACGACTATGGAAGTAGAATCATAAGCTTTGATTGTTTGGTTTGAAGGCCACAAGCTCGTTGCCTCAATATCCAGCATACTCATCATCTTTGTCGGGAGTACATTCATGGCTGACCCATTATCTATCAACACATGTGGAATACGACGTCCTTCTAGCGGAACAGTGATATGCAAGGATTCATTGTGATTCGGCCCATAAGAAGGTAAGTCAATCTCTGTGAAAGTAATGATGTTTCCATACTGAGCTGTCCTAATTAGTTGGCAAGCTTCATCCGGAGTAGAATTCACAGACACCTTAGTCCTAGCTAGTGCTTCTTCCAGTTTAAGCTTATGCGGATAGGACAAGGTGAGCAATGACCATAAGGAAATGTCAGCTTGAGTCTTTTTCAACTGAGTCAAAATCGGATCATCTTCATGTGAAACTTCTGCAGCTGATCCATGAGGATATCGTGAAACCTGCTGATCTGAGACTGCTACTCCTTTGTCTTTACCCGACGGTCCAACACCATCTGTACCAAACATCTTTCCCGATCTAGTGAGCAGATTAACTTCACAAGCATCTTCATCCACATAACTCTTACTAGCCTCTTTGAGCTCGGCTAAAGTCAACGGAACTGAATGGTCACTATAAGGCCATACTGCTTGCCTTATTTGGTTAACTGATAAGGGTGCCTCCAAGTTGGCTGCCGTCCTAAGTTCTTCCCATGAGGGTAGAGAGGCATTTGGAGCTGCAGCAGAAATTGCACTGATAACCAGTTGTTCCTCGTACTCATCATATGCTACAGAATCATTTGAATTACGAAAATCATCCAAATACAAGACATAACAGAAATTATCTTTCATTTCATCAACAACATTAGTTACATTGAGATTGGCATCCTTTGACTCAACAAGCTTACAACCAACATCTGCCGACTCTCCAAACTCTATGACATTCACAAAGCTTTCATTGACAAACTCTATCATATTGACCCCATTCTTTGGAAGGGGATTGTTGACAATGTTAGGGCGAGGACCTTTCTCAATCTTCTTGTCCTCTACAAGCCCTTGAATGATCCTCTTCAAAGTAATGCAACTGTTGGTGGTGTGGCCGGGATACCGGTGAAAGCGACAATACTTGGTCTTGTCCAGATTTGGGTTGGGGTTAGCGGGGCTATAGTTGTCAAGTGGCTTGATCATCCTGGTTTGAATCAAACCATTGAATGCTTCTTCGGTAGTCATCCCGAGATCATCATATTTCTGTTGCTGACGGGGCTGAAACTTCCCATTGTTCTGACCATTACCTCCTCCTTGAAGATTATTGACACTGTTATCCTTAACTATTTCTTTTGCTTTCGAGGCAATTGAAATTGGATTTGTTGCTGCTGCTCTATAACGGTAGCTACCACCACTACTGGCATTAGTGTTCGGAGTAAGATTAAAGAGTCTGTTCTCACTACGAGCTCCCATTCCAACCATCTCTCTCAAGTCAGGATACTATCCACTTCCAATAGCTTCTCTGAGAACTGGTTTCACACATGAAAGAAAGATGTCTTTCTGATCTTGCAGCGGAATTGGATTGGACAACTTATTTAACTTTGCGTTCCATCTTTTGTAGAAATCAATAATTGACTCATCATTCTTCTGGATTGTACCAACCAAATCATCCCTGGTTGTATGCCATTCCAGATTTCCACGATACTTCTCGAGGAAAACTTCAGTAATCTGATTCCAAGTGGATCTATTTTCTTGCTTAAGAGCGAGAAACAACGTCAAAGCAAGACCCTTGAGGGTGAGATGGAAGTGCAGAGCCATAAATTCAGGTGTGCAACCCATTGCTCCCATTGTCATCATATAAGTATCAACATGAGTCTTTGGACATGCAGTCCCATCAAACTCCATCTTCGGCATCTTAAAATTGTGAGGGAGAGCTTTCACTTGTCCTGGATCCACTACCTTGAGTCCACTCGTTCCCACGGTCAACTTATCAATCTGCTGCTGCATGACCTTCATTTGCTCCAACAAAGCAGCAACTTCGGGAGTTACATTAGAAGGCTGAGGAATAGTGGGAGATACGGTTGAGGAAGGCACGTAATTGGTTGACTGGAAGAAAGGATTCTCAAAAGGATGCACTGTAGGCAAAGAATCTGGTGGAAGACCAAAAGTACTCGGGATGTTCAAATTGCTATCTAACAGACCAACTAAGTTTGGCACTTTATTCCCGTACTGATCATAGCCATTGAAATGTACCACATTTTGATTACCCAAACGCTGAGAACCTCCTTGAGCTGACATATGTCCAAACTGACTTGCACCGAGCAATGGAGGGAAATGTGCATTCTGGAATGAAGAATTCAAGTTCTGAAGTAGAGCACTAGCAGTCAAATAAGGACCTGATCCTGGATACTGAGTTGATCCAAACTGACGCTGCATAGGTGATGAATCGAAACCATGAGTTGACCCCATCAATGGCTGAGAAAACCCTCCCTGAGGCTGAGAATGATTAAAAGGAGGCTGCAGAAATCCTTCTTGATTGAACTGATTGCCAGAGAACTGATACTGACTTTGGTATTGGGACCCATCTTGCAACTGAGGACCACGAAACTGACTGCCCGGGAAACCTTCCTGATGCTGGGAACTCGGAAGCCAAAAACCTTAGAGACTTTGCTGAGGCTGAGACTGATGACTGTTCTGAAACTGCAACCCAAACTGACTAGGGGGCATAGAAGCATTAGGATTCGCTGACGACGTCAAATCATAGAAGCTTGGTTGTAGCCCTCCAACTCTGCCAACACCACTTTGAGGATTCAACTGCATACCCTGATTCTGAGCTTGGTTTGGTTGAGGTGTCGGAGGAGGAGTCTTACCTTGTGCATTCATACCTGTCCCATGCGTTTGCATGCGGACGGGGCGAGAAGCATAAGTAATGGGAGGAGGTGTAGCATGATAGGTGGGTTGAGGAGGGAGAGAAACATTTCCAGCCTCAAGGTCAGTGTTATTGGCATCAGTGATCTCTTCGTATGACCCATTCTCACGCCTTATCACAGCAACTCCACGAATGCGCATAGATTCCACAAAGTGCTCATGCATTTCATCTTCCCTAGCCTTAGCAGCCTGAGCAAGCATCTGGGCCTCACGCTCACGAGAAAGAGCGGCTTCAAGGGTAACCCGCAACTCTTTAATAGATAAACCATCCGCACCCTGCTGACCCATGGCATGCGAACCTCTAGACTGGTTGACCATAACGTTCTCTGCACTAGACATTTTGGTCTCCGAATCAGATGAAGAATACCACTCGGATACTGTGACTGCTTCCGTTACCTCAAAAACATGGACTAAACGAGCACTAGGAACTGGAGCACGAAACCAACTTACCATAGCTGCAGAGGTAAGGTCTTCTTCTCCTAGGGACTAAGAGTACCTCCTTTTTACTTATAGGATCCCATAAGTTTGACTAATATATAGGCATGTTTCTAGGATTTCCTCAACAAAAGGAATGCGCCGAGGGGGGGGGTCAGCTTGTTCCATGGAAGACTATGTGTAAGCCAAAGGTGACATGGTATGAGTTCTTGAGAATTTTATACGCATAAGGTTTCTATTTGTGTTTTAAAATGACTTTTGTGCACTTCTTAAGTGAGCCAAATAAATAATGTCATGTGAAATTTCAGGTCATAAAGTCAAATGACACTTAGAATGAATAGAATAATACTTTTCTATTATATACTCCCTCCGTCCCGCATAAGGTTTCTATTTGTGTTTCAGCACGGGAATTAAGGAAAAGTGTAATTACCTCTGTGTTGTGAGTATGAAAAGTGAGGTGGGAGAGAGAATGAGTGCGAGAAATAGTAAATTGAATGGTGTGGGAGTATAAAGTAAAGTAGGAGAGAAAATGAGTTGGAGGAATAGTAAAGATTTTTTTTACCATTTTAGGAAATAGAATCTTACATGGGATGCCCAAAATGGCTAAATAGCAACCTTATGCGGGACGGAGGGAGTATTATATAGATGAAAAAAGTTTATTAATACTATATTATAAAAAATTATTCATAATTATTTAAAGTCAAAATAAGATACTTAACTTAAATTGAATTTGAATGATTATGTGATAGAGCAATTCTATCCGATTGTGACATGCTATACCATTATCCCTATTATCAGCTCATAGTATATTCTTAGTGTGAATTGAATTCAATTGATTAATGAAATTAAATTAGTATTTGATTAATAATTAAATCTGATTTAGAGGTAGGTTGTAGATTAGATGGAGTTTTGAAAATTTTAAATCATGATATGATTTACGAATAACATCAAATCAATGCAGTTCCTTAAAGGTAATAAATTGAGATTTAATTTAACCAATTCAAGTTCAAAATAATTTTATGATAAAACCTATATTTCTCTAATTTTTAATTAAAATAATTGTAAATAAAATAATCTTGAACCTGTTATGATATAAAATTATAGAATATATTTATATTTCAAATGTGAAATTTAACCAAATGTGAAACGACAATGAGATAAAAAGACAAAACATAATATGAGATGAAAAAAACTAAATATCAAATTTAACCAAATAGATAATTAAACATTGTTTAACCAAATCCATGTCTAACAAAATAAGAACCAAAAATCCAACCATGTTGTTAAACCAAGTGAAATAATCTAAAAAATCGTAATTCAAAACTCGAAAAACCCAATGTTGTACGAAAGATGCTACTTCTCTTGCTTTATATTCATTTTAACTTTTGTAATTGACAATTGGGCATCCTGAATATTAGTTGCTTCATCAATCTTACGCTTCTTTGGAGTATTGTCTTCGGCACTATCACCAACAACTTCAATCAAATCAGCTTCGTCCGCGTCTATTACTTTAAGCTTGGAAACAACCTCCTGCATAAGAAAGAAATAAAATATAAATAGTTATATAGTCTCCTTTAAATTATAATATAATAGTGAAGACGTTTTCCAAAATGACGGTAAATTAAAGAATTAAACGGTGTTTTTGCTTACATCTTTATTTATCAAGGCACGATACTGAGAGATTATCGAGGCATCATTTGTTATCTTTTTAACTGCGAAGCTGCGATTGTTATCGGCCTTCTCCTGTGTTGTTTTGTTAAAATCAACTTTGAATATGCATTCCATATCCAACAAAGGGCTTAAACCTTTGGGCAAAGTACCCTGTTTATGTAAAAATGTTAGATAATATTTACTACCAATTGTCTATAAATTTTTAAGTATTTGAAAAAATAAAAGTGAATACCTCTTTCACATTTGATAAAATATTTTTAGTTGACTCATTAAGCAGGTAAGTGGCTGCACTATCAAATAACATGAAATGAGCTGAGGCATTATCATCATCCATCACCTCAATCCTGATTTTGAACCTAATTAAAAAAAATTAATATCAATTGATCAAACAATTTATAACTTGTTGCACTATGAAATGATGAATAAAAATAATAATTTATACCTTGGAATTACACTTTCAGCATCCTTTTGGCACTTTTCACAAAACTTATAACCCTTATTTAGTCCCTTTGTACAGTTATATTTGTCACAACCATCGTAGTACCATCCATTGTCAAGGTCAATATCAGTTATTGTAGCCAAGACATTTTTTACCTCAAACTGGTCACAAAAATATTAACATATTGGTTAGAATTGACTTTAAAATCTTTAAATTTGTTTATATAATAATGCGGCTTAGTGAATGAAGTGTATAATGAATAGTATGTGTAAATGTTAGAAAATGTGTTGCCATGTGTCATTCCCTGTGTTGCCAAACCAGTGTTGCCATAGGTGTTGCTATTTAGATTTGGCAACACCAGAATAGTTACTATATTTTTCACAAATAATAATGTGTAAATTAATGTTTATATATCAGTTGTTAGTCTGCTATTTGTGAGCTTGAATAGGTCAACAAAAGATGCCCAGGCGTGAACTTCAAAATAATGAAGAAAAGTTACAAATAAACACATGTTTATATGTAAAATTGGTGACCAAGTAAAAGAGCTATTGGTTAGCTATTTAGAGGGAAAAAGATAGAGTACAAGGTATCTACAGCAGAGGTGTACAAGCATGAGAAGCCAGGAAGACCAAGTCTTCTATAAATGAGGCGGGTAGGAGCTAAAAATGAGGAAACAACTTCAAGGCTGTTAGCTGATCATTTTGAGTAGGCTCCAAGTTTTGGAGGCCTATATATAGTGCAGTCGATCTACATTTGAGATCATCCAATTCAGAAGGCACAAATCTGCACAAGAAAGAATTTTGTTCTTCAAGTGTCGCCATTCAGTGTTGGCAACACTTTGTCCAACACTCGAGAGTTTCACATATATCTTTGTATTTTCGTGAGGTTTTGAGTGTTAGTATTCAGAGAGAGTTCTATATTTATTGTTCCTTGAGTTAATGATTATTTATCATTAAGGGAACTTTTCGACCTTGTATTTAATTCATTATATATATATAAAGGTCTTGCCCTCCTGGCACCCATCAAGTTATATATATTTATATAACTTGATAAAAATTTAATTCTTGTGTATCTTTATTTACTTCCGCTGCAAATTAGATTTATTTCTATTATTTTTTGTTTTCGAATTGGTATGTGTTGTTGTTAGTGTTGCCGACACTAAGGACAACACTTGTGAGTTTTGTCTCACTTTTGCTAAGCCATAGACAATTTCAATTGGTATCGAAGCCTAGCACTTGATATACTAAGTGTTTTGATCCTTTTGTCATAGCTTATGATCCTGCTAATCCTAATCAGAAAAGATTACTGGTTTTAGATGGATCAAATTATGCTTATTGGAAGATTCGTCTTCGCTCGCATATCAAATCAATTGATCTTCGAGCTTGGCGATCTGTTTTAAATGGTTATTTTCTTCCATTACTCCTTCCAGATGATGATGGTGACGTTCAAGTCAAACCTGAATCTGAATGGACAATTGAAGAAAATAATCTTGCTAGTTTCAATGAAAAGGCACTAAATGCTATCTATGAATGGGTTGACTTGCACATGTTCAAACTCATTCAAAATTGTCCCACTGCAAAAGATGCTTGGGATACTTTACAAAGATTTTATGAAGAAGATGGTAGTGTCCGAGAAATAAAGCTTAGAGGTCTTACTAGTAAATTTGAAATATTAAGAATGGGTGAAAATGAAGATATTACTTCTTATTTTAAAAAGTTGATTGATATTTCAAATGCTTGTCAAGTATTAGGAGAACATTTTACAAATAAACAACTTGTTTCAAAAGCCATTCGTACTCTTCCCGAACATTTTAATATTAAAGTTTTGGTCATTGAAGAGGCCCATAATCTTTCAACAATGGATATTAACTCCTTGATGAGCATTTTGAAATTTTTTGAAATGAATCTCAATGAGCAAATCGAGGCTCCTAAAGGTAAAAATATTGGCTTAAAAGTCGAATCTTCGGACACATGTGTGGATGATGAAGATGAAGCTTTCGAGGAGTTAGATGAGAATACTAGTGTAGCTTTACTTGCAAAGAAATATAACTCCATGCTTAGGAAATTTAACAATGTGCAGGTAAAAGCTAAAGACCAATCATCCAAAACGTCTAGTTTTGTGCCAAGAAGAGTTCCTCCTCCGAACCAAAAAGACACCTTACCTAGAGGAGCTTTCTCAGAAAAGTCTCGGTCCGACCCCAAACACATTGAATCTATTCAATGTCACGCTTGTTCCAGTTATGCCAATGAATGTGCTAATACCTTGAGAAAGGCGGGCAAAAATATGTGGGTGTCTCTTAGTGATGGAGAGGAGGAAGGAACGGAGAAGGATGAAAAGGTCGAGCAAGTGGTTATGTTGGCCACGGTAGAGGAGCTGCCTTCGACAGAAGGTGTTGCCTCAAGTGTTGTCCCAGATATGACAACACCTGACACAACACTTGTGACTTCTTCAGAAAGTGTTGCCTCAAGTTTCGTCCAGGAAATGGCAACACTTGACACAACACTCAGCAGGTATGATTCTTTAAATGATATTTGCTTGCATGGTTCTGTTGATCTAAATCCAGAGGAGTCTATAGAGGATAAACTTAATAAAGATGAGCTCATTCATGAATTAAAAAACCTCTATAAGTCTCTTCTCGTAGAATGGAGAAAGGAGAATAAGATGGTGGTATTCTTGAAAAAGGAAAATCATGATCTTAAAGACTCCTTGACTCGGCTAGAGGTTCAACTCAGTAGGAGAGATTTGGATCTTGATAAACTCAAGGCCAAACTCAACCTAGCCGAATCCACCTTCAAAAAACTCAACATGAGTTCATCCAAATTGGATGAGATACTCAACTTGAGTAAGCCTCTTAAAGCTGGTCTTGGGTTCCAAGAATCACTAGAAAATATTACCTCTTCCTTATTTGATGTTGAAACTAAAAATCGTTTTGTAAAAGAACAAGTCAAAGAAAAGGGTAGTACTTCTAGTGATACTTCTGAAAAAACCATTGAGTGTGAATACTGTCACAAACCTAGACATAAAAAACCAGATTGCTTTATTCTTCAAAAGAAAATGTCCAATTTGCAAGTGTTGCCTCAAGTGTCGTCAAAATCTCAGGACAACACTCGAGACAACACTGGTGGGCAGAAGTTCAGATTTTCAAAAAAGGCTTAGTTACCCAAAGAAAAACTGAAATGCTATGTTGTGTACACTGCTTTAAGGACTAACATTTCAGGTGCTTGGTACTTTGATAGTGGTTGTTCACATCATATGACGAACAAGATCATTCCTAAGGAGTACCAACCTATTCAAGGTGGCTCAGTAACCTATGGAGGTGGAGGCAATAGTGAAATAATAGGAAAAGGAACACTAGATATTGTTGGTTTTCCTCCTTTAAAAAATGTCTTGCATGTAGATGGTCTACTTGCTAATCTAATTAGCATTAGCCAATTATGTGATGACAATTTGGAGGTAAAATTTAACAAGGATACCTGTGAAGTGTTTGATAATACTAAATTTTGTGTCATGACTGGAACAAGATCAAGTGATAATTGCTACTTTGTTGGTAATAAACAAGTGTGCAATTTGACGAAACTTGATGACATAAGATTATGGCATCAAAAGTTAGGCCATTCTCATTATAGGAATCTTGAAAAGATTATCAAACTCAATGCGGTCAAAGGAGTTCCTAAGTTAAACCTCATAGACACCATGTTGTGTGGTGACTGCCAAAAAGGTAAGCAGACTCCTGTTGCTCACAGTGTTGGACAACACAATGAGCAACACTCAGGAACAACACATTGTTTTCAGCTTTTACATATGGACTTAATGGGTCCTATTGATATAGAAAGCTTAGGAGGTAAGAAGTATGTTTATGTTATAGTTGATGATTTTTCTAGGTTTACATGGGTCTACTTTTTAAGAGAAAAATCTGAAACGTTTGATAAATTTAAACACTTATTTTCCAAAATCAAAAACATGTTTTGTTCATCTATTTTTCGTATAAGGTCAGATCATGGTAGAGAGTTTGAAAACATCTTCTTCTATACATTTTGTAGTAAAAAGAGGATACACAATGAATTTTCAGTACCTAAAACACCACAACAAAATGGTGTTGCTGAAAGGAAAAATAGGACTTTGTTAGAGATGGCTCGTGTTATGCTAATTGCTAGAAATATTTCTAAAGGGTTTTGGGCAGAAGCATTAAACACAACATGCCACACTACGAATAGAGTTTTCTTAAGACCCGGTACAAATATGACACCCTATGAAATTTTAAATGGTAAGAAACCTACCGTTCACTATTTCCACATTTTTGGGTGTTTGTGCTATATTTTAAATGACCGGGAATACTTAGGAAAACTAGATTCTAAGAGTGACAAAGCTATCTTTCTTGGCTACTCTCAAAACAGTCATGTGTATCGATTCTATAATTTGAGGTTAAAAGTGATTCAAGAATCGGTAAATATTGAATTTAACGATTACTTAAATGCCACAGGAGAACCAGCTGAAGATAAACCTCTGACTTTGCTGGAAGAAGTTGAACAAAGGGCTGGAACAGAAACTGGTTCGACCAGTACAGCCACAGATTCGGGTGTTTCCCCGAGTGTTGCCCCTGGAGAACAGAACAGTGGCTGGAAATCCTGAAAGTAGTGACTCAGAAGAAGAAGATGGATTGGTGTACCATCATGGCAGGAGAGATCCCCCAGTAAGAATTAGAAATTACCATCCCATTACTCAGGTAATTGGTGATGTTAATGAAGGGGTTAGAACAAGAAATATGGAGCCAGTAGACTACAGAGATATGATAAGATATGTGTGTATGTCCTCCACATACTCCAAGGTAAAACACTCCTATTTCGTTTCTGCTCTTGAACCTAAGAATGTGATTGAGGCTTCAAATGATAATTTCTGGATACAAGTTATGCAAGAAGAGCTTGAACAATTTACCCGTAACGAGGTTTGGTGTTTAGTTCCACGTCCTTTACATACAAATATAATTGGAACTAAATTGATTTACAAAAACAAATCTGATGAATTGGGTAACATTGTTTGTAATAAAGCTCATCTTGTGGCTCAAGGCTATACACAAGTGGAAGGAATCGACTTTGACGAGACCTTTGCACCTGTGGCTAGAATTGAGTCAATAAGACTTCTTCTTGCTATAGCCTGCTAACTTAAAATCACATTACACCAAATGGATGTTAAAGCGGCTTTCTTGAATGGGTACTTAGATAAAGAAATTTATGTTGAGCAACCTAAAGGTTTTGAAGACCCATTTCACCCGAACCATGTATACAGACTTGATAAAGCCTTATATGGCTTGAAACAAGCTCCTTGTGCATGGTATGTGTGTCTAACAAATTTTCTTCTTGAATATGGATTTGTTAGAGGCGAAGCCGATATGACATTGTTTATTCTAAGAGAAAATAAAGAACTTGTCATAGCTCAAATCTATGTTGATGACATTGTTTATGGATCCACATCAAAAAATTGTTTGTAAAATTTTGTGGAGGCTATGACATCAACTTTCGAGATGAGCATGATAGGTGAACTTAATTATTTCCTAGGATTGCAGGTAAAACAGTCAGATGATGGAATCTTTATCTCTCAGAGCAATTATGCAAAGAGTATGGTGAAAAGATTTGAATTGGAGAGTACAAAGAGCTCAAAAATATCTATGGGATCATCTCTTAAGGTAGCCAAAGATCAGGCAGGGGAGGATGCTGACCCAACTCTGTATAGATCCATGATAGGTAGTCTTCTGTATCTTACTGCCAGTCATCCCGATATTATGTTCAGTGTAGGTGTGTGTGCTAGATATCAATCTGCTCCTAAAATTTCTCACCTAAATGCTGTCAAGAAAATCATTAAGTATGTGTCCGGGACTAGTGAATTAGGAATATGGTTCACCAAAGACACTAATAACAATTTGGTTGATTTTAGTGACTCTGATTGGGCAGGGGATATAGATGATAGAAAGAGCACTAGTGGGGGTTGATTTTTCTTGGGTAATAATCTTGTGTCGTGGTACAGTCGCAAGCAAAAATGTGTCTCCCTCTCGACTGCTGAATCTGAGTATGTAGCAGCCGGGAGTTGTTGTTCACAATAATATGGTTAAAACATATGCTTGACGAATATGGTCTTGATTGTAATATCTTGACCATGTATTGTGACAATTTGAGTGCCATAACATTTCCAAAAACCATGTACAACACTCACGCACTAAACATATAGATATCCGCCATCACTTTTTCAGAGATTTAGTAGAAAAGGACTTGATCCAAATAGAACATATTGATACTAAACCTCAACTTGCTGATATTTTGACCAAAGCCCTGGACCATGAGAGATTTTAAAGTTTGAAAAAATCTCTTGGTTTGTGTTTTCTATAAATATGTTGTTTCAAGTGTTGCCGTCTGTGTTGCCAATACTGACAGCAACACTGTGTATTTGTTGTATATTTTATACTTAAAAAAAAAAATTAAAAAAAAAAAAAATATATATATATATATATATATATATATATATATATATATATATATATATATATATATATATAGTTTAAACCCAATGGGGGGCATTTACTGACCTTTTTGTTCTAGTATGTGTATATACTTAAGGTTAACATTTTTTGATAAAATATTCCTTTGTGCTTAAAGTGACAAAGTCACTTATGTTGTTGTTGATATTTAAAAATGCAAAGCTTGTTAAAATACTCCCAAAGTAACTCATGGCACGGCGTTCGCTGCGACGATGCTTCCTTGCCAAAACGGGAGTATAATGTAGTTGTTTTATACTAAGTATTAGGGACATGGAGCTCGCTACTACAGTGTACCCTACTTGAAAGGTATAAAACTTACTACATATAGCTTTACACCTTAAGAAAAAACTCGGGGCACGAAGCTCGCTACTACGATGCTTCCTTGTAAATAAAGAAAGTGTAAAGTTTGCTTAAAAATTGCCTAAGGAATGATAAGTTATATATTGTTGAAAAAATATCAAGGGGATTTTATTTAAAAATGTTGTCTTTTGTGTTACACAACATTGCTAGCAACACATTAGTAGATGCTACATTATTTTTTTATTTTTTATTTTTTATTTTTGTTAATTAAATTTTGAATTTCCAAAACTCTATTTTCTTATATTTAGAGTTTGTGAAATTTAAAAGGTTTTTAGCAAAAATATTTAATTTTTGTCTAACTAAATGTAATTTCGAAATGTCTATTTTTTAAAATTCATTTTCTTTTGAATTTTGAAAAACAAAATTTTATGGATATTTCTAAATTTATTTTTAGTTATTATATTAAAAACAAAAAAATAAAAAAAAATTACATTTTTAAAATGGCGGATAACAATGTTGTGTCTGTTAGGATAAGGGTGTTTAATTTAAGTTGAATTAGTCAAATCAACTTAAATCTCTCACTATTCACTCCTTAAATCCCTCACCCTCCTAAACCCTCAACGTCTCTCTCTCTCTAGGCATCCCTCTCTCTCTCTCTAAATGTAAACCCTCTTTCCCATGTTCCTCTTCGTCTTCTTCCCGTCGATCATCCATGGCTAGTCCCTCAAAATCACCTCAAATCACGTCCCCCATGGACATTTCTCCTCTCGCCCCTTCTAGTGTCGCTTCGAATGTCGCCATTCCAATGGAGACATCTCCGACGACACTCTCAGCAACACCCTCAACCTCTCTCCTAGTTTGGACATCATTGTCTATAACCCTCTTCAAATTCCCTCTCCTGTAAGCTTTCTTGAAGCTACTCTTTCGATTGAGCTCACATTTGCACCCCAAAAGAAAACCAAGAAAAGAAAGGTTTTGGATGCTTCTTCATCATTTAGGGGTGGAGTTCGTCGACAATCAGAGAGGATCAAGACTTTGTTTAGGTCCAAAATTCCATCAAACACAGCCGATGACCCGGTTGAGGTGGAAGATAACTCAAGCTCCTCTCTCAATGTCTCGTCCGAGGATGGTTCGGACCCAATTTTTAAAGATACCAAGGAGCCTTCGTCTACTTCAGATGATGATGAGGAAGCCTGGCTTGAGGATGAAGAAACTCTAGCATAAGCTCAGTACATAGTAGCAAAGAGACAGAAATTTCAGAAGAGTGTTGCCCCAAGTGTTGCCAATCCAATGGCAATACCTGAGACAACACCTGCAGCCAAGTCCAAACCACAGTCAAACTCTCCATCTTATTCTCCCATCTCTTGGCCTGAGGTAACAACCCCTACTCATTCTCAAGAGTCTAAATCAGATTATGAATCGTTTGGATATTATGAACGTCCATTTCTTTTCGACGAATTCTATTGTGAATCAAATTTGGATAAGTGGGTTGAAGACTCAGATAAAAGAATTTTGAATGAAAGAAACATTAATGTGAATCAGTTAAAGAGTCTAGGGGTGTACCAATTTCTTGAGGATAGAAATTTTCTGCCTACAGTTACTAAGGTTTTAGGTTATGTCGAAAGCGTAGTTTGGAACTTTTTTGTTCATCTTAGGGAGGGCATAGATGACAGGAGCACTCCTCATTATGGAAAGATTTTTGTGAGGGGTAAGATTTATGATTTTAATCCCTCTGTTATCAAAAAATCCTTTGGCCTTCCTAGTATTGAAGATGAGTGTTTGGATGTCGAACTGAATACCCTAGATAGCTTTCTGACTGGTGTGAGAGTTTCTGTGTGGAGTGATCATTTCAAAGCAACCCATCTTTCGTCTCTGTTTAGTGTTCTTCATAAGATTTGCATCACAAATTGGTTACCTACGACAAATGAGAACACGGTTACCTTTGAGCAAGCAATGTTATTGTACTAATTGGGTAAGAAACAGAGAGTTAATTTTGGAAGATTGGTGTTTGCTCACCTAGCTGCATGGTCCAAAAAGAAGAAAACCTCCTCTTTCATTTTTCCTTCCCTCATATATAATTTCCTTGTGTTTCAAAAGCTTAAACCATGGAATGCGGACAACATCTCTGAAAAGCCTATGTTTTATAAGATTAGTAGACACTTTACTGAAGGATATAGGCATAGAGATTTGCCCTAGGTTTTGGTTACAATAGCTGCTCCTACTGCTGCCCCTGCTACCAGTGTCGCCCCAAGTGTTGCCCCTGAGATTGGCAACACTCCAGGCAACACTGCTCCTGCTATGTTAGATGCTGCTATGGTACTGCATTTTTTCAATAGACAAGTGAAGCATATCGACTCAGTTATCCAGGGGTGGTTGGATATTCGGTCAGACATGATGAATATGGTGGAATTGATTTCTTCCAAAATAGGGGGAGATCAATCAAGACCAAGGCGTGATGGAGCTGATGGAGCTGGACCTAGTGGCATGAATGCAGCTGAGGGAGGTGATGAAGAAGCTGGTAATGCAGAAGGTTGAATGGTTATGTTTGATTTGGTGGTTGGTTTCAAAAACAATTTTATTTGTTTTAATTTGGTTTGTGATGTTTAAACAATTTTAATTCTGTTTTTTTTTTCTTTGTTTCGGCTGGAATTTTCTTCAAACTTAGTTGGTTGTTTTGCTAAACAATTGGGTGGTTGTTTGAAGTTATTAATAATTATTTTGTTTAGTTATTAATTTCATAATTAAGGGGGAGTTTATATAGTATGGGGAGATATATGACTATGTTTGCCTGAAGATTGATGTTGCCACTCGTGTGAGTGTGGTACTTTGGTTAGAAAATATTTTAACATTGCTTGAAGGTTGATGTTGTCACTAATGAGGATGTGGCATTTTTTGATTTTTTGTTGTAGTATGACTAACTGGTTTGCAGGTACATCACGTTGGTATTTTGTGAAGAAATCAGTAACTAAGGGGGAGATTGTAAATGTTAGAACATGTGTTGCCATGTCTGTCATTCCCTATCTTGCCAAACTTGTGTTGCCATTTAGATTTGGCAACACCAGAATAGTTACTGTATTTTTCACAAATAATAATGTGTAAATTAATGTTTATATATCAGTTGTTAGTTTGCTATTTGTGAGCTTGAATAGGTCAACAAAAGATGCCCAGGCGTGAACTTCAAAATAATGAAGAAAAGTTACAAATAAACACATGTTTATATGTAAAATTGGTGACCAAGTAAAAGAGCTATTGGTTAGCTATTCATGGGGAGAAAAAGATAGAGTACAAGGTATCTACAGCAGAGGTGTACAAGCATGAGAATCCATGAAGACCAAGTCTTCTACAAATGAGGCGAGTAGGAGCTAAAAATGAGGAAACAACTTCAAGGCTGTTAGCTGATCATTTTGAGTAGGTTCCAAGTTTTGGAGGCCTATATATAGTGCAGTCAATCTACATTTGAGATCATCCAATTCAGAAGACACATATCTGCACAAGAAAGAATTCTGCTCTTCAAGTGTCTCCATTCAGTGTTGGCAACACTTTGTCCAACACTTGAAAGTTTCACATATATCTTTGTATTTTCGTGAGGTTTTGAGAGTTAGTATTCAGAGAGAGTTCTATATTTATTGTTCCTTGAGTTAATGATTATTTATCATCAAAGGAACTTTTCGACCTTGTATTTAATTCATTATATATATAGAAAGGTCTTGCCCTCCTGGCACCCATCAAGTTATATATATTTATATAACTTGATAAAAATTTAATTCTTGTGTATATTTATTTACTTTCGCTGCAAATTAGATTTATTTCTATTATTTGTTGTTTTCGAATTGGTGTGTGTTGTTGTTAGTGTTGCCGACACTAAGAACAACACTTGTGAGTTTCGTCTCACTTTTGTTAAGACATAGACAATTTCAGTATGATATACCTCATTACTGCTGAGTAAGTCGCTAACAACCATGATATCGTTTGCTTTTAACCAATCATCACCACTGCTATTCTGACTAAAATTTGTTATAAGACTTCTGCTGCGACTAATTGTCGGACGCTCAGGGCCACGCCTAATAATATTTAGGTAATATGATTAATTATAGTAATTATGTAGCTATTATTTTCTTTATTCAAAATCATATAATTTGCTTAATGTATATTTCACTAACCTTTGGAGGAAATCTTTTACTGCAGGAAATGGTGGATTAATGAACATCTTAGTGCAATTCTTCATTGTACCAACGCGTAGTTGATCTAACAAAATGAAATTTACATTATTAAATGATACTAAGGTAAAGATAATATCATAAAACTTTACTAAAATTTAGAAAATACTAACCTTTAAACATAGACACTTGAACCATTTGCAGTATCAAAATTACCGGTTCGTCAACAAAATCATCTCCACCATTGATGAATTTTTTCATATCTTCAGCATGATTGTCCCATAAAACTGCAGTTAATGCATTTCATCTGCAATTTGATATGAATTTTGTTAATTAATAAGATTAAAAACGTATTGTAAAATAATCATATTAAAGTCAATATATACCTACTTTGTATCAATCAGTTCGACGTCGAGCAACTTAGCATTACGCGTTTGGATGAACTGAGCTTCGCCCAGGGGCAAAATCACCTCACCAATGACATCTAAAAAACCATAGGAAAACACATTATTTCACTACATTTGAGCAAATGATGGATAACATTGCATTCAACATCAATTACAACTAACAATACTAATAAATACTAATACTTACCCAACATCCAATCCTCAGTTGGGATTGGAATTTCACCTTTTACAATATCCTCAAAAGAAGATAACTGAAGACCATGATCAGAAATAGAGACGGGAGTATCGACAGTGGATACTTTGGTCACAAAGGAAAAGACCAACTTTGATTGATGGTTAATCCTGGTCTTCTGCCATTGTTGTATTTCATTCTTTATTTCAAAAAAATTGGTAATCTTAACAATTCCACATTCGATAAACATATCCTTGAAGTTTTCAGCAAATTTTTTGTGGACAAACACTTGAATCTTAGATCCCTATTTTTTGGATCATAGATTCAAAAAATATATTAGTAATAAAATAAATCTCATTATAAATCTATTATTCCAACAAATTAAAAGAATGATAACAAATATTTTTAATTTAAAGCATATTTGATAACTAACATGAGAGTCAAGGCATATCATATCAAAAGAAGTCATTCCTTCTTTATCAGTGTGCTTTACTAATCTCAAGATCCGCACAACAATGCTACGTTGTTTAGTATCTCCCTCAATATCGCGAATAGCTATCTCTTGCCCACGTTTTGCCATATTGCCTTGTTTTTTTAGATAAATTGTAAAATACGTGAGTTAGTTTATATAATACACGTATAATACGTGTGTTAGCATTAATTTGAAAGAAACTCGCGTACGCCGTAATTTGAAAGAAACTCGCAACAAAAAATTATTTTTTATTTCCTACTCCACTACTCTTTTTCTTACTTTAGTTTCCATATTCACAACATCTGCTCCACTTTCAATATTATACATATATATAATTATATATTTTTAATTCTCGTGTATTCAATATTATACATATATATATAATTATATATTTTTTATTTCCTACTCCACTACTCTTTTAAATTTGCTTTTCATCATGAGAGCAAATTTTTTAAGTTTTTTTAGACATCCATTTTGTGAGGGAGAGAGTTGGAAGGTTATTTTGAGACGGAAGAATTATATATTATTAAGAATATACAACACCAACAAAGTAAACAAAAAATTTATAAATACCTCTAAACTTGGACGCCAAAAAGAAACGTGGTAGTAAAACACTCGCCGGAGAACTTGGTCGAGAATAGGAAAACTCTCAGCAGGAAAAAAAATAGGAACGAATAACAAAAGAAAACACAATGAAGGGCTTAAATATTAATATTTTATTTATAGATAAGATCTCTAGATTAAATGGATCAATTCTTAAGTTTAAATGAGATAGAATTCTAAATTCAAATAATTTTAAATTATTATTTAGATAACAATTAGTAGTAAATTAATTTCCTTAAACAATATATATATGTAAATGATTCTAATTTCAAATTTAAAATTATTTTACAATCTTTTAAAAAAAAAATTATCGCATTTCAACGGGTGCACTTAGTGGTGTACATTGTATAGGTCCACTCGCTACAAGATAATAATCCCTCCGTCCCGTAAGATGTTCCCATTTTACTTTTGTTTGTTCCAAAAAGAAAGTTCCATTTTCAAATTCAAAATAACTAAACCTCTCAAACTATACCACTAAAATGTTTGAATAGTCATTTGCCACAAGCGGAATTCTACTTTATTAAGGTAATTCTTACTTTCATTAAGAATAATGATTGAAAGAAAAATATACCACTAAAATGCTCGAATAGGCAAATAGGAACATCTTTATGGAATGGAGGGAGTATAATTTAACCTAATCACTGGAATACCACTTATATTCAAACCTATTGCAAAATTTCCAAACTTTGCGGAGATCAAGGTGAATGCATAAGGAAGTCTAAATGGAATCAAGATACTACTTTTTGTATATTTTATATTATTATTTAGAGATAATTTTCTTGTAATATTGTTGTTAGCCTGTCAGAATAATTTTTGTTGTGGGCTTTAGTATATATGGTAGTTTGAATTAAAACATGATGATTTCAAAAAATTCAAAGTATATATGGTAGATTGAATTTAAGCATGATGATTTCAAAAAATTGAAATTAGTTAATCATGTACGCCGTAATTTTGTCAAAGTTACGGATTATTACGCGTATAATTGACGAATCACGTAATTAACACGTAATGAAAGAAATACGGGCGTATTAATGGTAAAGAAACGGGAAATTAGGGAAATGTTGGAAATGTTAGAATGAGATATCTTGACGGAGTGGACCTATAATTTTAAAAATCAACCCCTATAAATTTTAAAAATTACTAATTGAATTTCAAATGGATGATTGTGATTGGTGGATATATGATGGAAAGATTGGCCAATGATATTGTGCCACTTGGAGTTTTCTAGGAGCTTGAAAAACTTTTGCTATTATGTATAGTATGGAAAGGTTAGAATGAGATATCTTGATGGAGTGGACCTATAATTTTAAAAATCAACCCCTATAAATTTCAAAAGTTACTAATTGAATTTCAAATAGATGATTGTGATTGGTGGATGATGGAAAAATTGGTCAATGATATTGTGCCACTTGGAGTTTTCTAGGAGCTTGAAAAACTTTTGCTATTATATATAGTAGGGAAAGGTTAGAATGAGATATCTTGACGGAGTGGACCTATAATTTTAAAAATTAACCTCTATAAATTTTAAAAGTTACTAATTGAATTTCAAATGGATGATTGTGATTGGTGGATGATGGAAAGATTGGCCAATGATATTGTGCCACTTGGAGTTTTCTAGGAGCTTGAAAAACTTTTGCTATTATATATATTATATAGTAGATTAAAGAATGTCGATACAACATTCTCTTCAGACATATGCATTTCCTTATGATCATTAGACACATGCGATTTAAGCGTTTTCGATTTTTCCATATCCTTTCTAGCTATGAGTGAACTCAAGCTAGTCAGGGCAGCGAGTTTAGGTTCCCTAAGTGCAAGGTCTAGATCCATGCATTCGAGAATGATCATCATGTTGACTTTCTAGATCTTAATGTTTCTCCCACTCAACATGAGGATCGAGTTGATGTTACAAGATAAATTAACAATGAATAAAATAACAGAATAGAGAACAAAACATAAATCAAATAAGCTCACATATAACTTTAAGCAGAAAACCAACCAAAATATGTTCGAATTTTAGAAAACCCCATTACAAGAAAATCGGTGCAACATTAATTTTAGTCTTTGGACAGAAAATTAACTCACAAGTAATTTTCTTGTTAAAGTGATCAAACATTGACAATAAAATCTTGTCAAATAGTGAGCCTTTCTTTGGATCGACTCAATATCCACCTGGACACCTAACAACTGTCACATATTTATCACCACAAGGAGTGTGTTTGAATTTCTGTCAAATAATAACCTTCCTTGGGCCGATCATTACCTGCATGAAAAGCAAACACGATACCACTAATTGTAACATGTTTATATATCAACAAAATAATAATCTTCCTTTGGGCCGATCATTATCATGTATGAAATACAATTATGGTACAATCAACTTTACTGAGTTTATATTTTAGCAAAATAATAACTTCCTTTGGGCCGATCATTACCCCACATGAAATATGAACACCCTAATAATCATGTATTTCAAAATAAAAAAATCTACATAAGAGAGGCCACTTGGGTGACATGCTACATAAATTAAATAATTTGAAATACAAGACATACTCGAAAATGAGCTCAAAACCATAAAATTAAATGGTTTTGAGCTCATTTTCGAGTATGTCTTGTATTTCAAATTATTTAATTTATGTAGCATGTCACCCAAGTGGCCTCTCTTATGTAGATTTTTTAATTTTGAAATACATGATTATTAGGGTGTTCATATTTCATGCGGGGTAATGATCAACCCAAAGGAAGGTTATTATTTTGCTAAAATATAAACTCAGTAAAGTTGGTTGTACCATAATTGTATTTCATACATGATAATGATCGGCCCAAATGAAGATTATTATTGTGTTGATATATAAACATGTTACAATTAGTGGTATCGTGTTTGCCCCCCCCCCTTCGAGTAAAAAAAAATTAATCATTTTAAATTTATTTTTAACAACTCCTCCCCCACTTCACTCTCCACTCCCTGCCACCCTAACCCCCCCCCCATTGGGTAAAAAAAAATTAATCATTTTAAATGGAATAAAAGTGACGGACCAATTCCAACTTATGAAGCACAATGTTTGGATCATTTTAGAGGTACAACAAATGAATGGGTCCACAAAATGGCTACAATTCTATCGGCCCACAGGCATATATCAGTCGACCAAGATTAGTGTTCGACCTTTTATGGTCCCGACCTAGCTTTGTCCGATATACAATTTTCTACTTGAACAATCTCTGTCTAACTAATGTATGATTTAGGTTGAACTCGAATACTCAGGCGACCTCGACGAACCAACACGTGAATCTACCCACGTCGTCAGTTATAACTGTCTCCTACAATCTCGTAGACCGTTATGCCCCCATTATCTTCGTGATCTAAGGGATTCATTAACATCCCATATAGCCACTATATATATCAGACCACATTCTATGTGAAAAGGTAATGTCATCTTTGATATTTTAGATTTAAGTCATTCAATACAGTTTCATACAAATGTAACACTATATCTCATGATCATGCCGGAGGGTATTAGCCGGAGACAATCGCGACTATTCGTTTGTTCGTGGTTGTTGTCTCAAAACCTAACGGTTCTTTTTATACCGCAAGTGCACGAGTTATAAATAGTATAACAAGTGCAAGTACGGGTCGATCCCACAGAGACATGGTTTACTTAGAAAGATATTTGCTTTTATATAAATTATAGAAATAAGATTGGGGGAAATATGTTTTGGTTTGTGAAAATACTAAAAACATGCACATATTACTTTAATTGAACTCTTATAAGATGAAGGTATTCCCGGGGCTGGGACTCGAGCAATCATTTATTCATCAAATTATCATGCCTTTGAATAAAAGTTTTCATCAAAATCAAGGATGGTACATTCAGCCTATACTACTTCTCAAGATCAAGCAAGTAGTATTTGTATTATTCACTAATTATGCCCTATCTCTCGATGGCCCATAATTAGTAAGAATCCATTAATGTTTGTAAAGTCTACGTAATTTCCATTCAAGGAACATCCCTAGGCCATTAATCTACTATCGTGATTAACGAAACCTAATTCAATTCATATGGTTCCGCTAATCGAGATTCACAGCTACGTCCTTCTCTCGATTAACTAGAATCATACAAGTTGGACGTCTCCAAAATGTAAGTATTTTCAGTTTGATATGAAAGAATTGTTAAGATGAAGAGAGATGGCATGATTTTAAAGATGATAAACAAAATGCTGAATTTCCAACCCCAAGAACTTAGGGGATTACTCACAACCCATAGTAAAACAAGCATAAAGAAATATAAATGAAGATAAGAATAGAAAGACTTATGCTTGTAGAGAAACAGAGGCTGAAAGTAAACTTTAGAAATTTTATTGCTTCAATCTTCGAAAATAACTCCAAGAATCAATCGATGAATCTTTGAATATTGTGTATAAATTCCTAGAGTACTTTGATATGTTTCTGTGTGTTTTCAGATGATTTTCTATATATCTAAGACTGAATACAAGAGTCCTTTTTATAGCCATTTTGGCTGAGGGTTGTATCTCTCGAAAAATGCATCCTTTGGCTGATCAGGGGGGTGCTCGGCCGAGGCAAGGGAGGTGCTCGACTAAGCAAGTCCTTCTCAGCAAGTGCTCCCTTCTGGTCCTTCATGCTCGGCCAAGTCAAGGAAGTGCTCGGCCGAGCAGCAGCTGCTTTGGACTGACTTCTGAAATCTTCCATTTTGACCCCTCTATTTCCATAACTTTACTCTAAGCCCCTTGTACTTCAAAATATGAACCTAAAACCTGTATATTTACACAAAATACCAACCAAGCGTAAAATCGAAGATATAAAATAAAATAAGCTAATTTATACTTAATTGGCACTAAATTTAGAATAAATAACGTAATAAAAATACTATAAATGACTATAAAATAGCCATTTATCAGTGGTTTCAGGTCACGGTATCTGGAATACAACCTATTGCTGGACTACGGCTGATCCGGATCGTTTTCTGCATCATCAGTTTGGTTCCATTGCCGGGAACGATAACACTAGACCTTGAAACCTTAAAAAACACAAAACATGGTATCTGAAGGTTATACCGCCACTGCCTCAAGTGAACCGGCTAATGAAAATGCTGGAGGGAATAACCCAGGCACAGATGCAGGTGCGGGGAACCGTACTGCTAGCTTGCCTCCTCCCCCACCAGGGCACCTCACAAGGAGGGCCACTCATTCGAACAGCATGGCTGATGGGATAGGAATACAGGATATGGGAAGGGACAAGAGACCCATGCCTAACCAAGGAGGAGGCCAGCAGGACAAGAGGATCCAAACGGGTCGAACAACTGCATGTGACATTGCATGTCCCTTTGTTTCTCACCTTAGTAGGAAAAAAAAATAGAGATCTTGTTAGAGCGAGCCAGAGTGTTGCAAAGCTTGCCCGAGGTGCAAAATGAGTTACTCGAGCTACCAGAGTCTCCAAAAAAGGACGGCAGAAGGTCACAAAGGGTAGCTCCTTTTCTTACATCACACAGGCGTGCTAATGGGGGTCCCAGGCCGTCTGGAGAAGGAAGAAGAGATGACAGGCCGCCTCCTACTCACATCTCTGTTGATAGGACTGGTGACCTGAGGGATAGGATCAACCATCAAATGGAACAAGAGGCTGACTCAGCTCAGAGAAGGCAGCTCGAGGCTGATAGAGCTCAATGTAGGTCTCCACCAAGAGGAGATCGATCGCTTAACAGGAGAGATAGGCGAGAAAGAACTCCCCCTAGAGATGAAAGTCAAAGGAAGAACTCGAGGAGGGAGCACCACCAAGAGGAAAGACAGAAATCTAATCCTCTCTTCCATCCAAGAGGCGACCTAGATGGTAGGGAGCTTCTAAATCTAAAAATGAGGTTAGATGACATGGAGGCAAATCGAAAGGCGAAAGATGGCAAGGTCGAACAAAATGATTGTACTCTTTGACCGTTGGCCAAGAGCATGCTCGACAAAGGACCAACTACAGGGTTCAAGCTACCCGTGCTAGAAAAATACTCAGGCACGATCAATGCTTTGAACCACATGCAAAACTTTGAGGCCACTATTTGTTTGGTCTCCTCTGAGGATGATGTGCTATGCAAGACATTAACCAGCACCTTCACAGGTGCAGCACTGACTTGGTTCCGCGGTCTATCAACTGGCTACATCACCTCATGGAATTATATGAGGAGGAAGTTCTTGGAGATATTCGCGACAGCTGGGGCACACAAGTGGTCACCAACCTAAACAACACGACTCAGGGAAAGACAGAAAGTTCCATGAGTTATTTCACACGGTTTGAGGAGTTGGTTGACCAAATTGAGGAAGACCTTACGGACAAGGAGATTATTAACACCTTCAGAAATGGGGTGTGTTCACCCGATCAGGATTATGAGATCCATGTTAGGAGAGCAACCACGAGGAAGGAATTATTTGAAAGGGCATATGATGTGGCCGTTGTAGAGGAACACAAGGAAAGGAAGAAAGAAAGAAGTTCGAAACACTCTGAGGCTGGTGAGTCGACCAAAGGGGGGTCAACCAAGAATGATAACAGCCACAACAACAAGGGTAAAAATAGGACTAGGGTGACTGAGAGAGTCCCCGAAAGCTTCACCCCACTTACTGTGAGTCTGACTGAGATTATGAATACGGTCGACTTGGCCCCCCAGTCCCTATGGACCCTCAAAATAAGTTCAGGTGGAACAAGGCAAATATTGTGAATACCATAAGGACACTGGACATACAACAGAAGAGTATATGAGTCTGAAAAGGATCATCCAAAAATGGGTGAATGAAGGCAGGCTAGTTAGGTTCGTGAATGGAGATCGACAAAACAGAGGGGTACCAGAGCCAAGGCAACCAAGATTGACTCTGGGAGTAATAGCTGAGGAGACTAGCAATACTGCTCTCAAGCACAAGATCTTCCAATTGATCAAGGCTCCATACGTCCCACTTAGGATCTGTGTACATGATGAGGTGATCAGTTTCTACCATACGAGCTGGCTACTAGCATGACAGTGAGGGAGAAAATATTGGTAATTCCATGGCTCATTGGTGACTTTACATCCTGCAGAATATTGGTTGACACGGGGGCCTGAAAATACATCCCCTACTACAAAACTTTCTTAGAAATGGGTTTAACAGATGTCAAATTGTCACCTTACTCGGGTTGACTAGAGGGTTTCACCAATCACATGGTCGATGACAATAGTCAAATAGAGCTAGAGGTGGACGTCGGACAACACCCCTTGAGGACCACATCTAAGGTAATATTTATAGTAATTGATGTTATAAGTGATTACCATGCTATTCTAGGAATATCTTGACATGTCGCCCTAGGAATGATACCCTCCATCCCTCACCAAAGGGTCAAGTTCACTACCATGCTGGGAGTTGGATGTGTATTAAACACGGCTAGGGAGTACCTAGACCATGTGCTTAGATCCAAGAAGAAGAGGGAGTTAGAGATAGACGCTCTATAAGCTAGCTGGAAATTTTTAAAGTCTGTCACCACGACCTCCATGTTAGCTCTAATTCATTGTGTGGAGGAAGGAATGGATTTATTGCTAGAAGAGGCGACCTATCCCTCATATAACCTAGTTATGACCGAGCCGAAACGTCCCTCAGAAAGCGCACAGGCCATAACAGATACACTTTTGGTCGACCAGATCATCATTGGCGACCTATATGTCTCCAAGTCAACCAAAACTCAGGGGCCACCAGTGGAGAAGTAGCTGTCGAGTCGGATGATATGATCGAGGCAAAAGCTCAACACTTAGGTGTTGAGGAAAGAAAAGGGTCAGAGAGATCATAATTAAGACCCTACAGTTTAGGGATGGCCCAGAGCTATAGCCAGTGGATGAGCTGGAGGAGATAGAAGCCAACCATCTTACCCCGAGCAGAAAATTAAGATAGGTAGGCAGCTATCACCGGAAGAAAATGTTGAGATAACTGACCTATTGAAAGAAAGTACATACGTCTTTGCATGAAGGCAGAAGACATGAGAGGGGTTAAGGAAGAGGTCGCAGTACATCGCCTTTATGTCAACCCTACCATAAATTTTAAAAGCCATTTATGTAGTTAGTGGTTGTGGCTGTCATAGGTTTTGAAGTGTGGATGAGTACTCATCACGATGGCTGTCGCAAGTCTCTCACTCTCCCTGATTTGGCTCTTGGTGGCCTAATATTCTATAAGACACAAAGAGTACTCAGGAAGAAGAAGAACCAAGAGAGATAGAGGGAGCAGACTCGGTACAGTGATAAAGACTCAATGCGTGAGTTTCAATACTTGACCTTCTACCATTGTTTGCTTTTTAGCAGTCCAAGCAACAAGGTTCAGACCAACGAAAATACAAGCACCCGTAGTTGATTTTTGATCGTCAACCGAACCTGCCCAATCCGAGTCAGAGTAAGCACAAAGTGAGGTATCCAGTGACTGAGAGAAATGAAGGCCAAGTTGAATTGTACCTTTAACAAAGCGAAGGATACGTTTCACGACAACAAGATGTGTAGTACGAGGACTGTGCATATGTTGACATACTTGATTTATGGAAATCCATATGTTGGGATAGGTTAATGTGAGATATTGTAAGCCACCGACCATGCTTCGATAAGTAGTCGAATCTGGAAGTGGGTCACCATCGTTGGAGGAGAGATGTGAACCTGGAAATAAAGGAGTTGCAGCTAACTTGCAAGAATCTATCTTAAATTTACGGGGAAATTCTGAGGCATATATTGACTTGCTTAAGATAAGAGAAGTGTCAGACCGATCTGTTTCTATTCTGAGAATGAAACCTAATTGGCCTAGACGTCAAATTTCGAAGGTGTTACATATACTGTCAATAACCTGGTTTAACTCCGAAGGAGAAGAACCGATAACAATAATGTTGTTTGGGGTGAAAAAATTTACTCAGCATGTTTTACATCTTGATCATACACCTTGAGGTAACATCTTGATCTTACGTCTTGGATTAACACCTTACAAATTATCTTGTTATTTCGTTCTTATTTTACAGGGATAAGAATAAACATGGAAGACCTAGTCAAACAGCAACTTATTCCTCCAACGAATATCCGGGGACTCGTTCAAAAAATAAGGATTCCATAACGGCTGCAATCATCAACACGAAGCACGATTCTAGGCGAGAAAAATGGGATATCATTTATGTTGTTATTTTCGTTATATTCCAAGTATATAAGCAAAACCAAATACACCTGTATACACATGACACTCTTACTCTGCACATTCGTACTCGAAAACACCAAGATCAATAAGAATACATTTTGGTCAAGGTAGGCTTTTTCTAAAGCCTCCCGAGATTTTGTGCCGGAGAATCATTGTTCAAGGGCTTTCCTCGTTACATCCTTGCGTTCATCTTGATAGTGAATTATATTCCATTTGTACCCAAAGTTTCTTTAATAACTAATTCATCTTGTTGAAAATTGTCCAAAACAATTTGGGGCCGTCTGTGGGAACATTGGTTTTTTAGATTCCAATCAAGATGAGCAATCCTACTTCTGCAATGTCCACACCCAATGTCACAACTGGGGCAAGAACCAACACGTCAAGCTTACCCCTGACATCCGGTGCACCTTCAACTGTTGGGTTCAGTGCTGTAATGCCTCAAAGTCAATGCCTCAACTTGGGAGATTCTTCATCCAAGACGCTGCCTGGAGTCTCATTGGAAATTGTGACCGGCATGACAACCATGATGCAACAATTGAAGAATCAGATGGACGTGCAACAGTATACCAATCAAATGATATTCAATTCAATCAACAGAATGTAACAGGAAATATCAACCTCAAGGAGCAGTGGTCCAACAGTCAGCACGCCTAAAGTCTCACCTCTGCAACCTAGGACTCTTTTTCCAGATGCTGAACCAAGTACGAGAAACAATCAAGGCAATATCTCAATAGCCAGCATTGTTCAGACTGAAAGCAGCACTGTTGCATCCAACCCAATTCCGCTATCAACATGCTTCACCTTTGTAACCCTACCTCCTATGGGGCAAACAGGGAGTTTTAATACGTTTGGTACTCCTTTAAATCTATTTGTTGCCACTAACCCTATTGCAGATAACACCCTCGCTAGAGAAGTGCATCAGATTAAGGATATTCTCGTGAAGGTTCCAGGAGCCACCTTACCCTTCAATCAAGCATCTCCGACCAGCCATCATGATTCACGTTTCGTTCCTGCCATAGCCGGTGTGGAGATCCCCAAGAGATTTCAAGTACCTCCAATGAAACAATACGATGGCACGACGGATCTTGTAGAACACATAGCCCTATACCAAGAGAAGATGGACATTATTAGCATTCCCTACCATCTCAAAGAAGTTTGTTTATGTAGAGGCTTTGGGTCAACCTTATCTGGTCCCGCCTTGATGTGGCTGACTAATCAGTCTATGAACTCTATCTCTTCCTATTCATAATTACTTAACATGTTTCTTAATCAATTTTCTTGTAATTGTGTGTTTGAAAAACTAATGAGTGATATTTATAGGGTGGTACAGCAGCCTGATGAAACTTTAAAAGATTACGTGTTTAGGTTCAACAAGGAGGCCGTAAGCATCCCTCATACTGATGTGTCAACGACAACGGAAGCCTTCAGGATGGGCCTAAAAAGAGAATCACCATTCTACCAAGATTTGGTCATGTACCCGTCTAAAAGCTTAGAAGAAATTAGAACGAGATTTGTTCAATTCATCAAGTTGGAAGAAGATTAGATGGTTCACGGCAAGGCGTCAAAGAAGACACCTACATATGAAAATCCTAACAGAAAGGCAGACTCCTCTCATCATCGATCTAATAGGGGGAAACCCTACTCTAAAACTGACCCTTCTAAAATTAATATTGTAGATGAGGACGACGAGGAAGATGATGCAACTTACCCAAAGAATAGTGACTATTGCTTTTCTATTGATGTTTCAGGACTCCTATATGCAATGGACAACTTGGGTAGCAAGGCAAGATGGCCAAAAGCAACTGACAGACCTTCATCTTGGAAGGACAAGTCTAAGTGGTGTGCTTACCATGAAGATTTTGGTCACACTACCAATAATTACATCTCTTTGAGGAAGAAATCAGCTACCTACTTTCAAAAGGGTTCCTTAAGGATTTGCTTGGAAAAAGAAAAGGACATGTCGAGACAAAGGAAGCCGTAGCCGATGCTCCATCCTCACCTCCTTCTGCAACCAAGGTGATCAATTTCATCACAGGTGGTTCAGACATTTATGGCACTACGTACTCCGCGGCAAAGTGTCATGCTAAAGACTCGAAAGAAGATAAGTCGGAACTGCCAACTAGGCATTCAGACCAGTCTCTGTGTCAACAAATCGTTTTCGACAATGATGATAAAGAGGACATCCTGGACCCACATCATGATGGACTAGTCGTCACCCTACAAACTGCCAACTGCAAAGTGAAATGCATATTAATCGACAACGGGAGTTCGGTCAACCTGATCATGAAGAGCACCTTAGAAGAAATGATGATTCCTCTAACAGAAGTCGTAAAAAATTCTTCCGTTCTAGTATATTTTAGTGGGGAAACCAAGTAGACCATTGGAGAAATCAAGTTGCCCATCTACATCAAAGGAATAAACTCTATGGAAAGGATTTGTGTGATTGACTGCCCATCGTCGTATAACGTCATCTTGGACAGACCTTGGTTCCATAATATAAAAGCAATTCCATCAACGTATCATCAGTGTGTCAAGATACCAACACCTTGGGGCATGATCAGAGTGAAGGGAGACCAACAAGCTGCCAAGGAATGTTACAAAATAGATATGAATGCATGTTCTACTTCTCGCCAGAGAAGAGCTTCAGGGATGTCTTGGAAACTGTAGAGCACGACGTGATAGGAGTCCCTATAGATGTTTCCAAACTTGAAATTAAAGCTCTGGATGTCGATCCCGTTGCCGAAACCGGAATCAGATGTCAAGAACGAAAGATCGATCAGGATGAAGATGTTAAAAGGTCTACATGCTGATGGATGTGAAAACCGTTCTGGGGCAAGTCGTTATCCTCCAAAACGTTCAAGATGGGATACTATTGGCTTACAATGAAGCAGGATACAATGGAGTGCACCTTGGAAAGCGATGCATGCCAAAAATACAATAATATTCTACAGAACTACGTCCTGTACTTTCATCTTGGCCGTTCGTACAGTGGGGCATGGTCATAGTTCATAAATTACCAAAGAAGCCCTGGGAGGGAGAATCTTTATGACAGCTATGACTGATAGAAGCTGGAAGGCTATACATCTTAAGCACAGTTATATGTAAGTTAAAATTTATTAAAATTTTAACGCCAAGGTATGGATCTCTTCTTAATCTTTTTTCAAATTCTCGCTCCTTTTATTTAACTAAAACCCATACTGACTTAAGCATCGGAGGGGTGTTAGCTAAGCTAACATCCAACCCTAACATATTTCTGTGTTGCGAGATGAAAATCCCTTGATATGATGGATAAAGAGCATCAGAGGCCATGTGTCAAACGCCTTGAAGGGTTAAGCTTTTCTTGATGATATAAGGTACACGATCTATTCATACTCAAAAGCACTGTAAAGTATTCTTATAGAATTATGATTATATTATCGCCGGGGCGCACGATTTTCACACTTGATTTAAAAAGCGGACTTAATTCATCTTGTCAGATGAATTATGACTTCTATTTTAATTTAAGTTGTGAACTAAAGGTTGTAACATTAAACATGTTACCTAAAAGACACATAAAAATGATATTTCTACATGTCATCATCAATTGGTTATTACATCGTTGCATGTTATCTATACATCCTGGTTATAACATCGTTGCATGTTATCTATACATCCTGGTAATAACATTGTTACATGTTATCTTTACATATTGGTTGCAACATTTTTACATGTTGTCTTTTCAAATTGGTTATAACATTGGCCTGTTATCACAAGCGTTATGGTTACAACACTATTAAGTGTTTTCTTTTGTTCACAACATATAAATAGTCATAGGAATAAAAACACCGAAAATACCGTCTTGATAAGAAAAGCCTAATAGTTACCTACCAAAAGCTTAAGATGTTGAACCAACCCAACATCTTCAAAATAAACATATAGACTCTTATGAGCCTATTACAAACCAAAAAGTAAAAGATGTTTTAGGGACACACCCCTATTTCAACCAAGTTTGCATGCCAACATAGGCATGACGAATAAAAACACAACCATTGTTCAAAAAACTTAAAAATAAAATTGTTTTTAAATTTCTTTTGCAGGTACAGCTTCACCTCCCTTACTATCTGTACCTTCACCTTCCTTCTTGCCCTCTTCTCTTGCCTCACCTTGATCAACCCCCTTGATTTCCTGCATTTTGGAACTAACTTCACATGCATCAGGAGCTTCACCCAGGAACTCGTTTAACATAGCCACTTCATCCTCAATCTTCCAATTGATATGATGTCCATTCCCAAACTCTCTCATCATTTCAATCCTGCACTCCATCACGGATTTGCTCGTACCCATCATATAACCTTCCTTTACCCCTTCCAGTTCCTTGATATTCTCTTCCTCAACTTTCAACATTCTGGCCGTTAGGCTCGCGAGATCGTTAGTCTGCTTCTCCACTTGCTCTTCGGCCTTTACGGCCCTGAAAGCTTCAAACTTATGTTTTTGATTAAGAATTCTGATTTTATCATCTCTGGTCTCTATCTCCTTCAATAGAAAAGCCACCAAATTCTTGGACTGCGATGACAACAAGCTTCTTGTTAGAATCCACATATTAAAATTTTTTGAGGCCAACTTGCAGACACGAAAGATTTTACCTTCTTTGATGCTTCCTCTGACACCTTGTCGATACTAGCCAAAGCTGTTTCCAAAAACCATTCCTCTTTTTTAAAAACCCTCACGATCTCCACATCCTCAAACTTTCTTATCCATCTTCACACTCTTTGAACTTTCTCCCTTTGGGAGAAGAGGCTTTCCTTCCTCATTATTCACCCCAACCTTTGCTCTAATACCGGACATAATATCCTTAACACCGAAACTAGCCTTGGAATGAAACACTATACACAAAGAAGGTATTAAAATCAAGATGGAAAGAGAGATACAAGCAAAAGAAAGGAATGTACCAGACGACATCTTGCTTAAGCTGGACTGTTAGAGACCCTCTTTATTTCCTCTCCTCCTCCTTCTTTGCCACTATCCCCGGCAAGCTCTGCAGATGGTGGCTGGAATTTTCAAAGGTCTTCTGGGAACAAATAAAGGATCCAATCAACGTTGGCAGGCGTATCTTCAAGAGGTGGAAACAAATCTTCCAACTTGCTAACTGTAAAGAGCATGTTATCAACATGTCAAGGTAAGCATGAAAAAGGCGCGAGAGTTAAACGCGTAGCTAAGACGACTACCTGAAGGATTCCAAGTTGACACCAAATCTTCACTTCCCTCCAAGCTACTTTTCTTCAAATAGAAGAATCTACGTTTCCAACCCCAATTAGCCGCGTCAAGTCCCAAAATCAAAGGATCTTTATCTGGCCTAACCCTAAAATTATACCTACCATTACCATGAGCCCTAATTTCTGCAACAAATGCCAATTCTTCTAAACCGGCCACCACACTGTGTTCGGTTGCAATCCTATCTAGTGTAAGCAAGATGCGCCACCCTATGAGCATTAGTTGGCAGTAGGACAGCCGAGTCGCCTTGAAAAAGCGGGAAATAGAAGGGGAGAAAGGGAATTTTAAACCTACATTGAAAGGGTACTCATAAAACCCTACCCACTCATCAGATGTACAATCGGCGCTAAAAGCCTCGGTTGGGATTAGAAATTCGGCGCCTGGAGGGAAGGAATTTTCCCTCTTCAAAGCATCAGCATGGGATGCATTGAAGTTACACTGTTCATCTTCCCTATTTCGAATAAACCCTAAGCACCTAAAACCCTGCGGCAAAGTTACATCTACATCTATTACCTTTTTCTTACTCTTCCCCATTGATACGATCCAAAAGGGAAAAAGGAAGGAGGAAAAACTTACCGGAAAACAACGGAGATTTAGCGCCGGACTTGGAAGAAAATTTTCAGAAGAAATTGTAACCTTCCTAAACTGCAAGAGCGTATTTTGGAAAATCCCAATATTTTGGGGGCAATTGTTTGGGGTGAAAAAATTCACTCAGCATGTTTTACATCTTGACCATACACCTTGAGGTAACATCTTGATCTTACGTCTTGGATTAACACCTTACAAATTATCTTGTTATTTCGTTCCTATTTTACAGGGATAAGAATAAACATGAAAGACCTAGTCAAACAACAACTTATTCCTCCAACGAATATCCGGGGACTCGTTTCAAAAATAAGGATTCCATAACGGCTGTAATCATCAACACGAAGCACGATTCTAGGCGAGAAAAATGGGATATCATTTATGTTGTTATTTCCGTTATATTCCAAATATATAAGCAAAACCAAATGCACCTGTATACACATGACACTCTTACTCTGCACATTTGTACTCAAAAACACCAAGATCAATAAGAATACATTTTGGTTAAGGTAGGCTTTTCCTAAAGCCTCCCGAGGTTTTGTGCCGGAGAGCCATTGTTCAAGGGCTTTCCTCGTTACATCCATGCGTTCATCTTGATAGTGAATTATATTCCATTTATACCCAAAATTTCTTCAATAACTAATTCATCTTGTTGAAAATTGTCCAAAATAAATTTCGTCGATGTATACAAGAATTTCCACAATGGAGGAGCCCGAGTGACGAATGAAAAGTGAGCTATCTGCTATACTATTAAAGAACCAAATAGATAATAGAAATTCATGAAGACGTTGAAACCATGCCTGAGGTGACTGCTTCAATCCGTAAATGGATCGATGAAGGCGACACACGTGATTTGGGAAGTTCGTATGACAAAACCCGGGAGGTTGACTGGAATAGGTGGAATTCTCGCTTTCGACCCACCCGCACTTACCATTTCTCGCAGATTCGGGTAGTACCCACGCCCAATGGCTTCCCTAACAGCTGGCTTGACACATGAAAGGAAGATGGCCTTCTCATCGGATTGGGGAATTGGATGAATCAACTCACTTAGCTTCTTGTTCCACCTCTTATAGAAATCTGTTACGGACTCATCATGCTTCTGGATGGTGCCGATCAAATCACTACGAGTGGTGTACCACTCAACGCTTCCCTTGTACTTCTCCAAAAAAGCATCACTGATTTGGGTCCACGTAGCTCGTGCCTCCGGCTTGAGTTCTAGAAACCATCTCAAAGGAGAATCATCGAGAGACAAATGAAAGTAGAGGGCTAGCATCTCCTCGGTGGCCCCTTTGGCACCCATAGACATGATATAGCTGTTCACGTGAGTTTTAGGGCATGTGGAGCCTTCAAACTTAGCTATAGGGGGCATCTTGAAGTTCTTCGGGAGAGCCCGAGAGTCTTTGAGCTCTACAGAATTGACCACACTTGACCCGAAAGTCATCTTGTGCAACTGCTCTTTCACATATTTCAACTCTTCCTTCAAACTCGAAACCTCGGAAGATGGGGGTTGCCCTACGGTTGGAGCTACCGTGGAGGACGGAACAGGACCACTCGCCTGAACAGGCGCCACAAAAGGAGGAACTGCAAACTGAGAAACTGACGGGTTAAAGGGCAAAGCGGCCGGTGGCAATGACACTGGAGCACCCGCATAAGACCCACTCGGACTTTGGATCTTTACCCCAAAAGCATCATACCCGTTAAACTGCGGCTGCACTACTGGTGGAGGAAAGCTTTGGAGCTGGGACTGAGGATATTGCGGAACACTGTCCTGGCAAATCTGGCTTCCCGACAGACGATACTGACCGCTCTGCTGCTGATTGGACTGACCATGAGGAGTAACAAACTGACCACCAAAGGTTGGGTTGAGCGGCTGACCCGCGCTGCTATACTGACCCTGGCCTTGAAACCCATACTGATTCTGAGCCGACCCAAATTGATTCTGAGCAAACCCATACTGATCTTGGCTGACACCACTGTGCTGATTCTGCCCAAACTGATTCTGAGGAGAAAACCCAAACTGATCTTGAGAGAACCCAAACTGGTCTTGAGCACTAACCTTCGGGAAGGAGCTTGACTCGCCTCTCGGTCCGTATTGCCCGCCATAAGTAGACACTGGGATGGGGGGAGGTCTTGCCACATTTCCATAAATCGGCATCGGAAAGGAGCTAGGCACACCATAAGAGGTTGGCGGGGGCACATTGTGATAGCCTTGCCTAGGTGAGGACGGGGGAACAAAACCAGTGCCGGTGATAGTAACATCGGGCTCCTCCCTAACCTCTTCGTACGTCCCATCGGGATAACGGATTACTGCAATCCCTTGTATGCGCATCACTTCAACATAACGAGCCCAACCGGCCTCCTCACGGGCACGAGAGGCTTCAAGAGCGGCACGGAGAGAAGCCTCCTGAGAGAAACTGAAACTTGGGTGAGGATTAACAAACGGACTTCCCGGGGGTGTCATTTGAGGACCCATACCATGACCGCCACTAGGAGCAACATTCAAACCCACGTTCGGCCCCAAATTCTGACCTTGATCCGGCCCCAAACCTTGACTGACATTCTGACTCTGAGCTGGATCCATACCCGAATTCTGACCCAAACCTGCTGAAACTTGCGATTCTGCCATTTCTGAGACTGCTGGAAGTGAATCCTTGACTGGAGAGAAACTAATTAACCGACCACCCGGAACTCTGACCCAATACTTGCTCGCTGAAAGGGGGAGAGAACTGTTTTAGGTACGGGAGAGGATAGGCTTAGGACGGACTCATGCATATGCCTTATTAAAAATTTAAATAAAAACAATTTTTATTAATCCTAAGAATGGTTGGAAAAGGGGGACACCTTCTTTTTCGCATTCTACACTATTCCTGGACTAGTGGGTTCCATCACTACGTCTATAGACCCCCTGTATTCCACCTGTATTGCACACCTGGAACGGACAATTTTGGCAGAGGTCCTATAGGGCACGTGGAACCCACCAATCAAAAAGCAAAACGGACCTAAGGGCATACAAGTCAATACAAGTCAAACTCAAGATTTTCAAAACCAAGTTCAAGTCAACAACGTCTTGACTCAGTAGGAGAGAGGGTCGAAAGTATGTATGAATGTACGAGACCGCAATTCGCAGGTAAAATCCTGGAAAAAAATTCGCATGACCTCTCTTCACTTCGAGTCGAATATCCGGCATGACCTCTCGTCGCTTCATGGAAAAATTTCGGCATGACCTCTCGTTAGTAGGTGTGTCAAGAATTCGACGTGATCTCGCGTTAGCACATGTCAAAAATGCGTCATAACTTCTTGTGAAGCCAAGTCGAGAAATCGACATGTACCTACGTTGAGACATGTCAAAATTTTGACATGTACTCACGTTAAGTCATGTCGTGATTTCGACATGAAGAGGGAGGGTGCGTCGAGACTTTGGAAATGAAGTACGACTCGAACTTTGTGAGAAAATTTTGAAAATCGAGTTTGAAAATGTTTTGAAAAGTATTTTTGCCAAAAACCAACCAGTCACGGTAAAAAGTGTGTCACGGACAAGGTGTGGCTCCTAACACTCTATAGGCCGGGAGGACTTTAGGCGCTCAAACGTAGGCGAGACATATCACCGTCCGTGATGTCGTCTGTACACTCCAAGGGTTCTAACTCTATGTGCGGGTAGTGTGCGAGTAGTGTGAAGGTAATTTCTAAAAAACTTTTGTTTTTTGTAAAAAAAAAAAGTTTTCAAAAATGCAATAATTACAAGTATGCAAAAAGAAAAGAAAAAGAACCAAAAGGGTAAATTCATAAGCATGGCAAAAGGGGACTGCCCCAAATCCCAGGGAAACACATAAGCAAATTGCAGCTCAGAATCACTCTGTCCAACTATTCAGACTGTCAACTGCAACTGCCCTGTATTGCCTTCCTTTGTCGTCCAACACAGGACTTCCCCATAAAAGGGATGTCGTCCGACATAGGACAACCCACCAGCAGAAATCAGACAAATAACCAGGGGGGAGGGAGGATAATTCCACCACCAAACATCAACACACCAAGGCATAAAAAGCAGGTAGGCATGGCAAAGCACATAGGAGCACACAATGACACGAATCATACACAAAAAGAATGAGAAAATTGTCCAAGTTGATTAAAGAAAGTTAGACCCTCTAACAAAATTGGTTTAGAAACTCAATTTTAAAAATATATCCCCAGCAGAGTCGCCACTGAACATACCCCAATCCGCATGCCGGAAAACGCATGGGAAGTTTGAAAAAGGTTTTAATTGATTATTTTGAAAAGGAACGGGAATACGAAAGTGGCTTTAATAAAATGAGAGTCGCCACTCCATTTTTAGGAAAACGTTGAGAAACCATAAACACTTAGTTGGGTCCGGGGGTCAAGTTACGACGTGGGAAGAGAATATAGAGCTCACCCACATCGCCTCTTTTGAGACTTTCAATCAAACAACGACAACATAACCCATTCTAGGTGTGTGCAAATCGTGTCAACAATCATATAAATTGGATTTTATTAATGATAATAAAAACAAGATACAACTTGTGAGCCATTAAAAAGGGGGCCAAACCCTTACAATTGATGAACCCGAGTTACAAGGAAAGGATGAGGCAGTCTGTCCAGGGACCTTGGGTGTCGTACGACACAGGACTTTCTCTGGAGAGGGTCTGTCGTATGACACAGGATGACCTGGTCAGACCGTCTCTTACAAAGGGGGTGGACAAGCCACCAAAGATAATCTAACACCAATGTAAGGTTACTTTAACTATGGAAAAACACTTATTAGGGTCTGGAACCAATTTGGAGTTGACTGGAGTTAATGAAGTCAATATTGAATTCCTGTGCTATGGATGTCGTATGACACAGGACGCCCAGGGCAGTCTATGTCATACGGCAGAAGCCGCCTCCATCAGCAGATTTTACCCAAATGATCCAAGGCTTCCCAAACGATGAAACTAAGCTAAAAACTAACTTAAAACAGTAAAATGACAGTAATAAGTGAGTATTATGGGAGGGTCATGTGGCTTTGATGGCCAAATGTGAATGATCACATATTTTGAGCCATGATCATGGAGCTATCACCTCCTAACTCAAGCAAGCTCAACAAAGATCCAAACTTTAATAAAGCTAACACTACTAAATGTCCAGATCTAAGATGAGGAGATGTGAATATTGATGATTCACATCTCCACCATCTTTATCATGCAAAAATCCCAAATAATCACATATTATCAAATAGTATAGGCAAGCAAGGCAATGATTTGAACAAGCAAGATATAAACAGAGATAGGAGGGGTTTAGGGTCTACCTATTGTAGTCCACAAGACAAAGCACCAATAGTATGGTGTTTGTCCCTTCAAAACTCCAACAAAAATGATCACCCTTGGATGTGTGTGTGTTTTAGGAGGGAGGTGAGTGTGTGTATTTCTCTCTCTTCTCTCTAATTTGGCAGAGTGACCTTACTTCAAAAAAACCCCCCTTAAAATGATCAGCAAAGCCCTGTATTTATAGGCTGCTGATAGGGAGCTTCCATGTCGTACGACATGGGGCATTAACCGCCTTAGGGTCGTCATGTGTCGGACGACATTGGTCATTCCACAGGCAGACTGGGCCGAAGGGAGGCAGGCCCAAGAAAAACTAATGGATATAAATAAATAAGCAAGCCCAAAACTAATGTAGGCCCTTTGCAATTCAAGGAAAGCAGGCCCAAAAACACGAGTTCGGGTCGGGGTACTCACACCCGTACTTGCACCCGCTATATTTCAATAGCCCGTGCGCTTGCGGATAATTGGGAGGAAACTCTTCAAGAAGGTGCCTCCTAAAGGTGCCTTTTAATTCTGCAGTCACGACTTGCACAGCCGTGTCAAGGGATTTGCGCGGCTGTGCCCCCTTGGCGCCAGTTTTGAATTTGAATTGGGACAACTTGCACGGCCGCTCCAATACTTGCTGCATGGACGTTCTGAAGGTAACATGGCCAAACCATTTCCAAGACACGGCCATTCTGTATTTTGGGGCCAAAAAATCGCCTGTCATGGCCTAAGTGCACAGCCGCTCCTATGATGGCTGCACGGCCGCTCTGGCAGGATTCTGGCTTTGTGTGTTTGATTTGTTTGTTGCTACTCCATGCCTTTGTGCCAAGATGTCCAAGCATCCTTTTTTATTATAATAGACTCCAAAAACTTGTCTAAAATGTATAGAGTATACCAAAAAGAGTAAAATCTAATATATATATGGAAAAGGAACTAAAATAGACTAAAATGAGATCTAAATGATGATTAAACTAAGGAATTAGATATGAAAACTTAGGATAAATGACTATATAATAGTCACTTATCACTGCCGTCACATACTTTGAAGTTATGGGTTGAGGTGGAGGTTCTGTCGGCTCCTGTAATGCAAGGATATATGCATGCTGGTCTCGGATGGACCGGAAATATTCTTACCTTTCTGCACCTGTCGGCACATAAAGATTCCAAGTAGATTTTCCAGATTTTAGTTGTTTAACTGGACTTATGTGGTGGTATCCACGTCTGTTCGTATAAATGGCCGGTTGGTCATTTTGGTGGTGAGTTTATGTATGAGGATATGGTATATGGATATGTAGGGACATTTGTATGGATTTATTTTTGAGATGGGTGAACTGTAAGAGTGAACTTGTGTTTGACAAGTTGAGACCAAATCAGGTTTTGCAGAATCTATTGCTAGTCAACAAGGCTGAATTTCAATGAGTAACCTTGTGTGAACACATCTAGGCCTGTTGCGAATCTTCATTCTTAATTCTCCCTTGAATCGTGTCTATAGGAGGCAAACGATTACAAATCTGTCGACTGTCGTAATGGCTCTATGTCCAAGGCCCTTTGCTGTCTCAAGCCCCAAGTTGCTTGCAAGTGGTAGATGACTTTGTGAACAGGCTTGTGAGGCTGCTCTCTTGATTTAAAGATGATCGAAGAAGGCTCTCCTTGTTGATTTGACTTGAAGAGGATCAAATGATGAAGAAGGTTGAAGAATACTCTCCCTTTGTCCTTGCTTTTTTTTTCTTAGTGACGCACCCTGGTTTTTGCCTAGACCGCCCTTTCGGGTTTTCAATCTAGCGAGCATCTCTTTTGCGTCTCTTTTTTTCATTTTCTTTTTTTTTTTGAAAATAGTATGTTAACTCGAAGAGAACTCATAGGAGAGAATATTATTGAGGAGAGAGAGATGAGATCTCAAGTTAGTTGAGGAGAGATGGACTCTATTCTTTGGAAAGTAATCCAAGCATTGACTATTTGGAAAAGTGTATTCTCTGATGCTGAGATTGAGGAGCAAAGAGGGAAGCTCCTAATGCTGATTTGACTATTTTGAAGAGTTGAAGTAGAGATTGACTGGGGAAAGAAAGGTTCGGAAGCCCCAGTTTTGATGCTTGGATTTCAAGAGTGTGTATGAGAGTGGCTAACAAGAAGCCCCTAGACTCGGCAAAAAATGCTACTTGGCTCAAGGATCTAGAAAAGTTGTTCTACCTTTTAATGAACCGTGCATCATCTAGAAATTTCTAAATAAGTTTGAGAAGAAAGCCCATCATTAGTATGACTTAAGGGTAAACATTTTTCTTGATACTGAAAGTCTTCTTCACTTGCTGTAAGAGGATGTCGAGGAATTCTCTTTTCTTTTGTTGGTATCACTTGACTCCTCTTCTTTGTGGGAGAGTTCTTCATGCATTTGAATTTTCACCTTTGTTGTGGGGGTGATGAAAGCTTGAGAGTTTTTTTTTTTTTTACTCTCAAAGCTTTGAATTGAGTAGCCCCACTCTTCTTGGAATGAAGGTTGACAGCAGCACCTTTTGGCTTTCTTCGCTTGTTGACTTTTGACTTTCAGTAGGGGTAATGTTCAGCCCTTAAGCCTTCTAAGGATAAATTTTTTCTTATACTCGCTTAGAAGTCTCTATTTTTGCGATGATTTAGGGAATGGAGGATCCATTATTTTGTATGAATTAAATGATATTCATGAGGTAGAACAACCTTAGGAAAAGTGTTTAGGAAATATGACTTTGATTAATTGAGAAATTTAAGAATAGACTCGATAGTTTAGATGACACAAACTAGAGGAGGTGAGGAGTACTAGAAAGACAGAATGACTCTTCGAGTTCATACTTGGAAATTTAAAACCTAATCTACTTCTATCAAAGGAGAAAGGGAGAGGATAGTTGTAGCCCCAAAGTGGTAAGTGTAGATTTCTTCTTGGAGCTTCGTCTTCTTCATGGATTGCAAGGGAGAGGATTGGTGATGACGTTGGGACGTTCTAACTCTCCATCGTCAAAGAGGTCTTGGATGATGTCCTTCAAGTGATGGCAAGAGTTGGTGTCGTGGCCGATGAAGTTGTGGTACTTGCAGAATAAGTGATGAGTGTGATTAGGACCCATATCCTTAGGAGGGCCACCTTCTCTTGGTTTGATCTTTTCATTCTTGACAAGCATCTCAAAGAGTTCTTCTTGAGTGATTCCTTCAAGTTTGTCATAGTGTCTCTTTTTCTTTTCAGGAGGAGGGACAGCAGAATACTTGCCGGTGTTGGGGCGATTGAATGCAATAGCGTTGACTGAAGCATCCTTACTTGTGGTGATTTTGTTGAAGCGGAAAGTACTTTCCTTCTTTTTGCTTTTTAGGAAGTCGTCAATCCTAATTCCGGACTCGTGGAGTTCATTGAAACTAGGAAAGTAGTTGCTGGCGACCTTCTCTTGAAATTCATCACGGAGGCATTGGAGGAAGATGTGGATTTGTTCTTTGAGAGTAGGTCTTTCGACAATTTCACTAAGTTTGAGTCTCCATCTTCTAGCAAATTCGGCGAAGGACTCATTTGCATGTTGCTTGGTTTGTTCAAGGTCCCTCCTAGCAGGGCGGTAAGTGGAGTTGTCTTCAAACTGCCTTTGGAAGACTAAGCAAGCAGACGACCAATCAAGCCTTGTAGTCATAGGAAGAGACATGTACAAATCCCTTGTAGCGCCCTCCAAGGTTTGAGGAAAGCATTGGGCCAAGATTGTGTTATCAACGCCCATTGAAAGCATGGCCCAAGTGTAGGTCTCAACATGAGCTCGAGGACAGGTAGTACCATTGAACTTGGCAATGTCGGGTATCTTGTACTTGCGAGGAAACTTGGCGATGGATTGTTGAAGAGAATCGAGATCAAATGGGACGAATGACCCCTTTGAATTGTCAAGGGTTGCAAGTTTCTTCTCAAGGTAGTTCTTAGTAACATGGTCACCAAGTTTAGTAGTTTCACCATTGCCTTCTTTCTTGGTTTTAGCATCCTTGGAGGTATGTCCTTCATCATCGGAGGAGGATGAGGAAGAGGGGGAATCGGATTCTTCCTTTTTCTTGCTTGACTTCTTGGTTTTCTTATTCTTTTGGGTGTAGGATTTCTCTTCATCGGAGGAGGATTCCACTTTCTGCTTTTGTTTTCTTCATTTCTTGACTTTCATGTCATGGAGCTCTTGCATGAGGGCGGCCATTTGGGCGTTTTGCTCATCGATTTTCTTACTTTGTTCATCCAACCTAAGCATGGCTTCGATGAGTTGGGCCTTAGCTTAGTTGATTTCGGCCTCGGTGGTAGAAGGAGAAGCAGGCATCGTGTCGAGCTTTGGCGAAGGACCTAGACGTGTAGCAACCGTGTTAAACCATGATCGAGTCCCAACAAGTCGGCTGAGTAGGGTGTATGAAGGCTTTGAAGGTTTAAAGGTTTTGGCCAAAATACGAAAAGACCGAACACTTGTCTCGCACGGGAGAAGCAGTCTCGCGCGAGACAACACCACGGAAAGTCACATTTTTTCTTATTTTAATCCTAATTTTGGTCGGACAGAAAATCCGTTTTAGGGGTTTCTAACATTCAAAATCCAAACCTAGGGACCTAGGGGTCGAAGTCATCCCAGGTAACATCATGTTTTGTGCAATAAATTTGGTGAGAAATTTTTCTCTTTTTAGGGGCAAATTCGAAGGGACAATTATAGGGACATTTCTGAAGGGACGATTCCGAAGCGACAATTTTTTTTATTTCTTTTCCATGAATTATTGCACAAAACGATCTTGACAATGGATTACAAGGACTCCAAGGTCAAACCGACCGGTCAAGGAGTGTCCTAAAAAGTCAATCTACATGATATGTGGCGATGCAGGACTGGAAGGCTAGGCTCCCCGCGATATGACAATCTAGGTGGATTGAATACGCGGAGTGGGATGATCCAACTTTTGAGGGACCGGCGACTAGGTGGTTACCGTCATCGGTCCTTAGTGTGGCTTCCGGGTTTATCAAGGATATGTAGTGCAATGACTGATATATTATGAGTGCGCGTATGTGAGAGTCGAATTTAGGTGATAGAGTAAAATAGAGAATTTTTTTTTGAAAACTTAAAAAAAACAGATAGTGGTCGCACCAAGTGGTTGCCTACGTTTCTCTCAAATTAGGAAGACTCAGGCCATTGTAGTTCCACTTATAGGAGAGAGAGAGAGAGAGAAAGAGAATTTAAATTAATTAATTACAAAGCTCGAGTCAACCGATGACCGGTAAAAATTAAAGAATTCAATCTCACGCAGTTATATAGTTCGAGTAATTAAAGTTATTCTACCCTGCAAAATAAAGTTAGCACAAGCAAAATAGAAATAATAATTTATTTTGACTTTTTCGAATTTTTTAAAACTTTTCTGTAAATTTTTGTTTTTTTTTTAAATACATATATATATATATATATATATATATATATATATATATATATATATATATATATATATATATATATATATATATATGCTCAGCCTTTTTGAAACAAGTAAACAACCTAACCTTTTCTTTGTTGGTCCAGTCAACTAGGAAGGAAAGTCAATCAAACCAAAACCAAGGCTTTTTGTTTTTTGTTTTTTTTTTTTTTTTTTTTTTTTGTGGTTTCAGACTTTAGAAAATCAAACAACCAAGAATTCATGTTTGGATCAGCCGTATTGCCGTAAGAAAGTCTCGCGCGAGACTACCTTGTCCCGCGCTGGACAAGCAGTCTGACAGTAAAAAAAATTTTGACGAAAACAGTACAGAAAAATTTCGAAAAATCCAGAAAAATTAAATTTTTGCAAAAAAATAAAAAGATTGATAATACTCAATTGTAATGCAAGTCTAACCCTCTTAATTAATTGTCCCCAGCAGAGTCGCCACTGTAGCGATGCATGAATATTTTAAACATCTCGGAGTCGCCACTTATTATTTATTTAAGAAAACAATAAGAAAAACCTTTTTGATTTAAAAGAGATTTGAGGGTTCGGGGGTTAAGTTATGGAATGGAAAGGTCGAGGAGCACCCATTCCACCCAATTCGGAGATCGCTCTTGTCAATTGAGTATTATCAATCTTTTCAATAAATAAGAAGAAGAAAACCCTAATCAATTTCTTGATTAGGAATGTCGGATTGTATGCTTCGAGATCACCTCAATGGATTGAAGGGACTCTAGGCTAATCCTTTTGATAGGATTACACTACTCTAAAAGCCAATAGAGAGAGATTGAGACGAAGAGAGTAAAAGTATAGGAGTTTACCTAGTGTTTAGGGATATTTGATTTAGATCGTGGTTCTAAGATGTCTTCTCGATCGAGAAGTGATTCGGGCAGAGTTTCGACTCAATATGAGAGTCAAATCTTGATGCGGACAGAGCTTCGCCTCAATTCTTGATTCGGACTTTGATGTTTGTTGATCAACAAGGTTGACAAATAAACTTTAGGTGATTTTAGGGTGATTTTGTAGGAATCTTTCAGGGAGAGAAACCAACAAAATGTGTGTGTTGTGTGTTTTCGATCGTGGATCGGGGACCTCTGAAATATTGAAAGCTATCAAGTATTTATAGGGGCTTAAGAGTTGGATGGATGACTTGGTCACCAAGATTAGGAGACTCAAGGAAGGTTCCAGAACTCAATTGTGATTGGATGACCGGATTGATAAGGTTTTATCTAGAAAAGAGTTTGAAATGGAGAAGGAGAGTGATTCTGCACATCCTGCAGAGGGGTTGTCTCGCGCGAGACACGTATGTCCCGTGCGGGACAACTAGTCAAATGACCATTTTGTCCTCTTCAGTTGTTCCGTTAGTCAGTTAGGTCCAAAACTAACGAGGTTAGTTAGAAACTTAACGAAACATGACGAAACTGATATGCTTTCATCAAAACATAAAAGCGAGACGAGGATTATTGGTTCAGAATGGGGTGTCTACACTTATACACCTTAGCAAAATGGTGTTGTTGAACGCAAACATCGTCACATCATTGAAACTGGTTTATGCCTTTTATCCAAAGCAAATCTTCCCTTCAAGTTTTGGTTAGAAGCATTTAATACTGCTATATATCTTATTAACTGGTTGCCCATGAGTCAACATAAATTTGTCTTTCCGTATGAACGATTAGTCGAGTAATTAGGCTAGTGTATATATTTGTGTATATCCTGACTATCGCACTTTAAAAGTATTTGGGTGTTCTTGTTTTCCACATGTGGTATCTACTAATGCTCATAAACTTATGCCAAATTCAATATACTGTATTTTTCTCGGATATGATAATTTGCGAAAAGGTTACAGATGTATGGATTTACAAAATAACAAAGTTTATATATCTCGCCATGTGGTATTTGAGTTTCATTTTCCATGGAAAACAAGCAGTACAAACAATAATCTTTCAGGTACGTCTCAATCGGCTCAAATACAAGCAGCCTCAATTGATTGCTCACATGTACATGCAGTGGCACAACATCCTAATACTCATGGTCTAGCTTCCGTTCCTCCGACATCCACCTATTTGCCAAATGCGCCTCAGCCCAAGCCAAGTCGAGCTGGTCGTCAATTAGACATTGGCCCGATTCCTCTTCAGTTCCCAGACTCTCCTGTACCCACCAGCCCAACTACTACTCCCTTGCAGCTCAGTGCAAATCTTCCGACTTCACCTGCTGGGCCTATTGTTCCCTCGGAGTTTCCAAATACCAGCAACACCACCATGCATTCTGATACTCCAGTTCAGTCTACTCCAGGTTCAGATTCTTCACACAATTCTTCAGCGAAATCCACTTCGTCTCCTCCTCTTCGCATGAGATCAGTTGGTAGGCTTCTAAGTGCAACATCTTCGTACTCGTTACCTGAGAGTTTTTAAGCAGTACAGAAAGACTCCCTTACTTTTGAGCCTTGTACGTTCAAACAAGCTTCCAACTACCCACATTGGCAAGCTACTATGAACGAAGAAATCTCCGCTCTCCATAAGAATCACACATGGTCCTTGGTTCCGTCTCACCCATCTATGAATGTTGTTGGATGTCGTTGGATTTATAAAGTTAAGCGGAAAGCCGATGTCTCTATCGAACGTCACAAAGCTCGACTCGTGGCTAAGGGTTTCACTTAGCAAGCAGGGCTTGACTATGATGAAACCTTTAGCCCCGTTATTAAGCCTTCTACAATTTGTATTGTTCTATTTGTTGCCCACTTTCGACATTGGGACATCAAACAACTAGACGTATGTAACGCTTTTCTTAATGGGGTTATACAGGAAGAAGTATATATGAAGCAGCCTCCGGGATTTATTAACCCGAAAGCTCCCACTCATGTGTGCAAACTTAGGAAGGCGCTTTATGGACTCAAACAGTCCTCCCGTGCTTGGTTTCAGCGTCTACACAGATTTTTACTTCAACATGGGTTTCTCAATAGTCGATCTGACTCTTCTATGTTTATTCGACATTCCCAGGGTTCCACTATTTTTATTCTTGTGTACGTGGATGATAATATAATCACTGGCTTATCTTCTGCAGATATTGATTCAGTGATTTATATATGCACTACTTTCGATAGTCGTAGATTGGGTGATCTCAGTTTTTTCCTTAGTATTGAGGCTACTTGGACAAAACTACCCTACATCTTTGACAGGCTCGTTATGCACTTGATCTCCTTGATAGGTTTCACATGTCAGATTGGAAACCTATGACCACTCCTACGGTTCCACACTCTCGGCTATCTAGCCATGACGGAGATATTCTAACAGATGCTACAGAATTTAGAAGCCTAGTCGGCGAGCTTCAGTATCTCACGCTGACTCGGCCCGATATTGCTTTCTCCATTAATCAAGTATGTCAGTATATGCACCAACCACGAACAGTTCATCTCATGGCAGCCAAGCGTATTCTTCGGTTCGTCAAAGGCACAGTTGATATGGGCCTTACCTTTCAGGCCTCGCCGGACTTGACATTATGTGCCTATTCCGACCCAGATTGGGCTGGGGATCCAGATGATCGTCGTTCAACTACTGGTGCTTGTGTGTTTATTGGTCCTAACCTGGTTTCATGGACTTCAAAGAAACAGACAACCGTATCTCGTTCAAGCAGCTATTGCTACTACTACTGCTGAACTACGATGGTTTTCTTTTCTATATCGAGAACTTCGACTTCCTCTTCCGCCACCATCATTATATTGTGATAATATTTCGGCCATCCATATGGCTCGTAATCCTGTCTTTCATGCCCGCACACGCCATATTGAAATTGACTATCACTTTATACGAGAATTGGTTACACGAGGTTTTCTTCGTCTCAAGTTTGTCACTTCTGAAGACCAACTTGCGGATATATTCACCAAAGGCTTATCTAAACCTCACTTCCAGTCACTTTGCATCAAGCTTCATCTTCCTTATGGACGTCTCGCTTGAGGGGGGTATTAGCCGAGTGATTAGGCTAGTGTATATATTTGTGTATATCCTGCTTTATGGAGATATACTAGGCATATATGGGATAATCTTTGTAAATATAGTAAACTAATCATAGCATAGAGAGATCTCAATCTTTGCCTAATTGTTAGCTATAAACCGTGTATATAGTGTTGTACCTCTAATGAGATGAATAACAAGGGAAAATTCTCCATTCATGCTTTTTTCTTCCGCTGCATAATCTTACAGCAACCTCCTCACTCTATTCCCCTTAAGTCCGCTGATGGTGGCTAAATTAAGAGCACTGTCGTTTCTCCTGCTGCTGCCCCAATTTTCGCTATTGCTAAGCAGGATCCTGCTTGAATGGCTCCTTCTTCATCTCTGCCTCCACCTCTCTTATCTTCGAGCCCATCACCAATGTTGATGATACTATGCTCGATGTTTCAAGGATGAGGGGTAGGATAGTTGAATCCTTTAAAGATGTTACCCCTATTGCCAAGAGGGGATGAGTCAGTCATTCGACCATCGAGTAGGCTAACTATCAAGTGGCCAAAACTAAGACCGAGGTAGACAAGTTAGTAAAGAGGCTAAGCAATGTTTATCTTTTTTTGTGGGCTGAACGCGGAGACCAAAAAAGGAGCGGGTGTTTGTTTTGGAGAGATATGGTCAGGCAAACAGCGGACAACGTCCAAGTTGAGGCCTACAAGAAAGAATGGGCTTCTCCTGAATTGATGGCGAATCGGGCAAGGTTAGTCCTCTCAGAGGTATGAAAACATTATTGCTTTTGTAGCTTACCTTAGTTTATTCGTGCGAAAGCATACTCTTTTACTCGCAGATGGCCTCAATCACCCAGTATCTTACTTGGCAAAATGAGAATGCGGAGAAGAAAACTGAATAGCGTGATGAGAATACAAAAGATTCTCCATATCTTCAAATATCTTCTTATCAAATAATATTATCTCTTTAACTTATTTTAGTGATTGTGTATATCGAATATTGTGTTTATGAAAATATTTATTGTATAGATTTAGGAGATTACCTATAACCCTAAAAATATATACCTTTTGTTATTAATAAAATTAAGTCATTTATATCAATTCTCTGTCTCTCCCATATATGAATTGATTTTGTCTAACCATTATTTATTCTATTGTTCATCGGATCCATAATGTTCCTTCTCATCCGCCAAACCTTTGCGACAAAACCCTAAGCCGCGCTCCACCCTGACACCATCACTTGCTTTCGCCTCCCCTTCTTCCACACCACCATCGACAATACTAGGGCCAAAACTCTTCCTCCTCCGACGACACCACCAACCCTCTATTTTCCACCAATACCTTTGTGGCAAAACTCTAACCGTCGCCCCACCCTAACATCACCACTCACTTCCGCCGCTCACCACAAAAAATCCGCCTCTTCTCCATCTTCACCCTCAATATATCACCAATGAAACTCACGACCAACCCTTTTTGCCGTGTACAACAATCCCTACAAAGCCTCCACCATTTTTCTCAAATAGGAGTATCTCACAAACCCTATTCCCTTCTTTTCCAACCTCATTCTTTGCCAAGAAACCCTCCTTCTACAACCCACCTCTCATAAAGTCCCCCGCCGCATACACCCATACAACACCACCCTCGGCATATACCTAATAGCCGAAACCTTATATTCTCCTTTTTCTTTAAAAAAATTTTGCAAAACCCTAATTGTCGTCTCACCCTACACCACAAGTCTTCTGCCGCCTCCAATCTCATTCTTTGCCATACACCGCTTCACTTCCTTCTCTATCATGAATAGATCTTCTACACCCAAAGCACCACCACCCTCAGTCTCTTACGGCTACCACCTGTTGCTCACCACCCTCGGCATAACCCAATTGTCGAATTCACCGCCTCTAATGGAACAACCCTAACTACAGCTCCACCCTATACCCAAAATTCGATTGCGCTACCACCCAAGCACCACCACCCTGGCCTCAACCTGAGGTGCATCACCACTATTGGCCTCTTGTGGCCTTCACACCACCAACAGAACCTAACCTACTCCCTATACAATAGCAACACCAAACCCTTCCTACAACCTTTGATGTTATCACACCAGAAACCACACACACGTCCGGGTCCATATCCAACTCCATCCGCTCACAAGAGCATGGCTCGTCTCATCAATATTCTTCCAGATTAGACTTATCCACGAAACGTCCTTTTTGTGAAGTCATGACAAGGATACAAAAGATCCTCCATATATTCATCAACATATCTTCTCATCAAACTAAATATTATCCTTTTACCTTATTTTAGTGATTGTGTATGTCTACACAAAGATTGTGTAGGGGAAATATAGGGTCTTGATCTTGATACTGAGGCCGGATATGTGATTGAATCGTGTATAATCCACTTTCCGAATAAAGTATTTCGAACCTTAATGTCTGGGTTACACAAAATCTTTATTGGGATAAGACAATCACGCAATTTGTTTTCTAGGCAAAGAGAACAAATCAAAAACTTGAGAATTGTTTTGCTTTCGTTATTGTTGTATCACTCTTGTATGTTATGTGTGTTACAAATGAGATCAAACATCTGTATTTAAACAGATGGAGAGGTATCAGTAAAAGGGTACATTCAAAAGACATGACTTTAGCCAAGCAATGTGTCTTTTCACTTTGAAAAGGCACCTGTTCAGGAACTGCTCGGCCGAGTCAAGGGACTCGCTCGACCGAGCATATATGTCTAGTGAAATTCTGCCAAGCTGCACGGCCGTGTCTTATGAACTGCACGACCGTGTTGTTCATACTGCTCGGCCGAGCAAGTCACATGCCTCGGCCGAGCAAGACTCTCCAGAAACTTGGCCAATCTGATATGCTCTGCTCGGCCGAGTCAAGGACTCTGCTCGGCCAAGCACATCAGCAAAATGTGCTACCCTTTAACTTTTACTTCTTTATCGAGGTTGACTTCGTTTTAGCTCAAACGAGTGTGTACTCCACACTTTCCCTTACTCGTATCCGAGTCTAATACGAATCACATTGATCTCTTAGTAAATCACCATTACAATAAAATAAGTTGATGATTACAAAATCACCAACAAATCCCCTCCATTTTAGTGTAATCCTTTGATTTACTAAACTTTATAAATAACGAAACAAACGAATGCATAAATGAAAATGTCTTGCGATTGAATTTTCATCTTAGTATAATACACATTTCAAATACTCGAGAATCGGGGTGTCGTAACGATTGAACCCGTCAACTCATATGAATACCTGAAGATACTATACACATAAGTTCAGTACAATTTTTTTTTTTTAACCTTGACACTATTACAAGCCATGTGTCCATATCCAATAGTGAACATATAGGAAGCCAAGTCCTAGCTTCTTGAAGCGGCAAAACTTCATGTCCACATAGGTAGTTCCTTTTAATCTTGTACCTGCATTTGCAATTTTTCAAAGGAACTATTAAGAAGATATTCTTCAACCTAACCTTTACTTGCAGGTCTGAATACATACCTTGGGAAAGATAATAACATGTGTTCCAATCTCCAACTGCGAGCTTTCCACATTGAATTCAAGCTTCTAACGTTGTATTAGAAGGAAACTGGGTATCTCACAATTAGAGGATTAAATGGACTTTAATCCCATTCCCATTGGAACTTATTTACCAAGTCTCTGGCTAACCCCTTCGTCAAGTGGTCGCCCAAATTTTGTTGTGACCGAACAAATTCAACCGATATCACACCATTCATGATTAACTCCCGAATCATACTATGTACGACACCCAAGTGTCTAGACTTGCCATTATAAATCGACTATAGGCCCTAGCCAAGGTGGCGCACTATCACAATGGATAGACATTGGTGATATCGGTTTTGACCATAATGGAATCTCATATATCAAGTTCCGAAGCCACTCCGCTTCTTTTCCAGCAGCAGCCAATGCTACAAACTCAGATTCCATTGTAGAATGTGTAATACATGTCTGCTTTTTAGAAGCCCAAGAAATGGCACCTCCTTCAAGCAAGAACACCCAACCACTAGTAGAAGATGAATCTTCTTGGTTGATCCAGCTAGCATCTGTGTAACCTTCTAATATAGAAGGATGTCCACTATAACACAAACCATAGTCCATAGTACCTTTTAAGTACTTGAACACCCTTGTTATAGCATGCCAATGCTGTCTACTAGAATTACTAGTAAACCTGCTCAATCGTCCAACTGCATAGGCAATATCAGGTCGAGTGCCCGTCATAGCATACATCAAACTGCCTATGGCTTTTGAGTATTCGAGCTGTGACACAGGTTCACCAGTGTTTGATACAAGTTTCTCAGTAGGATCCATGGGAGTACTAACTTTAGAACAATTATCACAATTAAACCACTTGAGAATTTTCTCAATATAATGAGATTGTGTAATTGCAATTCCCTTGTTCATCCGTTTAATCTTTATAGCAAGAATTACGTCGGCTTCTCCCATGTCCTTCATAGAAAACTTTGATGACAAAAACTTCTTAGTTTCATCAACTACATTTTGGTCTGTGCCAAAAATCAACATGTCATCTACATATAGGCAGATGATTACACCTTTACCGAATTCATCAAATCTGCTATATACACATTTGTCGAACTGATTTAATACAAAACCATTCGACAAAATAACCTCATCAAATTTTTGATGCCACTGTTTAGGTGCTTGCTTTAGCCCATACAATGACTTAATTAACTTACATACCTTATGCTCATTACCTGGCATAACAAATCCTTCTGGTTGTTTCATATACACTTCTTCTTCTAAATCACCATTTAAAAATGCTGTTTTGACATCCATTTGATGGATTAATAGATTCTGAATAGCTGCCAAAGCTATCAAAAATCTAATAGTAGTGATACGAGCAACCGGTGCATAGGTATCGAAGTAATCGATCCCTTCCTTTTGTCTAAAGCCTTGGATTACCAATCGAGCTTTAAACTTGTCAATTGTTCCATCGACTTTCATCTTCTTTTTGAAGATCCATTTGCACCCTAAAGGTTTACAGCCTGGTGGTAAATCAGACAAGACCCATGTATTATTTTCCATAATAGAACCAATCTCATCATCGATTGCTTCTTTCCAAAAACCAGCATCTCGAGATTTTATTGCTTCATCATAGGTTCTTGGATCCTCCTCTATACTATAACAGTAAGAGTATTGAGATTCAATTTGATCTCTTGATCCCATAACTAAATATAGTTGAAAATCAGAACCATATGATTTAGCTTTCCTTACTCTTTTACTTTTACGAGGTTCGGGTATCTCATTTGGTATCTCAACTGAATGATCATCCATTTGAGATTCAGCCGACATTGGTATAATATCCTTTGGTCTAGATATTGAAGAGAAACGATTCTCATCAAAGATTGCATCTCTCGATTCTATAATTGTGTTAATAGAAATGAAGTCATTAGGTTCTATAACATAAAACCTATATGCCTTGGAATGCTCATCATATCCAACAAAGATGCAATCAATACCTTTTTCTCCCAACTTTTTCCTTTTAGGATCTGGAAGTCTAACCACGGCCCTACATCCCCAAACTCGCAAAAATGTCAAGTTTGGTCTTTTCTTATACCAAAGCTCATATGGGGTAATCTTGTTCCTTTTATTAGGAACTCTATTCAATAGATGACAAGCCGTTAACATGGCTTATCCCCAAAACCCGTCAATCAAACCTGAGTAAGACAACATGGCGTTAACCATTTCTTCAAGAGTTCTATTCTTCCTTTCAGCCACACCATTTTGTTGTGGTACATAAGGAGCCGTAGTCTCATGAATTATCCCTACGGATTGGAAATATTTAGGATCATAATATTCACCACCTCTATCCGTACGTAAGGTTTTAATCAAGCCATTTAGTTGAAGTTCAACTTCGGTTTTATAAATCTTAAATTTATCTAGGGCTTCATCTTTTGCATGCAGCAAATAAATATAGCAAAACCTAGAAGCATCATCTATAAAAGTGACAATATACTTTTTATTGCCTAAAGATGGAGTTGCATGAAAATCACATAAATCACTATGAATCAATTCAAGTTTTACAGAATTCCTTGTAATACTTTTAAAAGGTTTTCTAGTGATTTTTGTCAACATGCAAGTATACACTTTTCCGTATTATTATCAATAACAGGAATCAAATCATCTTTGGACATTTCAAGCATTCTTTTATAGTGCACATGTCCTAACCGAGCATGCCATAATGAGGAATTGATAATAACAGAGGAAGTCATATAAACAGAACTAGAGTTAACAGGAGTTTTATTTAAATTCATCATGAACATTCCATTATTATAATAACAAAATCCTACAAATACACCCGACTTCGATAAGATATACTTATCGGATTCATAAACTTGTTTATAACCACACTTGTTCAAGACAGACTGTAAATTAAATTCTTACGAAGTTTAGGTACATATAAAACATTAAACAAAGAAATAATTTTTCCCGAACTAAATTCCAACACCACACTTCCTCTTCCTTGAATAGGAGCGGAATGGTCATCACCCATGTAAAGGACAGATCCGTCTTCCATTGGTTCGTATGTCTTAAACCAACAACGATCCTTACAAACATGAGTTGTGGCACCGAAATCAATCCACCACGCAATAGCATCATCCTGCACATAAAATGCCTCAAATTAGTGAAACGAATTTTTAATAAATCTGTTCCAACTATGAATTAAAATCTGACCTTGGTTTTGAGAATGGTCCTTAGACCCCTTTCCCGAACCACTTGTGCTTGCGCCTTTCTTGTTGTTTCCAACACGACAATCCTTCTTAAAGTGACCAGATTTGCCACACTTCCAACATGCCAATTTAGGCTTCTTGTTGGGACCAGAACCATTGTCTTTGAAACTACGTTTCTTTCCTTTGTTTTTATTATTTCCACCCTCATCAATCATATTGACCGAAGGTCCAGCAACTTCTTTTCCTTTGCCTTTGTCATCCTCTTGCGCCCTAAGAGATTCCTCTATGCGCAAGTGACTACCAAGTTGAACCAAAGACAGATCGTCTTTACCATGTTTCAAAGTGTGTTTGAAATCCTTTCAGGAGGGAGGCAACTTATCAATCACACTTGAAACCGATATTGACTCATCCATCTTCAACCCATGTTGTGTATATTGTCCAAGGATTCTAAGGAGTTCATTGAATTGTTCCATGACAGGTCTTGAATCGACCATCTTGTAATTATTAAAATTACTCACAAGGAACTTCTTACTAGAAGCATCCTCTGCCATGTACTTGGATTCAAGAGAATCCCATAACTCTTTAGCAGATTCCTCATTTTGATAGATGTCAAATAGAGAATCAGACATACCGTTTAAAATGTGTCCTCTGCAGATGTAGTCATCGTTCTCCCACTTTGATCTACGTCTGATTACTTCCAAGTTGTCATCTTCAAGCAATTTCGGAATAGGGGTAGATAGAACATACACCACTTTTAACGTTTTAAAAGGAAGTGCATCTTCTTTTGCCAATGCCTGAAATCTTGTCCTTCAAATTTGTCTAGCTTTCCAAACTTTGTCGTCATCTCCTTCAAAGTACTTCCACCAGCCATGAGTATCACAAATACTTTATTCGTTTGTAGGGGAAATATAGGGTCTTGATCTTGATACTGAGGTCGGATATGTGATTGAATCGTGTATAATCCACTTTCCGAATAAAGTATTTCGACCCTTAATGCCTGGGTTACACAAAATCTTTATTGGGATATGACAATCACGCAATTTGTTTTTTAGGCAAAGAGAACAAATCAAAAACTTGAGAATTGTTTTGCTTTCGTTATTGTTGTATCACTCTTGTATGTTATGTGTGTTACAAATGAGATCAAACATCTGTATTTAAACAGATGGAGAGGTATCAGTAAAATGGTACATTCAAAAGACATGACTTTAGCCAAGCAATGTGTCTTTTCACTTTGAAAAGGCACCTGTTCAGGAACTGCTCGGCCGAGTCAAGGGACTCGCTCGGCCGAGCACATATGTCTAGTGAAATTCTGCCAAGCTGCACGGCCGTGTCTTATGAACTGCACGACCGTGTTGTTCATACTGCTCGGCCGAGCAAGGCACATGCCTCGACCGAGCAAGACTCTCTAGAAACTTGGCCAATCTGATATGCTCTGCTCGACCGAGTCAAGGACTCTGCTCGGCCGAGCATATCAGCAAAATGTGCTACCCTTTAACTTTTACTTCTTTATCGAGGTTGACTTCGTTTTAGCTCAAAGGAGTATGTACTCCACACTTTCCCTTACTCGTATCCGAGTCTAATACGAATCACATTGATCTCTTAGTAAATCACCATTACAATAAAATAAGTTGATGATTACAAAATCACCAACAGATTATGTATTTCAAAATATTTATTATATAGATTTAGGAGATTACCCATCATTGTAAACTATAAATATGTACTTCTTGATATTAATAAAAATGAGTTATTAATATCAATTATCTCTCTTTTATTAATTTTATTAATGAATTAACTTCGTATAATTATCTTTTATTGTATTATAGCTAGCCACCGAACTGGCGACTAAGCAAAAGGAGATTGCTGCCGAGCTTGGTGATGTCTATACGGCCAAATTGCAGATAAAAAAAAATAATGTATAATATGTACTCCCTCCGTCCCGCTAATATTAGCACACTTTCCTTTTTGGGCGTTCCGCTAATATCCGCACACTCTCAAAAAGGAAACTTTATGTTAATAAAATATTCACCCAACCCCACTCATTCTCTCTCCTACATTATTTTAATACTCACAACACCATTATAATTTATTACACCCTCCACTCATTCTCTCTCCACTCATTCTTTTACACTCACAACATTTTATTAAAATATCATATTTTCTTAATTCTCGCGCAAACAGTGTTTGTGCTAATATTAGCGGGACGGAGGGAGTAGTTCTATCTTAATGGCATAGGAGTTTAACGCAAATATCTGGGAAGATAACTGGTGCTCAGTTTCGGAATGTTAGTCTTACTTGACTTTAATAATCAATTCAATCGAAATTTAATTATAATTTTATCAAAATTTAATCATCTTTATAGAATTTAAAAATATATTGTTGATTCATCACTATTAATACTATCAATCAAATTTTTAAAATAATATATAGATAATTAAATTTTTTTAAAAAATGATTAAATTTGATTGAGCCGTAAAAAAGAAAGCCAAGTGGAACAACCTTTAGTTAGGCAGAGGAAGTATTTAATTAATTGAGAAAATTTAAGTTTATCTTTGCTAGGATAGGATTATACATTGTCTCTCTTGAAAACTGTACCGTGGTAATTTAACTCGTATGATATTTATATGTCGGTGGAGACAACAGGCATAAGAAAAAAGGGGGTTAGGGTTAAGGAATTTTTAAAGGCTAATATGTACTCCCTCCGTTCAGTTATATACTTCACATTTTCTATTTTGGGTGTTCAATTATATATTTCACACTTTGTCTCCTATATTATTTTAATACTCACAACACCATTATAATTTACTATTCCCTCCACTCATTCTCTCTCCTATTTTATTTTTACACTCACAACATTATATCATTATTTTTTTCCTTAATCCACGCGTGAACAGTAACTGTGAAGTATTAACTTGGACGGAGGGAGTATATATAATTGTATACTCCCTCCGTCCCATAAAACTTTACTCATTTACTATTGAGAACGAAAAATAATGAATAATGTTATTAAAGTATGTGTTGTGAGTGGGAGGAGAGAGAATGAGTGGAGAAAATAGTAAATTTGAAAAGTGTTGTGAGTATGACAAGTGGGTCCCATGAATAAAGAAGTATTAAAAAATTTCCTTTTTAGGAAAATGGAACTTTAAAGTGGGACGCCCAAAATAGTAAAAGGGGTAATGTTTTACGGGACGGAGGGAGTAGTATTTAAGAGTTGGTCTTACAAAAAATAAAAAATGTATTTTTTCTGGCATTTAGAAAAAACGTGTTTTGTTTTCTCCGTTTTTGTCAGTGTCAGTTTAACAAAGTGCCAGTGTGACAAAGTGTCAGTACATTGTAACAAAGTGCCAGTGTAAAAAAGTTTCAGTGCCAGTTTAACAAAGTGCCAGTGTAACAAAGTGTCAGTGCATGTGTAACAAAGTGTCAGTGTAAAAATTGTCTGTGCCAGTTTAACAAGGTGTCACTGTTAGTGTAACAAAGTGTCAGTGTAAAAAAAGTGTCAGTGCATGTATATTAAGTCAGTTTATAAACTAACACTGGCAATTTGTTACACTAACACTGGCACTTTGTTACATTAACACTGACACTTTGTTAAACTAACACTGGCACTTGTTTTACACTAACACCGACACTTTGTTACACTAACACTGGCACTTTGTTACACTAACACTGGCACTATTTTGCATTAACACTGACACTTTTAGATGTGTAAACTTAATAATAAAAAATCCCAATTCAACCCACCCAACCTCAAAATTCTTTCTGGCCCTAACATAAATTAAGGAGAGGAAAATCAAAATAGAATGGCCTTTGTCTACCCATCACATATTGGCCAATGATGTGTGTCGTGCTAGGGCACAGAAAGAATTGAGAAGAACAAAATTTATTACACATCAATTTAGTGACCATATTGAACAATTTTCTGGATACAGTAAATTGATTGACATTGGCGCATGAAATAGCTTGGCGACAAGGAGCTTCACGACGACGGAATTGGCGTGTTGCAGTGACGGAGCGGGAGAGCCGATATGAAGAAAGTGGAAGACTACGGCGATCGCACAGGCGCGCGTCATTTCAAAACCCCTTTTTCCTATTGTTCAGGAAAAATTGATTTTTTGTGAAATTTTGACAGTATTTAATTATACTTAATTAACAAGTTAAACATATTTTTATTATTGTTTTTGTCTGGTTCTAACTGATATTAAAATATCTCAAAATCAGAACCAGACCAATATATCAGTTCTAGAAAAATTTGATTGGTTCGATTTTCGATTACAATTTTTTTTTTGTTCACCCCTATTTCCAACAGTCCCATGGGAGCTGGACCTAGGTTGTTCTCTTGCCTTGCTTTGTTCACCCCATGATTAGGCTCATTTTTGCTTGTAGTTTCCACCAAGAAGTATGCAAGAGGTTGAGCTTGTAGCGGCTTCCTCGTTCGATAGATGATGTCGAAAATGGTGAGTTTGATTGACCAATTGAGAAGACGACCTGAGATTTCCGGTTTGTGAAGAACTTTCATGAGTGGAGCATTAGAGTAGATGACTATATGGTGAGCAGAGCTGAGAAGTATGCTTGCAACTTTCGAGTAGCAGTTACCAACGAGTACGCCATTTTTTTCGTTGAAATAGCGTCTCCCTACTTCATTAAGAGCTTTGCTTACGTAGAAGAATGGCTTATGTGTATCATCCTACTCGCTGGCTAGGACGGCGGCCACAACAAGGTTGGTAGCTGCAGGATAGAAGTACAAGGTTCCCCCAAAAACAGGACTACTTAGTAGAGGTGGTATGCTGAGATAATCCATTAAATGCTAGAAGGACCTTGAGCACTCATCGATCCATTCAAACGACTTCCCTACTTACAGCACCTTGAAGAAAGGAAGAGGTGTCTCCATAGATTTTGCAATTAATTGACCTAGGGCTGCCACTCGCACATTCAACATTTGCATCTCTCTTTTTTATTTTTATTTTCTTCTTTTTTTTTTTTGGAGAGGGGGAGACTCGATTTAGACGTAATAGCGGCACAGTTTGTCGCCATTCACCGGGTGCATGAAGGGGTTACCATCCAAATCTGTCAACTTCATTGCTCCGCCAGAAAAGATCTCCTTTACCATATACGGGCCCACCCAGACTGGCGCCCACTTGCCCAAAGGACTGAATTGATTCGGCGGCTTCTCTTTTAAGACAAAATCACCCACCTTAATGTCACGGGGATGCACCTTTTTGTCAAAGGCCCTAGCCATGCGCTTCTGATAAGCCCGGATGTGCTCCATCGCCTTGAGCCGTCGCTCATCTAGAAGAGCTAACTCGTCATGTCGACTCTGAAGCCAGTCTATCTCGTTGACTTCATTTTCAAGCAGAACCCGAAGAGAGGGTATCTCTAACTCGATGGGCAAAACGGAATCCATTCCATATGTCAGAGCGAACGGGGTTTCACCGGTGGCTGTTCTCACTGAAGTACGATAGCCCCATAATGCCAAGTGAAGCTTCTCAGGCCAATCTCGGCTTCTTTCGGCCATTTTCCGGATGATCCTCTCTAGATTCTTGTTCGCCGCTTCGACGGCACCATTGGTTTGAGGGCGATAAGGGGAGGACTTATGTCGTTTGATCCTGAACTCTGCGAGCAGTCTGTCGGAATCTCCCTCGAAGTGTGAACCGTTGTCGGAAATAATCTCATTCGGAACTCCATACCGACACAGAATGTTCTCTTTTATAAAATGGGCCACCTTTTTGGAGTTGAGGACCTTGTAGGAAGCTGCTTTGACCCACTTGGTGAAATAATCGACAGCAACCAACACAAATTCGTGCCCATTACTGCCGGCAGGAGTTACCTTTCTGATAACATCGATTCCCCACGTTGCGAACGGCCAAGGAGTGCTCATACAGTAGAGATCATGGGGAGGTATTGTAGGTGTTAGTGCCCTAGGCCTATAGAGATAGACCTTTATGTAATGTCATTGTTCATTTATATATGAGATTGCTTCTTTGATTATTATATGTGTTTGCGTGTTTAGTTATAATAATCGTGTCCCTAGTACTTATGAAGCACTAGTATGAAGTCTAATGGATAATCATATGATGATTATATGCATGGAGATGCACATTAGATTCATGGGTACTTGTTAGAGAACAAGGTACTGGACTTGACCCATTATGAGATTTATGTCATGGTCATATGTCATAATTAAATCTCATATAGTCATATCATTGATATCCTTTGACCTGAGATTATCATCGTCTTCCGCTCGATGAATATCATGTTTGATATAGTTTAACGTTGTCTTTAACCGGATAACAATAAGGGCTATCATTGGCATGGTATGATTCTTGTTGGGAAGAATGATAAGTCAAGATGGAAATTGTCCCTCGTAAAGAGAGATGTTTGCTAGGCCACTCGTAAGTAAGATTGATGTAGTGCATGGCCATGCCCGAATGAATTAATGTGATTAATGTCATTCGATTAATCAATTTACTTGGTAACGAGAAAGCATTGAACAATATGAGTTGACGTGGACCATGACTCATGTTCAATATAACATCGTGTGACAATGGGATTGTGATATGTTCTATGTAGGAAAATCGAACTTGATAATCATACTATTTGGGTAGGCATGATGGCTTGCTAGAGTCCGCTCATGTCTTATGAGGATCGATATGATCGGACTCATTGCCAACATAGTATGGTCCTATGGGGTCACACGCATCGAACGAATTGTCAAAAATGAAGAAAATGGGTTTTCGGGGCTCGGGGACGACTCGTCCCAAGGCCGAACCAAGTCGTGCCTTATGAAGGTACGCCAGATTGAGTGGGAGTGCCCTGAGGGACGACTCGTGCTCTGGGGCACGAGTCGTGCCCAAAGGGACGACTCGTCCCGTGAGCTAAGCCAAGTCGTGCCTCTTGCGGGGACGCCGGGATCGGTGGGAGCTGCAGAGGGGACGACTCGTGCCCCGGGGGACGAGTCGTCCCGTCGGGCCCGGACCGATACGTAAATGACCTGATTTTAGGGTTTTCGCAAAGGGCTTTTATTTGTAACGTATAAATAGTTGCCCCGGTTGCCCTAGCCGTCATTAGAACGTTTTGGCTTGAGAGAAACACTTAGAGTGGGAGATTTCAATTGAGAATTGAGAATCGAAACACCACCAAATCCATTGTTCTTCATTGATTGAAAGGTGTTTCAATCAATTGGATCTAGCAATCCTCCTAGAAGAGTTCTAGGGTTCGTTCCGCGCGTGGATAAACATAGAGGATCTTCGTTCATCAAGATCTTTGGTTCGTGATTCCCGTTCGTTCATCAAGGATTAACAAGATCATTCAATCTGGAGTTGGGTCAAGTTTATCAAAGGCAAAAGCATTCAAGGTTGGTAATTCTATTTCATCTCTCTTAATTATTCATCTAGAACGGATTCTAGGGCTTGGGGTTTTTCGAGTTATTGCTTATTCCGCTGCGCATGGACCCTCGAAACCCTACAAAGTGGTATCGAGCCCCGTTCATGATGCTTAGTTAGATAATCATGATAATTATGTAATATGATTATATGAATTTTCATGATGTGCATGATCTAGAATATGAAATTGTATGAGTTTTACTTGAGAAGTAATAGTATATATAGATATACCATGATTATGAAATTGTAATATATATGATTAATATGATTAATCTAGATTATGGGATGTCAATTTCATTGATATGATTAATGTGATTAATCTTGGAATATTTGTGATGTATTACTAAGTATATAGGCTGGAAGTCAAGACCTTCCCCGCAGGCACTTCTGGGAAGTGTGGGATAACATTGGATACGATGCCACGTACTAGTAATTACTGATCAAATGTAATATGTGTTGCATCATTCTATGTTCATAATTATGTTCATATAGTTTTCATGAATCAACCTTGGGATGTAATTGATAAGCATGAAAAATTGAACCTTCTTTGTAATTTGAGTTTGTTTTATGCCACCCATGTTTAAACACTTGTGAGTACACGGGTAGTTTTATGTGGGCTCGCCATAGCGAGGTGCATTAATTCTATCTTTGTATGATCAAGATGAGCAAATAGTGGTTGCTATACGTTTAACATGGTTGAACTCAATTAGGCTATCAAAACGGTTTTGGGCCTAAGGCATAAGATGAGATTGAAACATGTGACATAAGATGTCTATAATCTCATAATGATCTAAGAGTCATATATAGATATGATTGATAAATGTTATCTACCTTTTTAGTTTAATTTTGAGCAGTCGTGCCATAGCCGACTTGAAATTAAATTAAAGTTGGGTCTTAGCCTATTAAATTATATTATACATATTTGTATAAGAAGGTTATATAATTTAGTGGGAGTATTTATGAAATACGTTAATTAATCTCTTAAATGAATTGGTACTTATATGTGTTCATATCTTGTTGCATATCTTTGTAGATCAATGGCCGTAAACAATAATCAAAACATGTCATCGCGATCGCTCCCGAGAAGGACAAGTTAGAGGAGAATGGCAATAACTATGTGGATTGGATCCGCAGCTTGGGAATTGTTCTCAAACAGAAAGGAAGTTGTACATTCTCGATGGACCCGTTCCACCCGAGCCGGCCGCTAATGCAACTAAAGCGCGAAAGGGACCAACATAAGAAGCATATGGATGATTCTATTGATGTTGGTTGCTGATGCTTGCGACCATGTGTAAGGCTCTTCGTAAGGACCTTGTACACATGGAAGCCTATGATTTGGGAAATCATTTGAAGGAAATGTTCCATTGCAAGCACGTACGGAAAGGTTTGACACTATGAAGGCTCTTCATTCATGCAAGATGATTGAAGGACAACCCGTTGGGCCTCATGTGTTGAAGATGAAGGGTCACCTCGAACACCTTGAGAGGCTTGGGTATCCTATCCAGCTAGAGCCGGCTACGGATATGATATTGCATTCACTCCCGAGAGTTATAATCGGTTTGTTCGAATTATAACATGAATGGGATGAATAAATCTCTGTCAATTGCATGGGATGCTAAAGAATGCGGAGAACAATATTACCAAGAAAACCAATCAAGTGTTGATGGTGAATAAAGGAAAGGGGTTCAAAAACAAGTGGTAAAGCAAAAGTTGCTAAACCGAGGCAAAGGTTGCCGTTGCCGAGAAGCCTAAACCCAAATCCCAAAAGGATGCGGTGTGCTACCATTGCAAGGAAACCGGGCATTGGAGGCGTAATCGCAAACTTTATCAGAAGGATCAAGAAGAAGGGCAATGAGATTGCCATGACTTCGTGTATCTATATGATAGATGTTTTACTTTCTACCTCTAGTTCTTGGGTATTAGATACCGGATGTGGATCTCACATTTGCCTAAATGTGCAGGGGACTAAAGAATAGAAGGTTGCTCAAAGAGGGTGAAGTAGATCTACGGGTTGGAAATGGAGCAAGAGTTGCCGCATTGGCCGTAGGGACTTACGAAGTCACTTTACCAAGCGGATTAATTTTAGTTTTAAATAACCGTTATTATGTTCCGGATTTGAGCGAAACATTATTTCTATTTCATGTTTAGACAATGAGGGTTACAATTTTCTTATTGCGAATAAGAGATTTTCGATTTATTTGAATGACATGCTTTATTGTGTTGCTCATTCTTTTAATGGCCTTTATGTCTTGGATGTTGAGAATAATGTTGATAATGTCTATCATGTTAGTAAGAAATCCAAACCAAATAATGTGAATGACACATATAAATGGCATTGCCGTCTTGGGCACATAAACGAGAAACGCATCTCTAAACTCCATAAAGATGGATATTTAGACTCATGTGATTATGAATCATATGATGTTTGCGAGTCTTGTTTATTGGGCAAGATGACTAAAGCACCTTTTACTAAGAGTAGTGAAAGGGCTAGTGATTTGTTGGCTCTTGTACATACCGATGTATGTGGACCAATGAATAGCATTGCTAGGGAGGATTTCGGTACTTCATAACGTTCACCGATGACTTATCAAGATATGGCTACGTCTATCGATTGAAGTACAAAAGTGAAGCTTTTGAGATATTTAGAATATTTCAAAGTGAAGTACAAAATCAACTTGGCAAAACTATTAAAACACTTCGATCCGATCGAGGTGGTGAATATTTGAGCCAAGAATTTGACGATCATCTGAAAAGTTGTGGAATTGTTTCGTAACTTACTCCACCCTAACACCACAATGGAATGGTGTATCCGAGAGGAGAAATCGAACTCTATTAGATATGGTTCGATCGATGATGAGTCAAGTGAACCTTCCTATTTCCTTTTGGGGACATGCACCGGAAATGTACTCGCTTTCACACTTAACAAGGTCCCTACTAAATCGGCTCCTAAAACCCCACATGAGATGTGGTATGGAAGAAAGCCTAGCTTATCTTTCATGAAGATTTGGGGATGTGAGGTTTAGTTAAAGAAATTGGTTTCGAACATAAACTTGCACCTAGATCCGATAAATGTATTTTCGCTGGTTATCCCAAGGAAACGAAAGGATATCTATTTTACAACCAATCCGAGAACAAAGTGTTTGTTGCTCGAAATGGTGTCTTTCTAGAGAAAGAGTTTCTCTCTAAAGAAACTAGTGGGAGTAAAATTGATCTTGAAGAAATTCAAGAACCCGAAAATGACAAGGAACCAATAGTAGAGACGGAACCAAGTTCACAAGCTGTTGTGGAACCGGTTCAAGATACACAAGTTCTTCGCAGATCGGATAGGATACGATCCGAACCTGAGAGATATGGATTTCTCATGACGGAAAGTAATGAAGTAGAAATCATTGAGAATGATGAACCTACTTCCTATCAAGAGGCGATGTCCACTCCTGATTCGGACAAGTGGCTGGGAGCCATGGAATCCGAAGTCAAATCCATGTACGATAATCAAGTTTGGAACTTGATTGATCCACCCGAAGGTGTAAAAACCATAGGGTGCAAGTGGGTTTTCAAAAAGAAAACCGACATGGATGGGAAGGTACATACTTATAAGGCTAGGCTAGTTGCTAAGGGGTATAGGCGCATTCATGGCGTTGACTATGATGAAACCTTTTCGCCCGTAGCAATGCTTAAGTCTATTAGAATCCTAATTGCCATAGCCGCATATTATGACTATGAGATATGGCAAATGGACGTCAAAACAGCGTTTCTTAACGGAAACCTACTTGAGGATGTATACATGATACAGCCTGAAGGGTTTGTCGATCCAAAGGATTCTAACAAAGTGTGTAAGTTGCAGAGATCCATTTATGGATTGAAGCAAGCTTCCGGAGAAGCTGGAATCTACGTTTTGATGAATCACCAAAGAATTTGGCTTCATCAAAAACGAAGATGAACCTTGTGTATACAAGAAGATAAGTGGGAGCATAGTGCTATTTCTGGTGTTGTATGTCGATGACATCTTGCTCATTGGAAACAATGTTCCTGCACTTGAGACTGTGAAGTCCTGGTTAGGAAAATGTTTCTCAATGAAAGATATGGGTGAGGCGGCTTATATCCTTGGTATCAAGATCTATAGAGATAGATCAAGAAGGATGATTGGTTTGAGTCGAGTACATATATTGACAAGGTCCTTAGAAGATTCAAGATGGAAAATTCTAAGAGAGGATACTTGCCAATGGGACATGGCATTACTCTTAGCAAGACTCATTGTCCTAAGACAAATGATGAGCGAAAGAGGATGAGTGATATACCATATGCTTCGGCAATTGGGTCTATCATGTATGCCATGTTATGTACTAGACCCGATGTCTCGTACGCTCTAAGCGCAACGAGTAGATACCAGTCTGATCCTGGTGAGAACCATTGGATAGTCAAGCCAAGAATATCCTTAAGTACTTAAGAAGGACTAAGGATGTATTCTTGGTATTTGGAGGAATGGAAGATGATCCGGTTGTAAAGGGTTACACAGATGCAAGCTTCCAAACCGACAAAGATGACTATAGATCACACCTGGTTTTGTGTTTATGCTAAATGGAGGTGCCGTTTGTTGGAAGAGTTCCAAGCAGCACCGTTGCCGATTCTACAACAAGCCGAGTACATAGCAAAGCATCGATGCGGCTAAGGAGCGGTTTGGATCAAGAAGTTCGTTAGTGACTTAGAAGTCGTTCCGAGTATCACTAACCCGATAGAGCTTTTCTGTGACAACAATGGTGCTATTGCCCAAGCAAAAGAACCAAGGTCACATCAGCGATCCAAACACATTTTGAGACGCTTCCACCTCATTCGAGAAATCTGTGAAAGGGAGGACGTCAAGATATGCAAGGTACCAACGGATGACAACATTTCGGACCCTCTCACCAAGCCTTTACCACAAGCTAAACATGATGGTCATGTTAGGTCCACGGGTATAAGATACATGAATGATTGGGCCTAGTGCAAGTGGGAGTCTCGTAGGTGTTAGTGCCCTAGGCCTATAGAGATAGACCTTTATGTAATGTCATTGTTCATTTATATATGAGATTGCTTCTTTGATTATTATATGTGTTTGCATGTTTAGTTATAATAATCGTGTCCCTAGTACTTATGAAGCACTAGTATGAAGTCTAATGGATAATCATATGATGATTATATGCATGGAGATGCACATTAGATTCATGGGTACTTGTTAGAGAACAAGATACTGCGGACTTGACCCATTATGAGATTTATGTCATGGTCATATGTCATAATTAAATCTCATATAGTCATATCATTGATATCCTTTGACTCGAGATTATCATCGTCTTCCGCTCGATGAATATCATGTTTGATATAGTTTAACGTTGTCTTTAACTTAGGATAACAATAAGGGCTATCATTGGCATGGTATGATTCTTGTTGGGAAGAATGATAAGTCAAGATGGAAATTGTCCCTCGTAAAGAGAGATGTTTGCTAGGCCACTCGTAAGTAAGATTGATGTAGTGCATGGCCATGCCCGAATGAATTAATGTGATTAATGTCATTCGATTAATCAATTTACTTGGTAACGAGAAAGCATTGAACAATATGAGTTGACGTGGACCATGACTCATGTTCAATATAACATCGTGTGACAATGGGATTGTGATATGTTCTATGTAGGAAAATCGAACTTGATAATCATACTATTTGGGTAGGCATGATGGCTTGCTAGAGTCCGCTCATGTCTTATGAGGATCGATATGATCGGACTCATTGCCAACATAGTATGGTCCTATGGGGTCACACGCATCGAACGAATTGTCAAAAATGAAGAAAATGGGTTTTCTGGGCTCAGGGGACGACTCGTCCCCAAGGCTGAACCAAGTCGTGCCTTATGAAGGGACGCCGTGTTCGTGGGAGTGCCACGAGGGACGACTCGTGCTCGGGGGCACGAGTCGTGCCCAAAGGGACGACTCGTCCCGTGAGCTAAGCCAAGTCGTGCCTCTTGCAGGGACGCCAGGATCAGTGGGAGCTGCAGAGGGGACGACTCGTGCCCTGGGGGACGAGTCGTCCCGTCGGGCCTGGACTGATACGTAAATGACCTGATTTTAGGGTTTTCGCAAAGGGCTTTTATTTGTAACGTATAAATAGTTGCCCCTGGTTGCCCTAGCCGTCATTAGAACGTTTTGGCTTGAGAGAAACACTTAGAGTGGGAGATTTCAATTGAGAATTGAGAATCAAACACCACCAAATCCATTGTTCTTCATTGATTGAAAGGTGTTTCAATCAATTGGATCTAGCAATCCTCCTAGAAGAGTTCTAGGGTTCGTTCCGCGCGTGGATAAACATAGAGGATCTTCGTTCATCAAGATCTTTGGTTCGTGATTCCCGTTCGTTCATCAAGGATTAACAAGATCATTCAATCTGGAGTTGGGTCAAGTTTATCAAAGGCAAAAGCATTCAAGGTTGGTAATTCTATTTCATCTCTCTTAATTATTCATCTAGAACGGATTCTAGGGCTTGGGGTTTTTCGAGTTATTGCTTATTCCGCTGCGCATGGACCCTCGAAACCCTACAGGTATATGGTTGAGATTGGAGAATCGCTGACATTTGTCACAAGTTCGCACAAACTGTATACAGTCAGTCTCCATGGAGATCCAATAATAGCCCATCCTGAGTATGCTGAACATCAAAGCTCGAGCGTTCATGTGTGGCCCACATGCACCACCATGGACTTCTTCCATGACCTTTTTAGCTTTAGACCTGCTGATACAGAGCAAAAGTGGTCCTCGGTGTCTTTTCTTCCACAAGTCCCCAGAATGACATACTGTGCAGACAACCTCTTCAAAGCTTGCAAGCTTTTAGCGCGAAGACCCTTTTTCAGCTTACCGTCCTCTTCTGTCGGGAACGAGGCTTCGCCATGCTTAAGATATTGAAAAATCTGGCTGTACCATAAGTCATCGACCTTTTCTAGTTCAATCTGACAACAGTAGGCAGGGTTCTCGCGCCTCCCAACTCTGAATGGTTTTACTGACTTTCCCTCTGGAATCTCTGCCAAAGAGGCTAAAGTGGCCAGGGCATCCGCGAACCTGTTCTTGTCCCGAGGTAAATAATGGAACGTGACCTCCTTAAATTGGTTGATCAGATCCTCCATATAGGCATAGTACATTTGCAAGTACTGGTCCACGATTTTCCACTTATTGAACACCTGATTGATGATTAGCTGGGAGTCTCCATACACCTCCAACTCTTCGACATTTCGCTCCAAAGCTGCTTCGAGGCAGGCTATGCAAGCTTCATATTCCGCGGCGTTGTTAGTAGCTGGGAATTTCAACTTGATAGCAATGGGGGTGTGCACATCCTTCGGATCAACCAACACCATGCCGATACCATTGCCTCTCTTGTTGGCGGCACCATCAAAGAACAACTGCCAACGGTCTGTACCTTCTACCATGAAAATTCCATCGTCTGGAAACTGGGGTTCGAGTCCACGCGCCTCTGAGCTTGGGAAATCTGCCAAATGATCTGACAGAGCTTGGCCTTTGATTGCCTTGCGGGTCACAAACTTGATATCAAACTCGGCTAAGAAGAATGACCACTTCGCAAGTCTTGATGACAGAGAAGACTTATCGAATAGGCATTTGATGGGGTCCATCTTCGACACCAGGTGTACCGTATGAGCCAACAGATAATGTCTCAATTTGCTGACCACCCATACCAAAGTTGCACAGGTTTTCTCCAAGGCTGAATAGTTCAACTCGCTACCCTGAAGCTTCCGGCTGATGAAGTAGATAGCGTTCTCCACTTTTGAATCCGGCTTCTCTTGTGCCAGCATGGCTCCGACAGCCGTATCTGTAACTGTCAAATATAGCAACAAAGGCTTGTCCTTATGAGGAGGACAGAGGATCGGGGGACGACCAAGTAGGCCTTGATTTTCTCAAAGGCGATCTAACACTGCTCGTTCCATTCAACCTCCTGATTCTTCTTGAGTAGCTTAAAGATCGGCTCACAAATAGAGGTCAACTGGTGGATGAATCGGCTGATATATTGGAGACGGCCCATGAAAGCCTTCACCTCTGTGACTGTCGTCGGTGGCTTCATCTCCATGATTGCTTTAATCTTTCTCGGATCGGCTTCAATTCCCCGTTCCGTGACCATATATCCCAGAACTTTTCCTCGGACTACGCCAAAAGTACATTTTGCCGGGTTCAATCTCATGTCATGCTCCCGCAGCCGTTTAAAGAACTTCCTCAAGTCGACCAAGTGTTGACCATCTGATCCCTTTGAATGGATAATCATATCATCAACATAGACCTCGATCTCCTTATGGATCATGTCATGAAAAATCGCAGTGACTGCTTGCTGGTAAGTGGCGCCGGCATTCTTCAGACCAAAGGGCATAACCGTATAACAAAAGGTTCCCCAAGGACTGGTGAAGGCAGTCTTTTCCTGATCTTCTTCGGCGACTTTAATCTGATTGTAACCCGCAAAGCCATCCATAAATGACTTGACTTCGTAATTGGCAGTAGTATCTACCAACAGATCGATATTGGGCAAGGGAAAATCATCCTTCGGGATAGCCTTGTTTAGGTCCCTGAAGTCCACACAAACCCTGACTTTGCCATTCGACTTGGTTACCGTCACTATGTTGGCCAACCACTTCGGGTATTCGACCACTCTAATGAAACCCGCTCTGAGCAGCTTCTCTATTTCTTATTTGACCTGGAGAGACCATTCTGGCTTAATCCAGCGAAGCTTCTGTTTGACGGGCCTAGCTTCTGGGTCCAGGGGTATTCGGTGCACGACAGTTGAAGTATCCAACCAGGGCATGTCCTTGTAGGACCAGACAAATACGTCCACGTATTCCTTGAGCAAATCAATGAGGGCTTCCTGCTCTTCCCCGGTGAAGAAACTGCCAATCTGTGTCTCTTTGGGCTCTTCAGTAGTTCCCAAATTCACTGTAGTCTATTAATACCTCATCGGCAGCTTGGGCCCGATTGTCGTCTCGCTCAAAAACCTGCTTTATATTATCATTTAAAAAGTTTTCATCTAAAAGGTCTGTGTCCTCTTCAAATGAATCATTATTAACCACTTTTAAGTCATTAAGATTTGTTTTAGTTAACTTATCATTTGTTAAGGTGGCAATTAAGGGATACGCAGAAAGGTCAACCATTTCATTCAATGCAAAAGGGAAGACATAGTCAAAGACACGGCGATGATCATCAGCCGTGAGAGTATCAGACCTATCTAGAGACTCGAACTCGATAACAAGAGACTCTGAGGACTGACTCAGGATTACAGGGACAGACTTAGACTCAGACACACCAGGACGAGGGGTCAGCCTGAGCTTTTCAATCATAACTTCCCGGCTGGCGATCGATCCCTTGAAGGAAGTCCAATTCCGGAGCGGCATCTCCGAAGTGCTGACGAAGGTGCGCGGATCAATCTCTTTGTCCCCATCAAACTTGATCACTGATACGTAATCATTCCCAGTCGAAAAATCAACCACGGGTACATAATCATCCCCGGTCAGAAGGTCAATCATACCGAAAGGATCCTTAGCAACAGCCCCGGCCATCAGCGGTGCCTTTTCACATAAATCAATCAACGGTGCTTCAATCAGCAGATCAGCCCCGACGGTTTCTGATAAATCTGCCTCCTCGAACAAGGCTGCAACATCTTTACCCACATCGAACTCAGTAGTAACACTGTCCCCATGAACAATGATTAACTCGCCGTCTTGAACAAACTTGACACACTGGTGCAGAGTTGAGGCGATCCCATTGGTTTGATGCAGCCACGGCCTTCCTAACAGAGCGTTTAAGGTGACTGGGATATCAAGGACCTGGAATTCCATGGGTATCGTCTTCTTACCAAACCACAGGTTTAAAGTAGCAACCCCAAGTATCGGACGAGATGTTGAGTCGTATGCTTTAACCGTGAGGGAGGAAGGTTTCAGATCTGTGGACTTGATGCCGAGTAGGCCCATGATCTTTGCTGGGAGGATGTTCATTCCAGACCCATTGTCAATTAAAACCTGGGGAAGACGCTGTTCACCCATCTGGATCGTGATGAAGAGGGGCTCGTTATGATCAGCTCTGAATTGGAGAAGATCAAGGTCTGTGAAGGTTATCATACAGCAAGAGCTACTACTTCCAGGCCTCGGTGGTTTTCCCTTTTCGTTCTTGGCATTAGGCAGCAATTTCGGCTCTTTTTGGTAAAACTCAGCGCCTGAAATGATGGTGGCATTCTGTGTAAGAGGCACATCGGGTATCATGCCAGTTTCCAGGACTTTCCTCAGAGCTAGGATGCACTCGGGGAAAGTGACCTCTTCTCTGGTAATTTTGACGAGGATTGTCGCCTTGCTTCTGGGCGGACTTGATCTGACGATGGTTACTTTTTCATTGGGGAGGATAGGGGTCAGTCTTCCTTTTTCTAAAAGACTTTCAACTATCAGCTTGGGTCGGACGTTCGAGAATCCCTTCCCCAAAGCATGGTAAGCAGTGTTGAATTCCATGACTTCCACATACTCAGCCCCAGCAAAATTCATGGCTTTCATGTCCTCGGTCACATAGTCGTCCTCCGAAGCTTCTTCAATTTTCTGACTATCGATTTCCATCTCATCGTACACCATTTTCCTCTCGTTTTTGCAGGCTGAGCAACCGCAAGTGAAAGATTGACAATGTTCGTCCTTTTGGCCTAATGTCGCAGCTCGGGGTACCTGAGTCCAAATGAGGAGTACTCGGGGTCCTTCTTCAGGTGCAGAGGCTTTCAAGAAGACATAGTGCGGGTTCATAGGTATGAAGGCAACGGGAGTGGCTTCCAAGTCCATAATCCTTTTGAGCGATTCCAGGCACTCAATGTGCCCGAGAGGTTCAGCAGTGACTCTCACAGCCGTGATGCCGTCCATCATAGGGGAAGAGGAAAGGGATCCAATGACGTTCACAAATTCGTTGTCTGCTGGAGGCTGAAAACCTGCCTTTTCAATTAGTGCTTCAATGAAATCCCTCCATTTGCCGATTAGCTTTCCGTAAGGGACGTTGTGCTCCAATATCTCAGACCCATATTCTTCTTCATATGGGTCGGGTTGCTCGTCGTCCTCTGAGGTATTTGGGCATTGACCGCAGTCGCATTTTGAGAAAAACTCCTCATAGGGGTCGGTTTCCATTGGCACCTGATCCACGTTTACTGGTGGCCCTTCATCGTCGCTAGCTGACAACCACCCATTGTGCCTTACCCCCATGAGGTCGTTCCCGGCATTATCATCCTGAACTGATTCCGGACTTAGGGCTTCAATTGATTCTTCACTCTCGTCGCCATCACTGTCATCACTATTATCAGAACTGTCATCCCCTATCCCTTGAACTTCAGCCAAAAGAGAACGCCGATCATATCTATTAGGGGAGGATGGGCACGTGCAACCACAGAATTTGTCGTAGGCCCCCAGGGCTGGAAGCGGTAACTGCGACTCACCCTCTCCTCCCAGGAATTGCGGGGGAAGAGTGAGAGGGGGTGGTATGTACTTGACTCCGGGCAGAATATGAAAGCAATTCTCCTCCTCCAATTCTTCGCCCTCACTGTCCTCAGGGCTGTACTTGGCTTCCCCTAAAACCAGTTTGCAGAAATGTATTAACTCAAGGTGCGCTTTGGCTTCTTTACTGATAATCCCCAGCACGGGTACCCGCCTAAAGCTTTCTTGCTCAATCCTTTTTGATTGCTCTAGCCATCTTATGTAAATGACTTTCTCGTGATTTGACCTGAACAGCCCCAATTTCCCAGTGTCAGATTTCCCTTCCTCCGAGAAGTAGCGATCTTCATATTCTTGCAGGAAACTGTTAAAGTGGGACCAGGGAGGATTGGTTTGTTTATTGCTCTCAAGGCCGAGGGGAAATCCAAATTCAGGATCTTCGACATTCTGCTCCACATTCTGACCTTGATCCGGCCTAACACCTTGACTGACATTCTGAATCTGAGCTGGATCAACACCCGTATTCGGACCCAAACCCGCTGAAACTTATGAATCTGCCATCTCTGAGACTGCTGGAAACGAATCCCTGACCGGAGAGAAACTGATTAACCGACCACCCGGAACTCTGACCCAATACTTGCTCGCTGAAAGGGGGAGAGAACGGTTTTAGGTAGGGGAGAGGATAGGCTTAGGACGGACTCATGCATATGCTCTTTTTGTTTTTTTTTATTTTTATTTTAAAAGATTTAAATAAAATGATTTTTATTAATCCTAAGAATGGTTGGAAAAGGGGGACACCTTCTTTTTCGCATTCTACACTATTCCTGGATCAGTGGGTTCCATCACTACGTCTATAGACCCCCTGTATTCCACCTGTATTGCACCTCCGGGACGGACAATCCCGGCAGAGGTCCTATAGGGCACGTGGAACCCACCAATCAAAAGGGAGAACCGACCTATGCGCATACAAGTCAAAACAAGTCAAACTCAAAATTTTCAAAACCAAGTCCAAGTCAACGTCTAGACTCGGGAGGAGAGAGGGTCGAAAGTACGTTTGAATGTACGAGACCTCATTTTGCAGGTAAATTCCTGGAAAAAAAATTCGGCATGACCTCTCCTCTCTTCGAGTCGAAAATCCGGCATGGCCTCTCGTCGCTTCATGGCAAAATTTCGGCATAACCTCTCGTTGGTATGTGTCAAGAATTCGACATGCTCCTGCGCTAGCACATGTCAAAACGCGTCATGACCTCTTGCAAAGTCAAGTCGAGAAATCGACATGTACCCACGTTGAGATATGTCAAAGTTTTGACACGTACTCTCGTTGAGTTATGTAATAATTTCGTCATGAAGATGGAGAGTATGCCAAGACTTTGGAAACGAAGTATGACTCGGACTTTGTGAGAAAATTTTGAAAACCGAGTTTGAAAAATGTTTTGAAAAGTATTTTGCCAAAAACCAACCGGTCACGGTAGAAAGTGTGTCAAGGACAAGTGTTGGCTCCTACTCTAATGGCTAGGAGGACTTTAGGCGCTCAAGCGTAAGCGAAACACGTCACTGTCCGCGATGCCGTCCGTACACTCCCGGGTTCTAACTCTATGTGCGGGTAGCGTGCGAGTAATGTGAAGGCATCTTCTAGGAAAATATATTTTTGTTTTTTTTTTTTGTTTTTTGCTTTTTTTTTTATAAAAAAGATTTTTTTTTGCTGTTTTTTTTTATGCAATATGCAAAAAAGGAAAGACAAGAGAATGAGCCCAAAGCACGACAAAAGGGGCTGCCCCAAATGTCAAGATCACCAGCAGCTGTATTCCAGAATCATCCTGCCCAGTTCATCTGATCAGCTGAACCTGTTTCTGCACTGCATTCCTATGTCGTCTGACACAGGACTTCCCAGGAAGGGGATGTCGTCCGACATAGGAATGCTGACCAACAGGGCCAAGCAAACTGCAAAGGGGGAAGCCCCACCATCCCAAAAATGCCACATACCAAGGCATATAAAGCATATAGGCACTAAATCATGGTAAGGCACATAAGAGCACACCCAATGACTCAAATTGCACACAAGGAGAATGAAGAAATTGTCCAAGTTGATTTTAAGAAAGTTAGACCCTCTTAAGAAAAACTTTTCTTTTTTCTAAAAAAGAAAAGTGATACCGATACGTGGGATTGTTAGACCACAATTTATCCCAAGCCCCGGGTTAGGGAGCGATACAGGAAGGTTAATGGTTTCCACCTATATACCAAGTATCATTTTCATTTTTTTTCAAAAACAAAGGTTTTTAAATGTCGTCCCCAGCAGAGTCGCCACTGAATGAACGGCCTCCGAAAAAGTTGTATTATTATGTTTTTGAATTTTGAAAATTTTGGGAGTCGCCACGCCGTTTTTAAAGGAAAACATTGAAAAACCTTTTTTAAAGAGAATTTGGGTTCGGGGGTCAGGTTACGTGTTGGGAAGAACTTGGGAGTTCACCCAACACGCCTCTTTCGAGACTTTCAATCAAACATTGGACAATTGTAAACATTCAAAGTGTGTGCGATTTATGTCAATAAACAGGGCATGCAAACTGGGATTTCATTGATGGTAATTCAGAATGAATACAACTTGTGAGCCATGACAGGGGGCCACACCCTTTACAGATGGTGACTTGCATTACAAGGCAAGAGCTGAGACAGTTTGCTCAGGAAGCTTGTATGTCATCCGACACAGGACTTCCTCAGAGAGGGATGTCGGACGACAGGAAGCCTCCTGATCAGATTGCCTCTTACAACACCAAAGCTATTCTGGAAATTGGAACAAGATTATTTTAACTACGAAAAGACACTATTCAGAGTCTAAGCTCAGTTTGGGGTTGATTAGAGTGAGCAAAGTCAAGATTGACTTTTGATGATATGGATGTCATATGACGTAGGACAGTCAAGGCTGTCCATGTCATATGACAAACCGCCTCCATCAATGGATTGCACCCAAAGAGGTCTTAGGTTCCCCAAATAGTGTTAAATGAACTAAAAACTACTGTTTAAGGGATCCAATCTGAAGTCCTTGAAAGCCAGACAGCTTTCTGGGAACTGTATGTCGTATGACACAAGATCCTTTGAGGGATCTTGTGTCGTCCGACACCAGAGGCCTGTTTCAGTGCCCTTCAGCCAGATTGGTTCCACCTTATTCTCAATGCAAAACTAAGCTATGTTATCAACTAGAAGCAGTAAAATAGTAAGACTACGTGAGTATTATGGGAGGATCATATGGCTTTAATGGCCAAATGTGATGAATCACATATCCATGGCCATTATCATGTAGCCATCACCTCCTAACTCAAAGGAAACCAACCAAGATTCAAACTTTAATGGTGCTAAGGCCACCAAATGTTCAGATCTGAGGTGGGGAGAAGTGAATATGGAAGATTCACCCCTCCACCACCTTTATCATGCAAAATCCCAAATATTTCACATAATATCAAGACATATAAGCATGCAAGGTGATATAGATGAATATGCAAGAGTTAATCAGAGAGAGAGGGTTTAGTAGCTACCTATTGTAGTCCACAAGGTAAAGGCACCAATAGTATGGTGTTTACCCCTTCAACACACTAACAAAGGAAAGCTTTCTTTGGATCTTGGCTTGGATGTGTGTGTGTGAGGAGGGAGGTGAGTGTGTGTATATGAGAGAGAGAGTGAGTGTTGATTTTAGCAGAGTTTCCTTACTTGCCAAAATCCCCCTTAAAATGATCAGCCATGCCCTTTATTTATAGGCATGCTGATGGGAGATCCCATGTCGGACGACAGAAAGTTTCCACCGCCTTGGGGTCGTCCTATATCGGACGACAGCGTACACCTTTGTGACAACTTGGGCCGTAGGAAGGTAGGCCCAATGGATCAAGGAATGAATGGATTATTTTGGGTTCAAAATGCTTTTTAGCAAATAATATGAGCCCAAAGATAATGCCAATCACGGAGAGCGGACCCAAAACACGAGTTCGGGTCGGGGTACTCACAGTGAGGTGATTGGGTTCTTTCCTTGGAACTAGCAGAGTGATCCTGCTATCTTCCTGGCTATGGTGCGCTGGAGAGGAGAGACAAGGAACAAGTTCACCGGGAAGACCCGAATCACCTTTTGACTATAAGATGGTGAAGCCCGTCATCAACAGGGACGGTTATGAGGGGGTGAGCTTCTATCCCTGGGGGAGATATCCGGAGGCTCTTATGGGAGATGTCGTGGTGGTGACCAGGCAGAGGAGGTGGCAGACAGGCTTGATCTGTGATATCATCTATTTGGGGGACCAAATCTCCAGGCAGCATGGTCATGTCCCTCCTTTGGGCACAATTACCCCTCAGGAACCTCCTCCTTTCATGCTGCAGCCCAGGCACTGGTCAGATGATGACAAGGACAGGTACAAGGTTGGCTTGGAGGCTGAGGACTATTTTGACTACGCCACCCCGTACGCCACCTTTGTGGAGGAGCGTTTGAGGATGCCTCAGAGGTTGTTGAAGATAGTCGCTGCCCAGGGGTACGAGGAGGCAGAGCCGACTGATCCACCTGTTCCTCCAGCTCACCTTTCTTATGTGGTGAACGGGGTGTCGAGGAGGCTGATGGTGCCTATTCCAGACACGAGGGATGTTGAGTATACTTTGCCGGCTGACAGCACTGTAAATAACTCTGGGTCCCTTTTCTTTTCGATTTTACTATTTTTCTGCGATTCTGAACTTCTTTGGGATTTTCTGAACTTTTCCTTTTTCTCGCAGGTCCCCGCTCGTACATATGACACTCTGGTGCGACATAACAGGGGCTGGAAGGAGCTGACTCGATCTCTCTTGAGGAAGCTGGCTTGCGCGTCAAGGGCTGCGGGAAATGCGTGATGGGTTAAAAATCCCACTTGTAATAAAAACACCTCGCAAGTGTATAGTGTCGAAATGATAGCGTACACAAGTAAGGGGTCGATCCACGAAGAATTGTTGGGTGATTGAGTCGATTTGAGTAGTGTATACTAAAGTAATAAAAACAAATAAAAGGAAGGGTTGGTTTTTTTTAAGACTAAAACTAATAAGAAGCAAGTAAACTTGCAAATAAGAATAAATAAAAACAAGCACAATTAACAACTAGAGTTAACAATATTAAACGAGTTTCACGGATTGGACTTCACTAAATTACCCATTTCATGCCAATTTTGATTTAAGTATGTGCACTCTCACTAGGGTTCATTAACTTTAATAGAGAGTGGGGCCGTGAGGCGGTCGGATTACACTCTCACTTTCCAAAATCAATCACTTTTCGCAAATCAAGTTCAAGCAATTAATTTAGAAAGCAATAAGATCAAAAGAATTAAAAGAACCAAAATCAATTTAACTTCTATAACGGAATCAAACCAATTTTATCACCAAAGCATGTGCCTTTGTTTAAAATCCCCAAATCAATAGTGAATTAAAAACACAAATATGTTGAAAAGATCAATTAGAGACTAGATCTAAAATTGCAATCTTGAAAACCCAATTAAAATGCTAAGATGATCTAGAGAGAGAAAGCACAATGATAAAATGATTTATGGCCTGAAATTAGGCAATAAAGCTAAATCCAATCCATGAAATAAAGAGTTAACTACTCATAATAATAAAATTACAAAACTAAAATAAACTAAGGAAATAAAACCTCAATGTTGTCTTTGTTCTTCCCCTTTTTTCTTCCTGGCAGTACCCGGCTCCTCCCTTCTCCCAAAAATAAAACTTGAACCATAGAAAAAGATAATATCTTCCTACTTATACTCAAAGGTGGAAAAGGGGATTAAATTCCAAATCAGATTAAAAATGGGCCAAAAATTAATAAACAAAGGAAGCCCAAAAATTGTTTAATCCATTGGAAATGGGCTTGGGAGCTTGGCGTGGAGATGGCCTGGCGGCTTGGAAAAAAAATGCATTTGAGATTCTTTGGGCGGCCACCGAAGTCATTTTGGGCGACCGCCCTAAAGCCACGGCCCATCAACGGCGACCTCTCTAAGCTTGGGTGACCGCCCATGTTTTTCTTTCTTTTCTTTTTTAATTCCTCCGCTTCGCTCCGTCTCGAATTTTAATCTTTTCTCCACTTTAAATCACTAATTTTCCACATTTTCAACCTGAAATTAAAATAGCACTAACAAAATAATTAAACTACTATTTTACTCAGAAATTTTGCAATAAATAGAATTTAGAAGGTATAAAATGGATACGAAAATATATCCATCAATGCGCAGGAGCCTGAGCGTAAGAGGAGGCAAGTCGGGAGCACGGCTTCTTCATCATCAGCGTCAGGGTACCCCTCATCCTCTACCAGTGCCGTGCCTCGGGGGTGAGGGCCTAACACTGATATCCTAGAGCAGCTGGCGGAGTACGAGCATGTGCCCGTCAACCTGACCGCCGTGAGTGATGATGAAGACCTGCTAAGGGACCCCGAGCTTTATGAGCTGAGTAGCGATGACGATGAGTCAGAGGCTTAGGGTTCCTTTGGTTCAAACTTGGAGAGAGAGAGAAAACAATGAACAAATTATGCACAATTTATATTTATTTTTTTATTTGGGTTCCAAGGAGGCAATAACAATGTAATGATCTCTTTTTTTTTTCTTTTCATATTGATGCTTTATTATTTTGCATATTACTTGAGCCTCGGGACAACTTTTTGCATGAAAATGAGGCGGAATTTGAGTCGAAATGGTTTATGATGGTATATGAATGTATGGATGGTGTTTGAGAATGTTTTTATGCAGGTTTTATTTAGAAAGTGAGGTGAGAATCCCACTTGGGCAGCAGCTTTGGATGCTGCAATTTTTTTTTTCTGCAGAAGCGAATGAAGCCGCCCGGCTAGGACCTGGGCAAATGAGGCCGCACGGCTTGGAACCTTGTTTGAACTGGTTTTCTGCAAATAAAATCAAGAGAGGGCCTCTTCATTTCATCTTCAACTTAGACTTGTCCCAACTGATTCCAAAGCACATTTCTGATCAAAAATCATCGAGTCCGATCACTGCCATGGAAAAACCAGTCCGATTGCAAAAGGGAAAAGGGATCATTTTCTGTCCGACCTTCAATCCTGGATGAGACACAACTTTCAATCTCATAAGGGGTTGTTTGACAACACCTTCAAGATCAAGTCTTTATGGCATTTGAAGGATCTCCCGCCTGATTGGGACCTTTTGAGAGCAGCAGCGAGATTTTGGGATGTCCGGAGACATGTTTACTGCTTTTCCTACAATGAGCTCGTTCCAACCTTTGAGGATTTCCGGGCATTGATTGGGGGTCCAGAAATTGAGACCATTTCAATTCCTTTGATCGGGGACTTGCCGGTGACCGTAAAGTTGGCATCTTTTCTGCAAATTTCTTCGGAAGAAGCCGAAGGGATGATGATAGCTCCTGACAGAATCGACATTTCTGATATTCCGAGTAGATTCGCGTCTCCGGGTACTGCTGCGACCACGGTATCTATGGACGCCTTCATCCTCTGCCTCTGCGTATTCTCCTTCCTATTCACTGATGATTCCTTCGGAGTGTGCCACAGCGGCCTTTTGGACATGGTCAGAGACTGTAGGGCTGAGAGAGATATTGTCCCACTGATTTTGGGGGAGACTCTGCATGGCATTGACAGGATGGCTAGGGGGGACCATTTCATGCGGTCTGGGAGCCCAGCTGTACTGACTTTATGGCTGCAGGAGAGACTCGGGGTTTTGCCTGGGGCTTTGCCTACCCAGTGTCCTTGGGTGATTTCTCAGAGAGGTGCACCGAGACAGCAGGATCAGGGTAGCTGGGAGCTGATGATGGCTCGATTGTCTACCTCGGACATTCATTGGTGGGTGCCTCACTGGAGATTGAAGACTCGTAGGATATTTCAGGAGTCCTACATAGTGAGTGTTCCAGGGCTATCTCTGTCATCTTTCTACATTCCCTGCTTAGTGTCCAGGCAGTTCGGGACCTTGCAGGAGCCATTGGATGACTGGGAGGACATTCACACCATGGAGGTGGCACCTTTTGACATGAGAGGTCCAGACAGCTTCTCCTTTTTCTCGGAGCGTGGACATATGCCACTTTTCCGCCCAGGGCCATTCTTAAAAACAGGAAGAGTACCATCTAGACCATGGCTTACTTGGATTGGTATGAGAGGGAAATGGGGGCGACTCAGATTACTTTGGGAGAGAGGCGTCAGGCTTTATTGGGTGCTGACAGTGACTCTAGCAGGAATCTGGGGGAGACCGAGGCAAAGGCTAGTCACCATAACCAGTAGGGAGTTATGGTGCTTACTTAGCTGATGGTTCTGAGTACAGTTGATCCTGACTCTCCCCTTAATATTCTATACCTGGCCTACCCTTTCATGGTCTAATTATCTATCTTTCGTGTTTCTCTCTCTTGGATAAAATATTGCTGCAAACAAATTAAGCACTACAACCATTGTAGCCATTCCAAAGAGTTGAACCTTTATGCTTAAATCACAGATTTCCTCGCCACAATCTTTGTTTCTTGAAGTGTTAGTTTGGCGGCCTCAAAAAAAATTCTCATTATCTCAAAACCACCTGACAATTTGAGTTTCAATTTTGTGGCTGGTTGTTTACGGTGGAGACTATGGTGATAAGATGAGTGTGGAGTTTCTAAAGGATTTCCATCGGAGAAGAGTTCAGATTCTTGCTGAAGCAGGTTCTGATCTAATAGCATTTGAAACAGTTCCAAACAAAATAGAAGCTCAGGTAATGATGCATTTATTGCTTCTGGTTTGTTTCTTCGATCTATGTCTAATTAATATCTTAGTGATCCCTATAAAAATAATGGTTCTAGGGTTGATTATTATTAATGATCCCTTAGTGCAATTTAATCATTGTACAAGCAATGATCAAACAAGTATAACATGTTCCATAAAAACGTTGACAACTCTACTTCGACGTTTATTATGAGACGGAAGGAGTAAAAATTATAAGCTGCGTAATTTGGCTGAGAGTTTCGATATTGACAATAATACTTAATTGTTATACAGGCTTTTGCTGAGCTTCTAGAGGAAGAAGTCATAAAGATTCCCGAATGGTTCTCCTTCAACTCTAAAGATGGTGTAAATGTGGTTAGTGGTGATTCCTTGGTTGATTGTGCGTTAATTGCTGAATCGTGCAAAAAGGTTGTTGTTGTTGGAATCAACTGCACCCCTCCTAGATTCATTAGGGATCTGATTTTAGTTATGAAAAAGGTATTGCTCTTTTTTCAGATGGAGGGATTGATTTATTTCTTTACTGTTTAGAATTTTAAATTTCTACTGCATGATCATGCATGCTAGCAGATTCATTTTGATTTTTGGCCTTGCCACAAAAAGAAAAAAGTTAATGATGCCGAATAAAGGCTAAGAGAATAGAATGACCGAACGATAATGACAAGAATCAATTATTTCGAAAGCTTCAAGCTTTTCTTTTCTATTTCATATAATCAAAAGTCTAATCAATACCATAACCCTAGCTTATTATTTATACTACTCAAAAGAAGATTCTAGAAATACTAAATAAATAAAATAAAGCCCTAATTTAATAATTCCCTAAAACCCTAAAAACCCATAAACAAATTAAGCCCAAACCCAAGCCAACGCTGAAGCCCGAAACAGCCTCTGCTGAAGTTCCCGTCTGATGGCCAGGCGCCCGCCTGGGATAACATGAGGCGCCCGCCTCAAGCTCAGACACCTCCTCTGTTTCGTTGTTGCTGCTCGGTTGCTGCTGCCTTGAAGCCCATATCATACTGCATCATCCTTCCCTCCTTAGAAAAGACTCGTCCTCGAGTCAATACCCTCGATAGGAACACTACGATAACCCGGAAGATTCGAACTTCATCTGCAAAAGGAATTATGTACCCTTGACGAACTCTAAATTTCAATGCCTTTGTGACAACATCCATCCAATCGCTCCATTGTGTTGAGACGAAATATTCAATGATCAATCTTTTGACGAACCAAGGAGCCAAAATATTTGCACAATCAACATCAAAGGGGTCTTTATAAGGATGACTAATTTCAAACTCCCACCTCAATTGGTTTTCAACCGAAAGAACACCACTTTGGACAGGCGATTGATATTCAGAATTCACAGAAACATTAACAATAGGTTCAGAATGTTCAATTTCCGCACGAATGGTATAATCTGGCTTCGGAATATCACAATTGCACTCATCATAAATAGGTGATTTGGACCAATCAACAAGATTTTCTTGCCTTGAAGAATCGATCACAAAACCCTCTTTAGAACCAACAGTATCAATCCAAGAATCAATCGATTCTTCCGGATTTGATTCAAACAGAGGGGGTTTTGACCAATCAATAAGGTTTTCCTCACTTGAAGATTCGATAAAAAGGCCCTCTTTGAACCCAATAGTATCTACCCAAGAATCAAAGGAGGAATGGCCTTACCTTCGATTTGTGAAATTTCGATCCTTCTATCGACATTCCTCGAATGGTTAGCTGCATATCTATCATGAAGTCCATGATTTTGGCCGAAGGAATCCATCCCCTCTTGATAGTACTCCTTTTCCTCGGCTGGAACAACCGGATCTGAACCCCTTATCACTAGAAGCTTTTCTCTGAGATCCAAGTGGCTCTGGAGTATTTGAATCCGTCTTCGTATCTCATCTATCTCGATATTGCGACGGCGTCGTTGGTGATGATGGTCATCTTCTTGGGGCTCCACTGCACGGCTACTCCATCGACCACCTCGTCCACCACGAGCAACGCTTCCTCGTTCAGTCATTGATATACGAACCGAAGCTCTGATACCAAATGATGCCGAATAAAGGCTTAGAGAATAGAATGACCGAACGATAATGACAAGAATCAATTATTTCGAAAGCTTCAAGCTTTTCTTTTCTATTTCATATAATCAAAAGTCTAATCAATACCATAACCTTAGCTTATTATTTATACTACTCAAAAGAAGATTCTAGAAATACTAAATAAATAAAATAAAGCCCTAATTTAATAATTCCCTAAAACCCTAAAAACCCATAAAACAAATTAAGCCCAAACCCAAGCCAACGCTGAAGCCCGAAACAGCCTCTGCTGAAGTTCCCGTCTGATGGCCAGGCGCCCGCCTGGGATAACATGAGGCGCCCGCCTCAAGCTCAGACACCTCCTCTGTTTCGTTGTTGCTGCTCGGTTGCTGCTGCCTTGAAGCCCATATCATACTGCATCAGTTAAATTATATAATACTACTTGGATAGAAACAGGTGTTTGATGGTGGTCAAGTAAGTGCGGAGGAGTACGAGGTAATGAAGGATTTGGTAATCCCACTTGGCCGAGTGCCTCAACTCTCCACCCAGAGTGGAGCCTAATGGAACAAAATGGCATCCATCGTCTTTTCGACTACGTCAATTGTAATTGGTCAATTGTAATTGTTGTGCTTGTGGAACCAAGGAAGATATTATACATTTTCCTTGGCGAAGGACAGTTTGGTCATGTAGATTGATGTGTTCAAACTAAGAGTTGAATTCTCTGGTTCTAAATGTTGAAGTTGAATGATTGTTTTAGTGTTTTACACCATTTTCTATGATGTTGAATGATAAAGGTGATCATTTGTATATGTGGGGAGGTCAGGCCAGGATGGTCAGGCAGATTGTAAATTGATTGATTTTAATAGTTTCCTCTCATCTCTGCTACAAACTAAAGGGATAACTGGACGAATGATGGTCCTATTTTTTTTTACTAACTCTGTTTCTAAATGAATCTCGATTTTTTTTAAAAATTTGCTATTGATTACGAGTAAATTTGATTTTTTTTTTTTGACATTCATTTATCCATTTAGCGATAAAGGAGTAATTGCTTATTTGATTAAGGTAGACTCAAAAAAAGATTATATTTTAATAGTTATTATTAATAGTATTATTATGTTTCAATATTAAGTTGTAGGAGTTGTTCTTATGAACTTTCTTCTCTGCATCTATATTTAATATTAGATATTTCAATATTTCTTTTAAGTTATAGTTGCATTGCATGCAGTTGCTTCTTTACAGTTACAATTGCTTCTTGCCTCTAAGAATATGTAACCTACAAATGATAATATTGAGATCATAAAAGTCAATTTAATATTTATCCTTATAGCTATGGACTCTTTTATTTATGGCTCTATCTATCAAAGTGTTATGGCCGTGCGTGAACATTTCACGCACGGGTGTTACACTAGTTTGTAATAATGTTAAAACTTTTAACATTTTTTTAATAACATAAAAACTCTTATTCATCTCAATATATTGCATTATTAGTGAAAGTGAATAGAAATTGTTTCATGTTGTTTGCCGAGGGAGATGTCATCCTCCTTTCATTGAAAAAAAAGATAATACTGTAATAAAAAAGAATCCATCGATAATCAGAACACATTGTATAAACAAAATCTAGAGGAAACAATATTTAATTAATAAAGGTTTGGAATTAGAGTGTTCTTACAGGAATGATGAATACACATTGATAAAACACTCACGATACAGCAACAGCTAAACTTCATAATTCAACATGTTTCCCGGTACAACAAACATTCAGGGAAGAGAAGGAAAGGGGGCAATCCTCTATCTATCCTAAGGGATGCTTCAGAAGATAATTAATTACGACTGCTAAAGATATTTACCAAAAGAGAAATCCTCCGCCTGCTTTGTAAAAGGAGCAGCAACCCAATTTACTCCCTAGTCGCCCAAGGATATCCAGAGTCTAAAATTTCAGTCATGCCACCGCAGCAGCTTCATCTTCCTCAAGTTCTGGTTCTGTTGCTGACATCAGAGAAGCCGATTGAATCTTTCCAGCAAGTTCAAGGCGCATCAAAATAACTCCCCTGAATGAGAAATTGAGAGAGATGATAAGGAACTACACACACATTAAAACAAAGCAGATACCGCCAATGTAAAGTTTTCTACTCCCTATGTCCCGGACCGAAATAAATTATGCACTTTCTATTTTGGTTCGTCCCAAAGTAAATGTCGCATTTCCAAATAAGGAAAGTAACTTGGTGCAATTTTAGCATTGTACAAATTAGTAAAGCACCTTCCTTAAAAACGTTAGACAAGTCAACAGCGACATTTATTCTGTGACAGAGGGAGTATATCATAAGCCATCGCTGGCATATGAGGTTTTTTCTTTTTTAGCCAATTAATGCAGAAAAGACGAGTGACAAAGTTGATGCCGCTGAACCTATCAGCGGGTAAAACCCCAAGATTGCTTGTTTAGTCGTCATGGCTTGAAGCATGTTCAAGAGATCTCGTACAGAGGGGTATTTCAAAACGGGAAAAGAAATCCCATTCGAGTAATGCTAAAAGAGGAGTTGCAAATGGATCTGCTGCTTCACCAATCATTGACTCTAGGAAAAACATGTGACCAACTTGATGATTCCATCAGAAACATAGTCTCAATTATCAGAGACTCTTATGGTTATGAATAACTGAAGAGACTCGAAGATGATGAGGACCACATCTAAAAATATGTGATCATTAAGTAATACTTGGTGGGAAATCACACAGCGAAATGGCCCAACACAATGGAGAGATTAATAAGAACAACACACACAAAAAGTAAATCACACACAAAGAAACACACAAGAATTGTTTACCCGGTTCGTTGCAACAACTACCTCCGGGGCGCTAGCAAGCAAAAATATTCTCTTTAATATTTTCAATAATGTTACACAAATTTGCTTCTATACTATCACAAATATTTATATATCTATAGGATACAATAATCCCTAGTCCATAGGTCAATAAGGAATTTCTTGTCCACAAAGAAAAACACTTCTTTCTCTCCAAGCAAAAAGATCTACCACATTTAGAAAACTAAATAAACTCAGAATCCTGCCCGGATTTGACCGGCACAATCCATGAGCTGCCCATGGTTTGATTCATGGACATGATTCTTGTTGTTCGAAATTCCTTCCTGATTTTGTTCTTGATTAGTACTCTAACCCCAACAATCTTCCACCTAAAGACTAACCAAATCCGTGATACCTCCGTCAATCTCCCACCCAAGTTTTGACTCCCGCGAAACAAATTTCTATGTGTTGGTATCGTCATCCTCTTGTCTAGTTATACAAGTGAGTTGAAGCTGAGCGACGCTTCAACATAACTGTCGGTTCCGCCATACCTTGAGTCTCCATTCTCAATGATCATCCTTACACATCCCCGCTCACTTGCTTGCTAACTAATGATCTTCTACAACATGAATACTCGTACCCCACACAGTTACAAGCTTGAAACTTTTGCGTGTCCTTAGCAACCCATCGCATCACTGTTCTATATCCCCCTCCCGGACCAAATTGGCTCCGCATCGACCGATGTTATTCCCCAATTTTCTACCAACATACCGTTTAGTGAAATTCCTTCCACCATGGCGATCTCGGCCACCACCATCTATCATTGGGATACGCCTTCATTTCTCCCAACGACCCATGTTGCATGTGGCATACAACATATTTTTCAAACCGCCTCGAGCTACCAAGCTAGCTCACGAGTTTACCTTTCATGTCCCGCAATCGAAAGTCACCACACAACCCTCCTTATCAAGTTGCCTTAAGTAAATCAAGTTCCTTTTTAAGTCTGGAATGTCTCTAACCATAACAATCTCCCACCCGAGTTTGACTCCCGCGAAACGAATTTCTATGAGTTGGTAGCATCATCCCATTGTCTAGTAATCCAAATGAGTTGAAGTTGAGCGACGCTTCAACATGAATGTCAATTCTATCATGCCTTTTGAGTCTTCATTCCCAATTATCCTCCTTGCAAATCCCCGATCACTTGCTTGCTAACTAATGATCTTCTAAATCGTGAATCCTCGTGCCCCACTCAGTCACAAGATTGGAACTTCTGCGTGTCCCTATCAACCCGCGTCACTGTTCTAGATCCCGCTCCCATGTTGGCCAAATTGGCTCCGCATCGACCAACTTCATTCGTCAATTTTCTACCAACATACTGTTTAGTTTAGTAAAATTCCCACCATGGCGATCTCGGCCACCACCATCTATCACTGTAATACGCCCTCGTTTCCCCAACGACCCATGTTGCATATGGTATACAACATATTTTCAAAACTGCCTCGAGCTGCCAAGCTAGCTCCCCGGTTTACCTTCCATGCCCGCAACCGAAAGTCACAACACAACCCTGCTTATCAAGTTGCCTTATGGAAAACAAGTCTCTTTAAGTCCGGAATATGTCGCACATCACGAAACTGCAACACAGTCTCATTCGTTACTTTGACCCGAACGACCCCTTTTGTCAAACAAACAACCCCAAAATTACCCGGAACATACTGCTTCATCCCCACGCACTAGTGCACGAAAGAAACGTCGCGCCCGAATTTAAAACCCACGAATCCGCTGGACACTGCTCCAACCCAAGATTAATGCATCCACAATTTCGGCGACATTCAATTCACTCTCACCGCCCGACCACTCCGGACAATATCTCTTATAATGTCCCTTCTTCCCACAACCGAAGCATGTAATCGTCTTCTTGCCTCCCTTGCTCTTTTCACCAACACTTGGTGCAAGCCCGGTTGTCTCTGTTTTGCTCTTCCTCCGAATTTCTTCGCCAAGGATCACATCCACGACATCCGAAAACTTCAACTTCACATTCCCCGTTTATACATTCACTGCTATTGCAGTCGTATCCAAACTTTCTAGCAAAGAAGAAAGTGAGATCAATGCTAGTACCTCGTCATCAAGAGTAACATCCACAGAAGATAGTTGGATCGCAGTATACTTGAATTCACTTATATGCTTTGTTGCCGACATGCCCTCTATCATCCTTATGTTCAACAACTTCCTCATTAGATTAGATGAGCCTTGTTTGTCGCCGATGGTGCCTCATACATGCTCGCCAACATCTGTAACATCTCCATGATAGTCTTCGCCTCCAAAACATTATTCGACATATCCTTGGCCAACATTTGCCTAACAAGCCCCAACGCTTTCCAATCCAAGATAGCGAATTTTGCTTCCTCCATGTCCGCCGGCTTTTCTTTTAATGGGAGATACAAATCCTTGTTTCACAAAACAACCTCGATCTGCGTCTTCCAAAAACTGAAATTCATCTCATCAAACTTTTCAATCAACACCTTATTACCATCCTCCAAAGCCCCCAAGAAATCCATGGCAAAAGACAAGCCAAGCTATGGATCGACAAAACCTAAGCTCTGATGCCGGTTGCTAGAAAATCACGCAACGAAACGGCCCAAGACAATGGAGAGATTAATAAGAACACCACACAAAAAGTAAATCACACAAAGAAACACACAAGAATTGTTTACCCGATTCGTTGCAACAACAACCACCTCCGGAGCGCTAACAAGCCAAAATATTCTCTCTAATACTCCCTCCGTCCCATTATTTGGTTCACCATTTTGGCTCCGACACACAAATTAAGGGTGTAGAAAATGTTGTGAGTGTAATAGTAAAAAATAGGAGAGAGAATGAGTGGAGGGAATAGTAAATTATAATGGTGTTGTGAGTATTAAAATAATGTAGGAGAGAGAATGAGTGGAGGGAATAGTAAAAATTCTTTGCCAAAAAAGAAAAGGTGAAGCTTTCAATGGGACACCCAAAATGGCAAAAGGTGAAGTTATTAATGGGACGGAGGGAGTATTTTCAATGATGTTACACAAATTTGCTTCTATACTATCACAAGTATTTATAGGATACAATAATCCCTAATCCTACGCCAATAAGGAATTTCTTGTCCACAAAGAAAAAAACTTATTTCTCTCCAAACATGCTATCTCTTCGCCCGGGGGTGGTGTCAAATATGCAAGGGTTCCCACATTGCGGACGAGTGCGGGTAAAAAAGCTAGTCCATGGTAGGTGTAAGGGTAGTGGGATGCACTTTGGAACTTGGAACATTGGATCCTTGACAGGGAGATCAACAGAGATGGTGGAAGTTATGAGGAGGAAGATTCACATAATGTGTCTACAGGAAACTAAGTGGGTTGGAGAGAAAGCAAAAGAAATATCGCCTTGGGGTTTTAAGCTTTGGTACTCGGGAAAGGATAGGGGTAGAAATGGAGTGGGTATCATTATTGACAAGGAGTATATTAATGATGTGGTGGAAGTGTATAGGAAGAATGATTGAATTATGGGCATTAAAATGGTGATACGTGATGAGATTATAACTATTATTTCCGCCTATGCATCACAAGTAGGGTTGGATGCATCTATTAAACAAGTGTTCTGGGAAGATTTGGAGGAGGTAGTGCAACGAGTACCTAGTGGTGAGAAATTAGTGATTGGTGGTGATCTGAACGGGCATGTGGGGTCTAGTCAACATGGCTTTGAGAGCATACATGGAGGTTTTGATTTTGGGGAGAGGAATGAAGCAGGAAATAATATCCTGGTCTTTACGTTGGCATATGACTTGAGTATAATGAACACTTGGTTCAAGAAGAGAGAATCTCACTTGGTGTCCTATAGGAGTGGAGGTAATGCCAGTCAGATTGACTTCTTCTTAGTAAGAAATACTTGTAGAAAGAGTTATACAGATTGCAAGGTTATTCCGGGTGAGAGCACAGCAACTCAACATATAGAATGGTGGTACTTGATTTTCGAAGTAAGAGAATTTCGAGGAAGAGAAAACCACAGGTAGACCCTTGAATCAAGTGGTGGAGACTTCAAGGGGAGAATCAACAGAAATTTGTAGCTAAGATGGTCGATACCGGTATTTGGTCGGATAATATGGAGGATATGGATATAGATTCGATTTGGACTAAGATGGTACATACCATAAAAAGGAGGTGGCGAAAGAAGTCCTTGGAGAATCTAGAGGAAATGGGCCACCAAGTAAGAACACATCATGGTGGAACGAGGAAGTAAAACAAGCAATAAAGGGCAAGCGAGAATGCTACAAATTATTGGGGAAATGTAGGAGCGACGAGAACTATGAGAAATATAAGGAAGCTAGAAGAGATGCTAAGAAAGCAGTAAGAGACGCAAGAGCAAAGGTGAATCAGAAACTTTATGATAAGTTGGATACAAAAGAAGGGGAAAAGGACATCTACAGACTCGCTCGTATGAGGGATAAGAGGACACGAGATATTGGGACGGTTAAATGTGTGAAGGATGTAGACCAAAGAGTTCTAGTCGGGGATAAAGAGATAAAAGATAGATGGAGTTCGTACTTTGATACCTTGTTCAATGGCGATCAAGAGCAGGATATTGGAGATTTAAATATTTCTTCGAGTATAGTTAATCGAGATTTTATGCGGAGAATTCAAAAGAGTGAAGTGGAAATGGCAATGAAAAAGATGAGATTGAAGAAAGCTGTAGGACCGGATGGTATACCGATTGAGGTTTGGAAATGTTTCGGGGAGAGAGGAATAGATTGGTTAACAACTCTATTTAACAAGATATGGAGAGTTAACACAATGCCATTGGAGTGGCGAAAGAGTACTCTGATCCCTTTGTATAAGAACAAAGGTGATGTCCAAGATTGTGCCAACTATCGGGGGATCAAACTAATGAGCCATACTATGAAACTTTGGGAAAGAGTGATTGCATAAAGGCTGAGAAAAATTGTGGATATTTCGGAGAATCAATTTGGGTTTATGCCGGAAAGATCGACTATGGAGGCAATATATCTTATGAGACAAACCATGGAGAAATATCGGGATCAAAAGAAAGATTTGCATATGGTTTTCATTGATTTGGAGAAGGCGTATGATAAAGTGCCAAGAGAGGTACTTTGGTGGGCATTAGCAAAGAAGGGTGTTTCAAAGAAATATATTGATATTATCAAGGACATGTATAATGGAGTTAGTACTTGTTTACAGACTAGTGTTGGGAAGACTGAAGAGTTTCCTATAAAGATTGGAGTGCATCAAGGTTTCGCACTTAGCCCCTTTCTTTTTGCTTTGATAATGGACGAATTGACGAGGTCAGTTCAAGATGATATACCAAAGTGTATGTTGTTCGCAGATGATATTGTGCTGATTGATGAGACAAGAGAGGGTGTGGAAAGTAAATTGGAGTTGTGGAGACACACTTTGGAATCTCGAGGTTTTCGATTAAGCAGAAGCAAGACTGAATATTTGGAGTGTAAGTTTAGCAGAGTTGAAAGTAGGGAGGCAGGGGCGGTCACATTTGATGGAAATATTATACAAGCTTCTGAGTTTTTTCGCTATCTTGGATCCATTATCCAAAAGGATGGAGAATTAGATGGAGATGTGCCTCATAGGATTAAAGCAGGTTGGTTGAAGTGGAAGAGTGCCACAGGGTTTCTATGTGATCGCGGCATGCCTAATAGATTAAGGGAAAATTCTACCGCACAGCAATTAGGCCGGCATTGCTTTACGGCACCGAATGTTGGGCCGTGAAACAGTGTCACGTGCATAAGATGAATGTGACGGAGATACGTATGCTTCGATGGTTGTGCGGTCATACAAGAAAGGATCGATTGGGGAATGAGGTGATCAGAGGTAAAGTAGGAGTTGCGCCCATTGAGGATAAAATGAGGGAAAATTGTCTAAGGTGGTTTGGACATGTGAGAAGGAGACCGAGTGATGCACCGGTTAGGAGGCCGGATCAGTGGAGAAATGATAAAATGGCGAGGGGTAGGGGAAGACCCAAACAAACTTGGATTAGAGTAATTGAAAATGATATGAGTTTACTTGGAGTGGATGAAAGTATGGTGTTGAAGAGGTCGGAGTGGAGGGCAAAAATCCATGTGGGGGGTTGATTTTTATTTTTATTTTTTTATTTATTATTATTATTTTTTTTTCAAAAACCTTTTTTCACGATGACATATGAGGATTCGTGTTAGCCGACCCCAAATTATTTTGGGACTAAGGCTTTGTTGTTGTTGTTGTTGTTGTCTCTCCAAACAAAAAGATCCACCACAATTAGGAAACCAAATAAAATCAGAATCCTACCAGGATTTGACCAGCCCACTGCATAGGCTACCCATGGTTTGATTCATGGCCATGATTCTCGTGTCCGACGAATTCCTTCTTGATTTAGTTCTTGGTTAGGACTCTACCCCCAACAATACTCTTCCCGCAAAATGAATTTCCAAAAAAAATCAAATTTGCTCTTGATAAAAAGTAAATTTGCATATTTTTTTGGATAGTCATTTTGAGACGGGGAGAGTACTATTAAGGAGAAAAGTTTAACTCAAGAGTACTTGGCATGAGATTTTGTGAATGAGAAAGCCAAGATCAATAACATTAGCAAGAAAAAAAAATTGCAGAACTACTGGAAAAAAAATTAAAGATAATAAATAAATGCTTGTGGTATAGAGCAAATTTGAAATTTTTCTGAACATTCATTTTGAGACGGGGAGAGTACTATTAAGGAGAAAAGTGTAACTCAAGAGTACTTGACATGAGATTTTGTGAATGACAAAACCAAGATCAATAACATTGGCAAGAAAAAAAAAAATGCACAACAACTGGAGATACCACAAAGCATATGGGTGAAATATAGAGCAGCCTATACTCAAGAGTACTTGACATGAGATTTTGTGAATGACAAAGCCAAGATCAATAACATTGGCAAGAAAAAAAAATGCAGAACTGGAGATACAAAAAAGCATATGGGTGAAAATATAGAGCAGACTAGCAGAGTAAGTGTGGAGACTCTTTAGCAAAAGTTGATCCGAAACTCAGATAGTCATAAGCTCCCAAAAGAAAACTGAAGATCATCATTCAATTCCCTTTTGATCTAGTATATAACAAAGAGTGGGTTTGCCTTCCCACCACCACTCATTACGCCAATAAGCTAAACTAAAATGAAATAATTAAGAATACCTTGCGTATCTTGACTGTATAGAAATATCCCGAACTTTTATCCGATTGACAGTTCCACTCTGGCTAACAAGTACAACTTGTTCATCACTTTCACCATCATCTGTAGGTAACCATCCAATATTAGTGTAATTACCAGAAACAAAAATATCCATGCACCAGTAACAGTTTGAAGCATCTGGAAATGACTTTACCTGCCAAGGAAAATCCAACCACGAAAACTGCTGCCAAGCGATCTTCAGCTGAAAGCTAAACTATGAACAGAAAATATCATAATAAATGGAACCACCTAAATAATTTAAGGAGTTTTAAAAAGAAAAATAAAGAAAGAAAAGTGCCAAAAATGTGCCTGATACCTTGGAGCCTATTAAACCAACCCTATTTAATGGTGACGAGCGGAAGCTGCTCAAAGGAACGCGCTTTCCAGAACCACTCTCAGATACAAACAGCAGCCATGGCCCCCTTAGGCTCCTACCTCTGGATCAAAAGTAACAATAATGAGCTACAAAAGCAGTTATATCACGCAGGAGGCTAAGAAAATTGGTTGAAAGCACGGTTTCCAGCAAGAGAGATTTTGTAGCAAAAGTTGAAGGTTATAATGAAAACAATGAGAAGCATATGAAAGGCCATACAGTGGAAGTATACTGAGTTCATGCTATAATTATATACATAGTTGTTAAAGGCGAAAAGCAAAAAGCGGGCGAGCGGTTCCTAGGAAAGGCGAAAGGCGAGGCGGTTGAAAGGCGGCCGAAAGGCGAGCAAGACGGTCAAATAGAACAAAAAAAATAGTAAAATAATATATATGTAACATTTAAACAAAGCTTAAACATGTTACGAACAAAAATTTTGCAATAAATAAAGGTCACAATTACACATGTAATAACAACTTAAAACAGCTAAAACCCCAAAAGTTTAAGACAAAAAATACATTTGATGTTTAAATCAGTAAATAAACAGTTGTTTAAAAGCGTGGAAGTAAATTTCAAAGAATGTTTGAAAAGGTAATAATACTTGAAATTAAGGTAATATAAAATTTCAACGTATAATTTATACCTAGAGATGAATGTTCGAGAGATAATTAAAATTTCAAATAACAAAAGTAGAACCAAAATAAAGAGAAAAAACAAATTAAATTAGTAAACATAATAAAAATTGCAAACCTCCATTTAAAATTAGAATAAAGCAAGCTATCATTAGTATTTTTGTCGCACTTCTTTATCGTTGTCTATCGCACTTATTTTATTTCAATCACTCGTTTTAATTCGTTGTGATCATACCTATTTTCTTTCAATCACTCAGAGAGAAATTAGGGTTATTTTTCTTTTTTTGCACGACACAAACTATCTTTACCCCATGTTTTCATAAAACAAAGCATTTTAAGTTAAAACATTAAAACTAAAATTACAAAATAAGCCAGTTAAACATTACACATACGCCTATTATGCTTTTTGACAAAGGTGGGTGCCTCACGCCTCTCACCATAACCAAGAAAGGTGTCACCGGAGCCAAAAGGCGGTCGACCCCTAAAGGTGCCAAAAAGGCGATGCAGGCGAGGAAGGCGCTAGCCTTTCACAACTATGATTACATACAGCTCAACTCGGCCCGTTTCCCAGTTAAAAAGGGCCAGTATTCATCCAAGTGAAATCAGCGGATAACAGGTTCATGCCCTAAATTTTAGAGCAACTCAAGCCTTTATAGTAACTACGTGGAGCTGATGACATGAATCCATTAATTTTACATTCACCATCTAGTGCTCAAATAGTGTAGAAACAAGTAGTTTTACCGCCAAAGCTTAGGAAGTCTACAACATACGAGGATGATTTAAATTAGAAAGCCCTTCGAATATCTATAGTAACAGACAGAAAATTACTCAAGTTGGTGAGTTTCTGAGATCCTCTCCAGCCCTTGCCGCATTGATGCTGGAATTATGTCAACGCTTGCCATTTTATCACCTTCCTTTAGTCTCATGGCAACCGAACCTCGTGTATTTCTTCCAAGTGCTCGAATCTGGAGAACAAAAATAAATGCACATTATTTAATGTAGAATAGACTAGAAAACACCCAATTCTGGGTGTTTTCTAGAAATGAAACTGATACCATTGGTTCACAGTTGCTTTAACAAAAAAAATTAATCCAGGAAAAAAGAAAAACAAGAGTACATGTGGGGTCTTGGTAAGAACTGCATCAGCCTAAACTGGAATGAAACTGATACCTTTGGATCACAGTTGATTTAACAATAGAGTGAACTATAACAGATCATTAAAATAATGAGAACAAAACTAGTGTATACTTCAACTTTTTTCTGTATAAGCAGTATACCTAATAGTCATTATTGACGTTTGTTAAACATGGTATATTTAAAGTATGGGCATGTTTAATCGGAAAAGATGTCTGCCTATACAAAATAGTTGGGTTACCTATAACCTTGTGGTTTGTTTGAATGACAAGAAAGTAAGCTAAGAATGAAAAACGAGAAGCTGAACAACTTTCCTATTTCGCGTGAAGAAACATATAGTCCACATTATGCAGTTCTAAATCTAGCCAAGGAGAGGGAATATGAATGAGAAACAAATAATTCTTGACAAGAGAAGGTTTTCTTATTCTGCAAACATTGGAAAGCTGCCACGCAGTCCAAATTTTCCAAAGCAAAGATTCATAGTTATGAGAATTGAGAAGAGAAAAGTGCTGGGATTAGATACAAACCAAAGCATGGAAGGATTTGGGTTTCACGTAAGAAGGTAAGAAGGAAAGTAGGAGCAAATTTGGTAGCTTCCTAATTTGGTCCGGTTTCCTTTTGGCAACATATTTCCTTTCTTGGGCTGGAAGCAGTTTACTTGTATTAGAAGGAATTGAAATCCTTTTGGGTTTAGGTTTGTTGGTTCTATTAAAACAAGTGATGACCTTGAATATTGTGGTGCTAGTGTATAATCAAATTAGTTGTCGCTAATTTGTGTTAGCCAGAGAGAATTTGTGAGATCAACAAAGAGAGCCAAGACAGTGGTGGGTTTTGTGATGCCTTTAGGGGCATTCCATGGGTAGCCTAATTAGAAGATGTCTAGGGTTTATTTGTGTGAGGGTGAGTTCATAATTCAGAGGCTATGTTTATAGTTGAACATTTGCGAATATTGTAACATAACAGATATGTTAATATTAGTTGATATCCTGGCTTGTTAGTGCCCCCAAAAGTAGCCGAAAGGGTGAACTAGGTGAACAAATTGTATGTTCTTCTTTTATTACTTTTCATATGGATGTTACATGCATGTTATCTATTTCTTGTACAATTGCTATGGGACAAGTACTGTCATGGCGATCTCGGCCCCCTGCCATTTGTCATTAGGGATACGCCCCGTTCCCCCAATAAACCATTGTATATGGTGTACAATCACATTGCTTCAAGTTACCAAGTTAGATCCTTGCAATCCTCCGTGACCACAGTCGAAGGCGAGTACCAAACTTCCTTAACATGACTGCTCACATAATCCAAGTCTTCTATTCATTTTCTGTGTCCCTGCAAATCACCCAATTGCAACACAATCTCATTTGCAATCTTGACTCGCCCAAAGTAAAGTTTCATGCCCTCGCACTGCTGCTCTTTGATGAAACGATGCTTACAAATCAAAATATCAACGAACCTACTTGACTGCACTTCTTCAAGATTAATGCACTCTAACCGTGATCTACAAATTATCTGCACACCTATGCAATCCACACTCATCAAGTTCTAGAAATTTGAATCTTCCGTCTCTTTTTTTCATGACTTTCATATCTCCGGATTCGTTGCCCAAATTTGAACCAATCAAATTTCCATGTCGATCCATCTCAACCCATCATCGCTGCTCCCACCAAATCATTAATAACACGATTCGTATAGATACCTGCAAACCCTAGCAACAACCAGATTCTGCAACCCTTAATCTCGAATCTAATGCCCTTCCGTGATTATGTGACAGCAACCCTGATCTGAACACCTACAGTCCTAAATCCAATCGGAATTATGAAGCGTTGAACCTATTTGGTCTAAGTAACATAAATCCATCTGAATCTCTGCAGCCACAAATTCAGATTCCTGTTCCTACAGCTATACATCCAATCAATTTTGGGCAGCCCTGATCTCCGCCAACCGAAGCTCTGCACTGAATTTTGTACCGTACCGCATTATACTGTACCACACTGTATCGTACCGGACCGTACCGGAATCCGCACCGTACCGTACCAAAGAAAGGAATTATGTTGCCAATATGTGAAAGTCATTCTCGTGTGAGTTTGATGTTGTAAGTCACTTGTGCTTTGTCTCTTGGGATTGGATACAAACCAAAGCATTCAAGGATTTGGGTTTCACAGAAAAAGGAAAGTAGGAGCAAATTTGATAACTTCCTAATTTGGTCTGATTTTCCTTTGGCAACATAATTCCTTTCTTGGGCCGGAAGCATTTTACTTAATGGAGAAGGAATTGAAATCCTTGTGGGAGAAATCTCATGAACGGTTTGTTTGTAGAAAATTGGTTATGAAGGCTAGCGCTAGCGGAAACAACTTGGCCAACATGAGCGTTATCCAGAACAGAGTTGCGGTGGTTGCCTTGGAACACATACAACACCAAAACTGTGAAGGCATGTGGTTCGTATAGGGGTTCGTGGATAGAAACAAGGGACTGACGAGCGGAGATAATTGCGGGGAGGATCACTTTGGAAGTGAAGACTCGGGGCAAGAGGAGTTTCCGACAGTTATGTGAAGATTACGCTTCGCTTCAACTACTCTTTTGTGTGTGATTTGTCGAGTCTAGTGGTTTGACTTTTGGAAGAAGTCAAATCATTCTCGGGTGGGAGTTTGATGGTGAAATTCACTTGTTTATTTACAAGTGGGAGATTGTTGGCATTGGATACAAACCAAAGAATGGAATGATTTGGGTTTCGCGGAAGAAGGAAAGTAGGAGCAAATTTGATAAATTCCTAATTTTGTCTAGTTTCCTTTTGACAACATAATTTCTTTCTTGGACCGGAAACAGTTTACTTATTGTAGAAGGAATTGAAATACTTGTGAGTTTAGATTTGTTGTTCCTATAAAAACAATTGATGACATTGAATATTATCGTGCTAGTGGATGATCAAATTAGTTGCCACTAATTTGTGTTAGCCAGAGAGAATTTGTGAGATCAAGAAAGAGAGACAAGACAGTAGTGGGTTTTGGGTTCCCATTAGAGGCATTCCATGGGTGGCCTAACTAGTAAACGTATATGGTTTATTTGTGTGAAGGTGTGTTCATAATTCAGAGGCTATGTTTATTGTTGAACATGTGCGAATATTGTAACACAACATATTTGGTGATATTAGTTGATATCCTGGCTTGGTAGTTCCCCCAGATGTAGCTGAAAGGGTGAACTAGGTGAACAAATTGTGTGTTCTTTTTCTTTTATTGCTTTTCATATGAATGTTTCATACATGTTATCTGTTCCCTGTACACTTGGTATGGGACAAGTAATTCTCGGAGACCACCAATTCCCCAACAAAAAGAGCCAACCAAACTAGTTGAGTTACCAATAACCAAATTGGTATGTTTGATTGTCAAAAAATTACTCTAAAAAAAATTGCAAACCCCGGTGCGCCAAGCGCTCCCTGCCAAGCGGGGGTTGGGAGAGGGAATCATTTGCTAGAGCCATCCCCTGACAATTGCCAAGAGGCTGTTCGCCAAGGTTCGAATCCGTGACCTTATGGTCACCAAAGGAGCAACTTAACCGTTGCGCCAAGGCTCGCCCTCTCAAAAAAGTACTCTAAGAAAAAGAAAAAAAAAAGAGAATTTTAACTACATTCCCGAATTTGATGTTTGGAACACATCGAAAAATTTATAATCACCATAAATACTTTCCCAATTATCCAAGGAAGACTCTGAAAAAGATAGCCTCGATGTAGAACCAATCTTCATAGACACAGATAGCAGTACTCACGTCGTCATAGACTACATCGCAAGAACCTCCAAATGAAAGAGATGGAAAAGATGTGGTATCCCTAAAAGCACTCATCAAATGATTAACAAAGTGAAAGTTGATACTCCCTCCATCACGAAACTGTCCCATTTGACAAGTCAGCATTTTTATGGATCAGGTTTTACTTGCTTGTACCTACTTAAAATTACTCAATAAATGTTTCCAATTTTAGAAATGAGACAATTTTTTGGAACAAAACAAAAAGGAAAGAAGGTTTATTATAGGGCAAAGGGAGTATTAGTAAAGAAGACCTTGCTGAATGAGAGATAAGTTTGGTGAGCCTTTAAAATTAATGACAAGCTGGAAAAAAAAACCTGGTATTTTCTCCCCCCAAAATGACGTTCAAGTATTTACAGGGAGATGCTCCAGCAAAATGCTATTTACAGTTTAAAGTTGGACCTTAGGTATGATACTAACGGCAGATATTTGCATAGTAATAGTAATTTGTTTGCAACCAGGAATCCAATCTCTATTGTTTGTATTATCTCTTTTTCCTGAGCCTCTGTTAAATGTACCTTATTTTATCGCAAAAAGAGAATGAACACCGTGCCAAATTGATTCAGATTTAATCAGAATTTGTGACAACCTCTAGGCCAAGACTGCAAGAAGATAAACTTACTCTTTCACAAGACGTCAGGATAACCATTCCATTTTGTGAAGCCATAGCTACAAGGTCATCATTTGTACAATGCCGTACCCATTTTAGCTGATCACCAGGAACCTGTCAAGCAAAAATATGAGAGATAAGAGATATATGGTGAATTATATATGAAATCAAACTTAAGGCCATAAAATAGTAGCAAACCAGTTGGAGCGCTATAATTCCTGTGGACCTGATGGAGGAGAAAGAATTTAAAGACACTTTCTTGATGTAGCCATTCACAGTAAGCATTAGAAGATACTGATCTTCAGCAAACTCACTCACAGGAATTATTGAAGTTATTTTCTCACCATCCGATAAAGACAATATCTGAATCCAGTACCATGGCAACAGTAGAAGATCAGCAGAACAGAAAATGGTAACAGGTGAATGCCTTACGAGGAAGAAAGGAAAGTGGGATACCTGGATCAGGGGTGTTCCTGCAGCAGCACGGGTGCATTCTGGAATTCTATAGGCCCGAGCTGAGTATACAATTCCCTTATCACTTCAGTAAAAGAAGAGAGAAGATTAATAGGATTGAAAATATTATGCAGTATTAGCTAGAAGTGGCATGGGAAATGCAAATACATTTAGGAAGATTAGCTAAACATAATATGCAGAAAAATGAAGGTCGAATAGGCCCTCCGACCAATAATAATGTGCAGCCTGCTAGTAATTCAAGTCAGAATGGTCTCTCTGGGCTAGGATCAGTGTTCTAAAACGCGGCCTAGGCGGCATCTAAGCGTTAGGCGGCACCCTCCCGCCGCGATTTTCTTCAAGTCGGCCAGATTAGGCGCTCGATGCCTAGGCAGGGATTAGGCGGCCTAGGCGGAGATTAGGCAGCCAAAGGAGGAGGAAGTGGAGATGATTCAGAGGGCGGCGACGGTGGTCGGTGAGTAAGAGTAGAAGACCGACCTGAAATTGCCGGAGGTGGTGGGTTGAAATTGCCGGAGTGTTGGACCATAGAGATTGACGCCGGACTTGAGAGTGAGAGTAAGAGGCGCCGCCGTGGATACTCTAGTGGCGGTGGTGGTGGTAGCGGTGGGGTTGTAGGAGAATTAGAGGGAAGGGCTTTGGATCGTTTGCCTTTCCAGGCGCCGCCGTGAATGAAGAAGGAAGAGGTAAGAAGAAGGAGATAAAGGAAGAGAGAGAAAGATTAGGGTTTGTACCGTTTAATTGCCTGGAATGGGCTTTTTTTGAGGGTGGGCTGGGTAGGCTTTGGGTTTGGGTTTGGATTAGATTTTCTTTAATTAAAATAATTATCTTAATATTAATATGTTATTGATAAATTTCAAATGTGTATCATTTATACTAACTTATTCCAAACTTTGTACAAATTTAAATTTTAGGATTGCCAAATTGGATTAGATTTTTATTTTGTATAAAAAATATTATTTATTTTTGACAAATAATAAAAATAAGTGGCACTATTTTTTGGATATATATATAAATTTATGAAATCTATTAAAAATTTGTCTAATTTCTCGGCCCCGCCTAGGCCTCGCTTAGGCCCTTAGGCGCTAGGCCCGACTCCGCCGCCTAGCATCCGCCTAGCGCTTTTTAGAACCTTGGCTAGGATAGGATTCCAAAGAAGTTGTACATTTCATTTTATACTATTATTTCGGAGCAAACATCCCATTAAAACCACATCATATCTTCGACTCAAAGCAACATCTATCTCAAGGATCCTACTCATGAGTCTCGTCACTATTAGAAACGGAATAGGTAGAATGTATTTTAAGGTTTTCAGATCCGGATTCTTTCCATTACATCAAGATATAATAAAACGGGAAGAAGAAAGATTCAACCCACAGCTATTCAGACTCTACCTTCTGGACATGAGCCCCCGAGTACAATTTGTCCTTTTTATGATAGGCTATCAAGATACTGAAGCTAGTTATTAATCACCGCAACCGAAGCATCCAATAAAATCAAGGACCCTGATTTTACATTGGTAAAGACACGGAACCTATCTTACAAAATAAATAATGGTGCCTCCCATATAAATTGGCTAGTCAATAGGAAATATGAACTGGCATGCTACACAAAGATATAGAAGTGGCAGACCTAAGGCAAACTATATGAGTGCAAGTGCACTCACTTAATCAAATGGTTTGTCTTGTTAGTGCACTCATATTCCTTTTTTTTTTTTTTTTTGACAAGTCTACTCTACAGAGAAAGTATATAAACTAACTTGAGAGGAGCTAGATGCAGAAAATTGGATATCTAACCCTCCATAAATATTGTATCCATTATTTTCTTGAGACAAGCATTTTTAATATTTAATCTTAAAAGAAAAATAATTGCAAGTTTACTTTTCTATGACCACTAACTCCACTGTCCACTAAAGCAATATTATCTCGTGAAAAGAATATATAAGTTGAGTTTAGAGTTGGGGGTGTAAACAGAGAGAGATTTTTACTTGTGAGAGTTAATTAAGAACAAAGTGCAATATAAGCAAGTCACATGTTTTTTGTTGCATAAAGCTTTTATCCTTCTAAAATACTAAATAGTGTCACTACAAGTACCAGATGAACTTTGATGCAGCATCCTCGCCAAAGCAAACCAGTACACAAGTAATTTCAATTTATCACATCTTATTTTGACCAAGGACATAGGAAAACACACCCATCACTATTGAATAAGTTGCAGGAAGCACCTGAAATATAGCAGATAATCATGGGCGTGACAAACATGGAAGTCAGACATTGCATCATTGACTCTCAGCTTACCAACTGATTTACCAATTGTGCCACGATTTTGAAGATTGAAAGTGTCAGGCTTCATTCGTTTGACGTAACCTTTCTCACTTATCGCCTACAATAATGAGCAAAAAGCCTCAAGTACAAAAGCAACAACAATGAGTGATTTGATTGAGTGTATCATCTTATACATAGTACCAGAAGCATCTCTTCATTCGGAATAACATCAATCTCATCAAGTAAGCCACTATCTGTGTCTTCCAAGAATGAACGTCTTGGAGTGGAGAACTTGCTCTTAATTTCAATTGCTTCTTGTTCAATCAACTATGTAACAAAAGGACAAGACAGTCAACAGCTAAAGTAAAATGATGATAGCATAAAAAATTATTCTAAAAGATTATATGATTCTTTAACCTTACGGAATAAAATATATATGCAGGAAGGGCAGGGAAAAGATTTAAACATGAAAAGTTCAGGCCATTAAAGATCAGCTTAAAATGTTACATTTGACTTCATACACTACAGTAAAATGATGATTCAGCACCCAAATACTGTTAATTTTTTACCTGCAATATTTGCCTTTTGCTTGAAAGAAGTTCCTCCAACTTGGAAATTTGTTCCATCAACAATTTTCCTTCAGTGATATACTTATTTTTCTGCATAATGAGATATGAATTCTCTTCAAAATAAGGGTAAATCAAACTATGATTCAAGCAGATGCAATTATTAAGAAATTATGATTTCACCTCGAGGAGCGTAAGTCTTCTCAGATTCATGTCCAATATAGCTTCTGCTTGTTTTTCAGACAAATTCAGCCCTGCAATAAAGAAATTTTATAAAAAGTAGTTCAATGAAATAACATCTGAAGTACTCAAAAGGTTACCTTCAAAACAAATTATCCGACTATTCAATCTGAATGCTTACAGCTAACTCTGCAGTCTTTGTTTGATACTTAAGATGAAAGAGAGAAAAGTTTAACAGTCACCATAACTAAACAATCAACTAGCGTTACACCTGTGTGTTAATCGCACGAACAAATAAATTTGACAAATTAACTAAAGGGGGGCAAACCCCGGTGCGCCAAGCGCTCCCCGCCAAGCGGGGGTTGGGAGAGGGAACCATTTGCTAGAGCCTTCCCCTGACAATTGCCAAGAGGCTGTTCGCCAAGGTTCGAACCCGTGACCTTATGGTCACCAAAGGAGCAACTTAACCGTTGCGCCAAGGCTCGCCCTCAAATTTGACAAATTAACTAAAAAGAATAAATAAAGATTTTATATGAATAAAAAAAGATTTAAGAATATGTAATCAAAAACAATTATTTCCAACAAAAATATATTGTTAAGTATGTAATTTATTTTCATATATATTTTAAAATTGCGGGGTTTAAAACAATAATTATGTCATTTTAGTTTGTCTTACAAAAACAATTAAAATAAAAAATATAGGATACAAAGTGATAATAATTTCCATGAGCAAGGTAGACGTTGAATATTTAGTTTTTCCACTGAAAAAAGAACATTTTATGCCCCCTATAATGTTTCTTTTTAAAGCTATATACATTATATTCTTATAAATGTGTGTCTGTATTTATATACATTGATATATTTATATAAGGAAAAATTGCAAATAAAATCACTGTACTATTCCTTTTTTGCGTGTTTCATCACTAAATTAATTTTTTTTGCATACAACACATTAAACTAATTTATTTTTGCATCCATGGTCACTTTTACTAATGGAGTTAGTTTTTTCCCATTAAAAAGACATGTGCCATTGCATATGACATTTTTTCAGGGGTTAAATAGGAAATTAAATTAAAAATATCTTCACCCCTCCTTCCTTCTTCTCCCTTTTTGCTCCCGCCTACACCAAACACCGCCAAACCCATGCTTCCCTTACAGGTTATTCCTGATTCTTTGGCTACTTTCTCTCAATATCTCAGTCATATGCGACCAGAATTCAGTGGCAATGGTCAGGAATTTCCTTTTTTCCAGATAGTTTGCTAGCAGCTTAGTCAATTTTTAATTCAATGATACTGACTTTTGAAGATTGCAGTGAGAGGCCAAGTTGCTGGCAGTCATGGGAGCAATGGACGCGATTCAAATGTACAGCTTCACATTCCACCATTCCTCTCCCTGAAATCGTCCGTCCCTTTCCCTTTCCAAACTCAATCCATTGCTACTAAATCCATGGCCGACGGAATACCTCAGCACTGGGTAGTATGAAGTCTGGATACTTCTCTCAGTCTCTCTCTCTCTCTCTCTCTCTCTCTCTCTCTCTCTTAATGTGCTTCTTGTGATTATTATTTTTTTGGTAAAAGCTGTGATTCTGAATCTAGGGTTTCTCAATTCTTAAAGTTTTGGGTTGAAATTGAGTGGCTTGGTATTTGAATTGGGTTTTTATTGGAACAAATAAGAGAGATAAAAGGTTTTCCGTTGGGTTGAAGAAGATGGCAACGAGGAGTTGTTGTTTTCCGGCGAGGTGTTGCAATTTAGACCCTGGAGTTTAATGATATTAATAAAGAAACCTTCTCAATTAAAATCTATGATGCTCGGACTCTTTGATTTACCCCGCCTGTCAATAACACTAAAATCGGAGTGTCCGACACGGGTACAGCTGGGTAAACCAAATATTCCGAGCATCAGAGATTAAAACTTTCATGAACCTTTTACTTTATTATTTTGCATGTGGGTCCTTCAATATTTGTTTTAATTTACCTATTTTACCCTTATAAAATTTGTCACAAGCGAGACACATGTTAATTTAACGGGGAAAAACTAACCCCGTTAGTAAAAGTGACCATGAATGCAAAAAAAATTAGTTTAATGTGTTGTATTAAAAAAAATAGTTTAGTGATAAAACAAACAAAAACTGAATAGTACAGTGATTTTATTTACAATTCTTCCTTTATATAAAGGGGAAATTACCGGTGGATCCTCCATCCCAAGTCAAACGACCAATTAAGACATGAATTTTGAAATTTAACCAACTAATCCGGCTTCATAATCAAAATTCCACCTAGTCCTTCCTACCCAAAAATATAAAACTAACCCCCTCTCTCTCTCTCTTCTCTCACTTTCTCTCTCTACCAACCCTTCCCCTTCCCCTTCCCCTTCCCTCCCCTCCGGCGAGCCTTCCCTTTCCACAACTCCGATGACCCTCCCTTTCCTCTCTATTTCTTCTTTAAAATCACAACTCAATCGACGCCATTCCAACATAATTACAAAATCAGGCTGCTTCGGTTGACATAATCTCTAGCTCTGCCCACCAAAGCGGAGAAATTTTCGGTACAGCTCCATCAGGTCCTATAGTTGTTATCTCTCTAAGTCTTGCACTTACTTCTCTCATCCTCGGCCTTCTATGGGGCTCAGGATGAACACACGATCTTATCACTTCACCAATCCGTTCAATCTGCTCCGCATGAAATGATCTTAGTGTGGGGTCCACCATTTGGTTGAACGGCCGGTCCCCTTTCAAATAGTCTGACGCCCAATCATCCAGTGAGTCGGTGTCCACGGTATAAGGAAATCTGCCGGTTATAATTTCATATGGTATGACACCGAAGCTATAAATATTACTTGCTTGGTTTAATTCCGCTCGGGTTGCAGTTGACTCGTTTCGGAGACAAAAATCTGATATCTTGGTTGCGTAGTCTTCGGTTAGGCTTATAGAAGAAGAATCTAGATTCTTGTGGGCTATGGGTGGTGATAATTGGTGCATGTGTTCAAGACAGTATGCCATGCCCATGGCAATCCTCATCCGCAATATCCGGTCCAAGTGCTCTGATTCTCTTACTGCAGGATTTGCCAGCTGAATTTTAAGCTACTTAATAAATGAGGACGAGTAAATCTTCATTGTTTTTTCTATTTCATAAACATAAAATTTTAGGAAATTTGTGACTACAAAATTAAGGATATACTCCCTCCGTCCCATAAAGATGTTCCCATTTGCCCTTTCGTTTGTTCCAAAAAGATAGTCGTATTTCCAAAATTGTTAGGTTAGAAAGATTGACTTCCAATAATGCCAACTAGGGAAGAAGCGGAAGAGAGGAGTAATGGAGTAATTAGTAAGCCTCATTAAGGGTAGTGATGAAAATGAAAATATTAATGTTGTTTTGTATATAATACTCCCTCCGTTTCAATATTGTAGTTACTATATATGAATTTTCGGAAGATTTTTTGTGTCTTAGTTTGAATTTTGTGCGTGCATCTGGTATTTTTTTTTCAACAGATTCATGATCTGCAAGGGGAAGGAAGTTGGTTTACGGTTTGGGACAAGTTTTTGTGCAGAACTCGTGTTTAAGCATATTAAACTAAAAGAGCAACAAACATTTTAATATTTTCAGTACATACTTTCTCCCCTTTGATTTCTAGTGAGAGAAAGATCCATCTTTCATCCCCTATTTTCTTTCTTGATAAAATTAAAAGAACAATAATCACTTAGTGATTCAAGTTTCTAGCACAAAGACCAATTTCAAAGTTGAAATTTCTCATCTTCTTTGATTTCTAAAGAGAAAAACACTAATGATTACACATATCTCCTATTTTCAATTTTGAATCATCATTCGAGGTTTTCATAAAAAAAGCAAAAATCGAGTCATAAAAGACTGAAAACAAATGTGAACTTAAGTAAAACAACTGTGAACATAACAAATATGTCAAATAATCTCATAAAATTGCAAAATTTGAGGCCATAAATGACTAAAACAACTGTGAACTTAACAAAAAACAACAGTGAACTTAAGTAAAAACAATTGTGAACATAACAAATATGTCAAATAATCTCATAAAATTGCAAAAATAGAGGTCATAAAGGACTAAAACAACTGTGAACTTAACAAAAAACAACAGTGAACTTAAGTAAAAACAACTGTGAACATAACAAATATGTCAAATAATCTCATAAAATTGCAAAAATAGAGGTCATAAAGGACTAAAACAACTATGAACTTAACAAAAAACAACAGTGAACTTAAGTAAAACCAACTGTGAACATAACAAATATCAAATAATCTCATAAAATTGCAAAAATAGAAGCCATAAAAGACTAAAACAACTGTGAACTTAACAAAAAACAAATGTGAACATAACAAATAGGTCAAATAATCTCATAAAATTGCAAAAATAGAGGCCATAAAGGACTAAAACAACTGTGAACTTAACAAAAAACTACATTGAACTTAACAAATAGGTCAAATAATCTCATAAAATTGCAAAATAAAGGCTATAAAAAGACTAAAAACAACTGTGAACTTAACTAAAACAACTGTGAACTTAACTAAAAAAAATGTAAATTAAGTAAATAATAGTCATTTTCATGCAGAAATTATGAATTTAGCTAAAACAACTGTGAACTTCTCTTAATTATTATTGAAACAAATGTAAAAAATAACTGTGAACTTATCAAAAACAACTGTGAACTTGTAACAACTGTGAACTTCTCAAATTTGCTCCAAATTATATGTTGATGCTACTAGTTTGATTCGTATTGACGATACGAAAACGGTGGTTTCAGATTTTTTTTTTTTTGAGTTCTAGATCTTAATATATTTCATTTTAAAGTTTAGGGAGGAAAAAAAAACGAAAAAGTAGGGGGGAAGCTGTCCCTTTTATGTCGCATGGGGTGCCTTTATCAAAAACGGGGTGTCATTATAAGGCGTGGACATGGTAGAATTTCTTCAAAATGTGTGTCCTTAGTGGTTATTTTCATTAGGATGAGGGACTATTTGATAATTGTCCCTTATATAAATAAGCTCGCTGCTAATCACCTCAATTGATTATTTGTATCTTTAATATATCAATTTGGCTCAAATTATTTACTATATTATCTCATTATTGACATCAGCGATGCCTTACACAATAACATCTCAATAACTTTGATTGAATATATTTCTCAAAATTATATCATCTCTCTTGAATCAAAGAAAAGATTCTTGAGATCCCTTACTAATAATGTGTTAAGATAATTTTGTTAAGCTAATAATTAATAAGTATAGATTGATTTTTTAAAAAAAAAATAATAGGTTTGTTCGAAATTAATCATAGATTGTTGTTAAAGAAAAATTATTATAAATTATATTAAATTTTTGAGCAGTTATAGATTACATTTAGAATTAAAATGAATATTAGATTATTCGGAAAAAAAAATTGTTTTTTTTCTCGACTGAAAAAAAATACTCCCTCCGTCCCACTTCAAAGTGTCCATGGTATAATTTCACGGTTTTTAAGAAATTTTTTAAAAAATGAATAAAGAATTGAAAGTGGGTAGAAGATTAGAGGAGAGAGAATGTAAAAGTTAAAAACATTTAATAGGAGAGAGAATGAGTGGGAGGAATAGTAAGTTAATGAATAGTTTTTTTTGTAAATATGTTAACATTATAAGGGTATAATGAATGGTTTTTTTGTAAATATATAAACATTATGAGGATATAAATGTCCGAAACACTGTTTACATATTTCCATTTATGGAATGGGCTCTTTGAAGTAGGACGTCTCAAAAAGGAAAGTGGACACTTTGAAGTGGAACGGAGGGAGTATTATGGATTTAAAATTTCAAAACAAATTATGCTTTTTACCTCATGCATTTAATAATGTTTTACTGTTTCGTTTTGGTTCTTTTAAAATATATACTCCCTCCGTCCCACCGATCTTAAGAAAACTTTCCATTTTGGGCGTCCCGCCGATCTTAAGAATTCCAAAAATGAAAAGTTTTTATTATTTTTATACTCTTTCTACCCCACTCATTCTCTCTCCTACTTTACTTTTACACTCACAACATTCTCTCTCCTAACTATTCATCCCACTCATTCTCTCTCCTATTTAATTTTTAACACTCACAACACTTCTTTCACTCATTCTCTCTCCTAATACTATAATAATATTCCTTAATTCTCGTGCCATTTCATTTTTTTCTTAAGCTGGGTGGGACGGAGGGAGTATATATATATATATACTCCCTCTGTCCCATAAGTCTTAAGAAAACTTTCTATTTTGGGCGTCCCATAACTCTTAAGAAATTTACTATTCCCTCCACTCATTCTCTCTCCTACATTATTTTAATACTCACAACACATTATAATTTACTATTCCCTCCACTCATTCTCTCTCCTATTTAATTTTTCACACTCACAACACTTCTTCCACTCATTCTCTCTCCTAATACTATAATAATATTCCTTAATTCCCGTGCCAAATGGAATCTTCCTAAGCTCTATGGGACGGAGGGAGTATATATATATATATTCCAGCATATTTAATTTTAAATTTTTTTATTTATTTGAAATTTAGAAGCAGAGAAATTTGAAATGGGTGGTGTTTGTTAATGGTGAGCGGGGAATTGGGTAATGTGCTAATGATGGATTTTTGAGTTGGCGTAATTGTGAGATATAAGGGTAGGTTTTATAGTTCTGGTGTCATAATTTCTGCATTTATTACATCTATAAAGTGAGCTTGAGAGAAATGTATTTGATCACTATTCTGATTAAGGGGAGGGTTTGGGCGGGAAAAAAGCTCTAGGAAGTGCTCTATGCACTTCAACTTTTATTTAGTAATTGTGAGATATAAGGGTAGGTTTTATAGTTCTGGTGTCATAATTTCTGCATTTATTACATCTATAAAGTGAGCTTGAGAGAAATGTATTTGGTCACTATTCTGATTAGGGGGAGGGTTTGGGAGGGAAAAAAGCTCTAGGAAGTGCTCTATGCACTTCAACTTTTATTTAGTAATTATGTCATCTCTCTTGAATCAAAGAAAAGATTCTTGAGATCCCTTACTAATAATGTGTTAAGATAATTTTGTTAAGCTAATAATTAATAAATATAGATTGATTTTTTAAAAAAAAAAAATAATAGGTTTGTTCGAAATCAATCATAGATTGTTGTTAAAGAAAAATTATTATAAATTATATTAAATTTTTGAGCAGTTATAGATTACATTTAGAATTAAAATGAATATTAGATTATTCGGAAAAAAAATTGTTTTTTTTCTCGACTGAAAAAAAATACTCCCTCCGTCCCACTTCAAAGTGTCCATGGTATAATTTCACGGTTTTTAAGAAATTTTTTAAAAAATGAATAAAGAATTGAAAGTGGGTAGAAGATTAGAGGAGAAAGAATGTAAAAGTTAAAAACATTTAATAGGAGAGAGAATGAGTGGGAGGAATAGTAAGTTAATGAATGGTTTTTTTGTAAATATGTTAACATTATAAAGATATAATGAATGGTTTTTTTGTAAATATATAAACATTATGAAGGTATAAATGTCCGAAACACTGTTTACATATTTTCATTTATGGAATGGGCTCTTTGAAGTAGGACGTCCCAAAAAGGAAAGTAGACACTTTGAAGTGGAACGAAGGGAGTATTATGGATTTAAAATTTCAAAACAAATTATGCTTTTTACCTCATGCATTTAATAATGTTTTACTGTTTTGTTTTGGTTCTTTTTAAAAAATATATATATATATATATATATATATATATATATATATATATATATATATATATATATATATATATATATATATATATATATATATATATATATACTCCCTCCGTCCCGGCCGACTTAGGACTTTTTGCCATTTTGGGCGTCCCACCCGACTTAGGACGGCCCAAAATGGAAACCTTAAATCACTATTCTCTCCACTCATTCTCTCTCCTACATTATTTTAATACTCACAACACCATTATAATTTACTATTCCCTCCACTCATTCTCTCTCCTATTTTTAAATTACACTCACAACATTTACCTTTTTCTTAATCCCCGTGCCATTTCAAAAAATCCTAAGTCGGCCGGGACGGAGGGAGTATATGTATATATATATACATATATATATATATATATACATATATATATATATATATATATATATATATATATATATATATATTCCAGCATATTTAATTTTAAATTTTTTTATTTATTTGAAATTTAGAAGCAGAGAAATTTGAAATGGGTGGTGTTTGTTAATGGTGAGTGGGGAATTGGGTAATGTGCTAATGATGGATTTGAGTTGGCGTAATTGTGAGATATAAGGGTAGGTTTTATAGTTCTGGTGTCATAATTTCTGCATTTATTACATCTATAAAGTGAGCTTGAGAGAAATGTATTTGGTCACTATTCTGATTAGGGGGAGGGTTTGGGCGGGAAAAAAGCTCTAGGAAGTGCTCTATGCACTTCAACTTTTATTTAGTAATTGTGAGATATAAGGGTAGGTTTTATAGTTCTGGTGTCATAATTTCTGTATTTATTACATCTATAAAGTGAGCTTGAGAGAAATGTATTTGGTCACTATTCTGATTAGGGGGAGGGTTTGGGCGGGAAAAAAGCTCTAGGAAGTGCTCTATACACTTCAACTTTTATTTAGTAATAGATATTGTTCTCTGACTTACTATACCCAAACATAGCACGTGTATGTGTCATCCAAAATAGTAATGATTAACAAATCTTTGGTCTCTGCGCCTGATGTGATCACAGTTAAGCTATTAAACTAAAAAATTGTTGGAGTTTATGTACATTAGGTGTTAGGTCGAGGTTCCATTTATCGAAACCGAGTTAGAACGATCTGAAGATTCCACACATGATCATTGGGTCCAACCAACCTTGGCTAGGTTTACATCTCCACCCGACCACAAAAAATAATCGACAATATTAGATTTAAGAATATATTAATAATATTATAACAATGATAATATGCAAGTGTAAACATAGATGGAAACATTCCAGCTATAAAGAAAACAGTTGACACGGGACTTCTGTGGAATGTTAAGACTACAATAAGAACTAGACAAAGGACAAGATCAAGGTTAATTGACAATGGATGAGATCCAGGTTCATTACTTTAGACATCAATGTTAAACTCCCAACTCTGCATTGTCAGAAAATATTAACTGCTCTCAGATGTCAGCTTTCCGTGGCTATTGCCATCATAACAGAGATGCTATATAAAGGAGAGATAAGAGCTGTAGAAAAGGTTTAATACAGAGTTTATATTTACTTTAACTGGTAAATCAATCTCTGCCAAAATACTACTCAAGATTTTCCATCAAATGTTTTCTTTTTTAACCCTATAAATATTTAGGATGTCAAAGAGTAGACACTTCCATAACAAAACACCGACAAACATGTTCAAAAGGCTGTGCGTTGCAAAAAAAAAAATCCCTCTTATTTTCTGTGGTTAGCTAGCTTATGGAGTAGGTAATTGGTGATTAGCAGCACGGAGAGTAAGGACCGTATTACCTACCATATTGTCTTGTTGTAAGTAATTTGCTGACATTTGTCTAGTGCAGTCCCGTCCCCCCCCCCCCGAATAAAGTGCAATTAGCAAAATATCCAAATAAAATGTACCAGAAGGAGAGGTAAGCTTAATGCACCATAGACACTGAATAGTGCATCTATAAACAAATGATGTCCCCTCAAAACCATCGGAAAATGCATAAAATTACAAAAAGTATTCCATGATGCAACAAAAAGAGCTCTTAGTGAGAGAGCTAGGAGGCTTACCCTTCCTCAGATCAGCAGATGCCATGCTGTTGCTTGAAGCTTTCCTGATGATGTCAATTACTCTGTCTAAATTTTCAAGCCCCACTATGATACCCTTAATTTACAAATAAATCAAAGTATATTGTTAATATATGTTTCTGTCCATTTGAGGAGTCAATTCATAGAGAAGGTTTGAAGCTAGTACAACAATGGGAAATCAGATTTCACTCCCGAAAGCCTCGTGTAACAAACTTTATGTGCAGAAGGAAGTAGAATATTGTTAAATGTTGAGGCTTTCTTTGGGTGCGAACACAATATCCATAAACATGATTGTTGTTCAACAAATTGCAATCGATTTCTTTAATTAATTTCAAAGCTTAATGTACCTCAACAATATGACTTCTGTCGCGTGCTAGTGAAAGCTTAAACCTTGCACGTCTTTCAATTACAGAACATCTAAAATCCAAGAATGCCTGTACATAGATTTGGAGAACACAAACAGTGAGAAACATATTATTTTAACAGCTTTTAGTTGAAGAATTCCTTGTCTCTTTCCTAATAACAAAAAAAAAACAAATAAGGGACTTCTGATTAGAGCACAATGAATCTAGTGCTAGCAAAAGAACAATTTTTAATTGTATAATGGCAGGAAAAAGCATTTAACCAGAAATTTTCCAGAGACTCTCATACATCTGAAAAAAAAAGGACATGGAAATGTCAAATCCAGTTAGAGAATTTGTGTCTGATTTTTTGACAATAAGTATACACCCAATTGTGTATGTGTGCACGCACGCGTGTTTGTGCGGGCATGCATTTGTGCACATTCTTAATATACACTACTGGTGGCCCATAAAGGTCGATTTTATGGTCTGGCACTCCAAAAACCCATGCCCTGGAAGATAATCCGGGAACCGTATTTTATACTTATTAGCCACTAAAGCTTCTAAGTCACAATGCTACCATATAAACTGCATGGCAGCCCCTCAAGCACAACGAAGACAGCATAATTATAAGCGCAGGTAAAAAGGTCCATGAAAAAGAGTTAGCAAGAATCGCTTTTCTCAACACCTTATGCACAGATACAACTGGCCATATCATGTCTATGCCTTTGCCTTTGCCTTTGCCTTTGCTTTCACTAGTCTCTCTTTGACTTTAAACGAAGAGACCAACTAAAAGCTTTGCTTTCAATCTGAATGGACCTTTGATATCGAAATGAACAAGGCCAAAGGAAACGATGCTGAAAGTCTACACAGAACCAAGGATTTCATACAGGCTTGTACAGAAAATTACCAGTGAGATCCCCGACCAAGGTTGGCTGTGAGACTTAAACCTAGAAAGTGTGGGAACAAAATGCCTGCTTTATGAAGTATTGTAAAGGCCTACTAAACACTTGCCTTTAACATTTCAACAGGTATCATGGAAACACATTTCAAGTTCTGGGTCAACTGTTGTTCTACGTTAAAGTGCTAAAGGAGAACTGAAAAGGAGAGTTGACAACAGTTTGGTTTAATGCTGGATGAGTGTGACTGCGCCATATTAAGGTATGCCAGCTAAATCATACTTCGGTGGTATAAAACTGAGTACACGTGAATGTGCGTGTGCACACACAAGACATGTCCTCCAGCGTGGAGTATCGTGTTGGAACATTTTAGAATGTTTAATGTTCCAATGTCCGCATGGCAGAGTTGGTGCCTCTCAGATATACTCCCTCCCCGTCCCATTTCAAACTAGACTTTATAAGGTTGGCACAAAAAATAAGGGAAAGTGTTTACTATTAAGGTGTTGTGAGTGTAGAAAGTGGGACGGTGATTGTTAGTGGGGTAGGGAATAATAAGTGGGATAGTCTTGTGAGTATGACAAGTGGGTCCCATTAATTAAAAAAATATTGAAAACTTTCAATTTTGGGTTTGTCTAGATTTGAATGGGATGCCTAAAGAGGAGATAAGTCTAATATTAAGAACAACCAGAAACACGAGAAGGCCGGTTGAACTTCTGTTGCATCACTAATTTTTCAATTTCCTAATATTTGTTAACCTTGGAGTTCAGCTGATGTAAGAGCTTAAATCAGTTTACCAAAAAAACACTTTGTCTTGTGCAGTGAGGGATCAGATGAAAGAAGTGTAACTCTCTATGACACTCGAGCACTGCATCTTGAATGCTTAAAGGATATTTCTACCAAATCACATCTTCGGGGAAAATAGAGATCCCACCAGAAAATGTGTTACTGTAAATCTTACTTCGCTAGAATAAATTTGTGGACAAGATGCATGTCAACATATTAATTACCTGAAGCAACTCCTTCAAGCCCATGAGTTTGGGTTGCCCATTAAGAATACTGAAAGACATCAAACAAGGAAGACATGAGATACGACAAGTAAGAAAACGTCAAATAATCAGTAGTTTCGAAAAGCGAGTAAAGGCAAATATTTGACATCTTAACTCCAAAAAATTGTCAATATCACAGAGAGAGAGAGAGTGAGAGGGAGAGAACTTCCAGCAATCCCTTATGCTATAGTAATAATAACAAGGGTTCTGCTAAGAAGTGTCCCAATGGCACTTGTTAGTAATCAATATGATGAAACTATCTGCCTTGGAAAGATCAAGAATGCACTGTTGATGATTCCCAATGCAGATGATTTTCAAATAAGAATTTATCCTAAGTGTCACAAAGGCACTTATTAAACACTAGCACGAACCGAGGAGCAAATTGCTCACTTGTTCTCCAAAGGCGCTTGTGCTCGGCAGGTCAGTGCGTAGAGCTTACGTAGCAAACCAGGTTTTCGGACTCAAGTCGCTACACTGTCTCTTCCACGAGTTGTAATATACTCACTAAGAAATTTCGGCCTACCATTTTGTATAAGAATTTATGCTAAAACCCCATCTCCTAAGAAGCATAATTGGGGCATGGAACCACTCAAAGTAGGGCTAACAGAAAGCATGCAAAATATAAACTAGATTGATAGATAACAAATGTAATAGTGCAGGTTGATCAGCATATATATAATAACCTAGTAGTCTAAGGAGAGTTGAGCGCAACGAAAAAGATATCAGGGTCTTTATACATTATCCACTAGACAAGAATCTATCACGAAATTAAGAACTACTCACCCCACCATGTTGCAGCTGAAACCAGATTGCAGGGCAGTAAGGCGATAAAGATTATTCAAAACAATTGATGGGTCTGATTCCCTTTTAAGCTGGAAAATTGAAATTATTAATTCAGTAACTGAATTGCACTAACTAAAAATTAGTTGCAAGATCACATCTTAAAATAATACCTCAATGACTATCCGCATTCCTGATCGATCACTCTCGTCGCGAATATCACTTATGCCTTCCAAAATCTGAGCAAATTAATAAGAATACATAATCAACAAGAACTGAGATGTGGCTCATATTTCAATGTGAACATAAAAGCACAAGGAGATAAAATAGAATATCTGCAGTCAAGACTAAAAGAGAAACACAATAGTACATCTATACCTTCAGGAATAATCAGACCTTAAAAGATCGGCAAAAAGTTAAAAAAGGCAACAATAGTCCTTTGCATTAAATATAATCACATGTGAGGGCATGGTTTCTAAGTAGAACACAACAAAAATGGTCTAGATACATTTAATGCAAAGCTGGCTTTCAAGTACTAAGACAGAACAATGATTTTTTCTGCAGCAACAAAGAATCAAAGAGAAAGAACCCACATGCCAGGACTGTCATTGGATACTATCCTTCAATACCATCAGCACTAATCTGTGGGGATCAAATGTTAGTCTCTTATATCTCAGAAAGCGTATTACAAAAAGAAAAACTGTAAATATAAAATAGACAAGGACAAGGCATCAGACTAAATATTTAGAGGGTTTTTGATACATGTCTCTTCATTCACTGATATATGGATGGAGTATGCTGCATGCTGAAGAGCATTTGTCTTATTGCTCTTAATAGACAAGATAAATCCTGATAGAAGCTCCTTTGGAGAGGTAGCCTGCAACAATGATGTTTGGTAAATTTTGAGAATTTTAGGGAATAGATTCTTGGTCACTTGGCATTTCTAGAGAAATGCGGACTTTTCAAAGGAGTGGTTGGTTATATACTATTTAATGATTAGGGCTATTTCATTTATATCCTTATTATCTTTCCTCTTTTCTTGACTATCAGAAGATATGGGGAAAGAGTTCAATTATGTCATTTTCCTTTTATTCCATCTACATAATCTTCCTTCTGTCTATCAATAATAGCATCTGCTCCAGAAACATTGACCAGACATTAGATATATATTAGTGAAAGGGGAACCCACAATGGAAATATTAGCAAGAAAGGGTAAACAAGGAAAGGTATGCAGGGGAAGAGAAACAATCATGTAATGGAAGGATATGGGTGAGACCAGAAACATTTCTTTTTTTTCTTTGTATTCGGTTTAGAGGTTATTTCCGCCTATGCACCACAAGTAGGGTTGGATGCATCTATTAAACAAGGGTTCTGGGAAGATTTGGAGGAGGTAGTGCAACGAGTACCTAGTGGTGAGAAATTAGTGATTGGTGGTGATCTGAACGGACATGTGGGGTCTAGTCGATATGGCTTTGAGAGCATACATGGAGGTTTTGGTTTTGGAGAGAGGAATGAAGCAGGAAATAGTATCCTGGACTTTGCGTTGGCATATGACTTGAGTATAATGAACACTTGGTTCAAGAAGAGAGAATCTCACTTGGTGTCCTATAGGAGTGGAGGTAATGCGAGTCAGATTGACTTCTTCTTAGTAAGAAATACTTGTAGAAAGAGTTATACAGATTGCAAGGTTGTACCGGGTGAGAGCACAGCAACTCAACATAGACTGGTGGTACTTGATTTTCGAAGTAAGAGAATTTCGAGGAAGAGAAAATCACAGGTAGACCCTAGAATCAAGTGGTGGAGACTTCAAGGGGAAAATCAACCGAAATTTGTAGCTAAGATGGTCGATACCGGTATTTGGGCGGATAATATGGAGGATATGGATATAGATTCGACTTGGACTAAGATGGTACATACCATAAAGGAGGTGGCAAAAGAAGTCCTTGGAGAATCTAGAGGAAATGGGCCACCAAGTAAGGACACATCATGGTGGAACGAGGAAGTAAAACAAGCAATAAAGGGCAAGCGAGAATGCTACAAATTATTGGGGAAAATGTAGGAGCGACGAGAACTATGAGAAGTATAAGGAAGCTAGAAGAGATGCTAAGAAAGCAGTAAGAGACGCAAGAGCAAAGGAGAATCAGAAACTTTATGATAAGTTTGATACAAAAGAAGGAAAAAGGACATCTACGTACTCGCTCGTATGAGGGATAAGAGGACACGAGATATTGGGACGGTTAAATGTGTGAAGGATGTAGACCAAAGAGTTTTAGTCGGGGATAAAGAGATAAAAGATAGATGGAGTTCGTACTTTGATAACTTGTTCAATGGCGGTCAAGAGCAGGATGTTGGAGATTTAAATATCTCTTCGAGTATGGTTAATCGAGATTTTATGCGGAGAATTCGAAAGAGTGAAGTGGAAATGGCAATAAAAAAGATGAGATTGAAGAAAGCCGTTGACCGGATGGTATACCAATTGAGGTTTGGAGATGTTTCGGGGAGAGGGAGTAGATTGGTTAACAACGCTATTTAACAAGATATGGAGAGTTAACACAATGCCATTGGAGTGGCGGAAGAGTACTCGATCCCTTTGTATAAGAATAAAGGTGATGTCCAAGATTGTGCCAACTATCGGGGATCAAACTAATGAGCCATACTATGAAACTTTGGGAAAGAGTGATTGCACAAAGGCTGAGAAAAATTGTGGATATTTCGGATAACCAATTTGGGTTTATGCCAGGAAGATCGACTATGGAGGCAATATATCATATGAGACAAACCATGGAGAAATATCGGGATCGAAAGAAAGATTTGCATATGGTTTTCATTGATTTGGAGAAGGCGTATGATAAAGTGCCAAGAGAGGTGCTTTGGTGGGCTTTGGCGAAGAAAGGCGTTTCAAAGAAATATATTGATATCATCAAGGACATGTATAATGGGGTTAGTACTTGTGTACGGACTAGTGTTGGGAAGACAGAAGAGTTCCCGATTACGATTCGAGTGCATCAAGGTTCTGCACTTAGCCCCATTTGCTCTGATAATGGATAAATTTACGAGGTCAATTCAAGATGATATTCCATGGTGTATGTTGTTCGCAGATGATATTGTGCTTATTGATGAGACAAAAGAGGGTGTTCAAAGTAAATTGGAGTTGTGGAGACAGACTTTAGAATCTCGAGGTTTTCGATTAGCGAAGCAAGGCGAATATTTGGAGTGTAAGTTTAGCGAGTTGGAAGTAGGGAGGCAGGGGCGGTCACATTTGATGGAAATACTATCCAAGCTTCTGAGTTTTTTCGCTATCTTGGATCCATTATCCAAAAGGATGGAGAATTAGATGGAGATGTGGCTCATAGGATTAAAGCAGGTTGGTTGAAGTGGAAGAGTGCTACAGGGTTTCTATGTGATCGCGGCATGCCCAATAGATTAAAGGAAAAATTCTACCGCACGGCAATTAGGCCGGCATTGCTTTACGGCACCGAATGTTGGGCCATGAAACAGTGTCACGTGCATAAGATGAATGTGGCTGAGATGCGTATGCTTCGATGGATGTGCGGTCATACAAGAAAGGATCGGTCGGGGAATGAGGTGATCAGAGGTAAAGTAGGAGTTGCGCCCATTGAGGATAAAATGAGGGAAAATCGTCTACGGTGGTTTGGACATGTGAGAAGGAGACCGAGTGATGCACCGGTTAGGAGGCCGGAACAGTGGAGAAATGAGAAAATGGCGAGGGGTAGGGGAAGACCCAAACAAACTTGGATTAGAGTAATTGAAAATGATATGAATTTAATTGGAGTGGATGAAAGTATGGTGTTGAAGAGGCCGGAGTGGAGGGCAAAAATCCATGTGGGTGGTTGATTTTTTATTTTTTATTTTTTACTTTTTTATTTTTATTTTTTTATTTATTTTTTATTTTTTATTTATTTTTATTTTTTTAATTTAATTTAATTTAATTTATTTATTTATTTATTATTTTTTTTTTTTTTCACGATAACATATGAGGATTCATGTTAGCCGACCCCAAATTATTTTGGGACTAAGGCTTTGTTGTTGTTGTATTCGGTTTAGAGGTTTTGGCTAACGTGGAGATGCATGTGGTTTGTGGAATTGTGGGGGGTTTTGTAGTTTGTTGGTGTATTTGGACGAGGGAAATTGCGAGGATCTTTAAATACCATTGCTTACTGAAGCATCTCTTGTGGGATAAAGTCGTGGTGTTAGCGTCTCTTTGGGCGTATGCCAACGTTGGTTTCAAAGGATCATCGCTAAATGGTCTGAAAAGAGATAGGGAAGCCTCCATAATTAAATGATGTAGCTAAGTATTTTTATTTCTATTTTCTTTTTCTGTTTTCTCTTTTCTCGTGGTAGATGGACTTCTTGTCCATCCTTTTGTTCTTTGATCTTCTAATATAATCTTCTTTTATAAAAAATAATATATATGCTATACCCGCAGCCCAATCTCGCATCAAGGCCGGCATCAAATCTGAAACAGAACCCCTGAAAGGAACCTTTAGCTGACGCCCAAAGAGAAGCAAAAGAAACCCCTTGCTCCCATGGTATGATCTTTGCAGGATGTTTACAGTTTATTACGAAAATTCCCATAGTTCCATTCTATCAATTAACACTTTCATATATTCTCTTTACCATCAAATATATTAGCAATGGTTTATATTGATACACAACTACATTTAGATTGTTTCCGCGTTAAAGGACAACCTTCCTCATTAAATTACTTCTAAGAAATAGCAGTCTTATATTTGATCATATGCTATGACACATCTCAAATTTATTATAGTGAAACCCCTATCAAGCCAAGTTTTAGACTCAATGGTCTACATAGTTGTTCTCCCATTCCATGGACCAAAATGATCCATGCTACACGTATAATGGACGGAACCACATATGGAACACCCCTATCCCACATCAAATAGATGTGGTTAAGCGTAAGGCCTATAAGTTGCCACCTTCTGCCATTAGGCCCTAACATCAACGACGAGCCTGTGGCAGACCTCATCAACCTAGGTGCTAAGAACATATGTCATGGGTCAAGCTCTCATGATTGGGTCACCATAAAATGATATCAAAGCACATTGTCAGCCAAAATGTGGAAACTAAGTACTGCAATGGAAATGACTCAAGAGACACATTGGTTGTCACATGTTGAACCTCTACATCCCTCCTCTTGAATCCAACATCCTTCTAGGCTACGATATTGGTGATAATTTCAAATTGGCAAGAAAGCCGTGTGCTATGAAGTAGGGAAGGTTGTAACACCCCTATCTTACATCAGATAGATGTTGGAAACTCTTGAACTATGGGTTTTCATCAAAATCAGCTATGAGAGGAGTAGACAAGGATATCCAATAACTGAAGGGAAGACAGTAAACCGATGTGGGTTTAATGCTTCAACACGCCCCTCACGTGTAGCTGGACTCAAGGCTTACCAGCGGAGACTCTTTGTTTCGGGTATAGCGGAGAAAGGTCATAGTGGTCCTTGGGCTCGCATGTGTAGAGAGTTTGCTGTGATACCATTTTAAAATTGGGGGTTTAATCTCAAAACCAATTGGCTATGATTGGAGTAGATCAGCATCATTATTATTTGAAGGGAAGGTTTGTTAACACTCAATTCGGATTTAATGTTTCAACATAAACAATAGAGGCTTACAAGTAACCCCTACCACCACACGGACTATAACACTCATGGACCTCTAAGTGGTCCTATTGTGGCCTAGTTTTCCAGATATTATTTGGCTTGGTACATGGACATGCATCACAGATTGGGCCATAGAGGTCTTACCTCTACTATTGCCGAGCTATAGAATCCATGGACGTACGGGTGGGCATGTCTTATGCCAAGTTGACAGGGTGCTTTTTGGCCGAGCACATGGGCTTGAGTTGGGGCTTTGGTTATGTGTTACTTCCTATGAGATATTTAACATGTTTCTATTATTTTCTCAAGCAGATACCGAAACTATATTACTTGCTTAATGGATATGTGTTACTTCCTATGAGATATTTAACATGTTTCTATTATTTTCATATATATTGAAACTAATTCATACACATATTATCCATCTTTGTGTGTGCAACCGTCTTGACAAAAATATTTTCTGCCAACATTATAATTATCTTTGGGTAAAAACTTATAAAGCTTCAGGTTGGATCAGTTACGTATGCAAGTGCTATAAAGTTGAACTTTAGATAGAAAGATTGTTATTTTCTTATGAAATTAACAGGAAAAGAGTAATTTGATTAGCAGTGAAAAAGCAAAGCAAAGCAAGCTTACAGGTTTTAACCAAGTATTCATAAACCTCCTCATGCAACATTTATAATATACAAACATAAATACATAAATATGTATGTTTGTGTGTGCGCCACAAAGAAAGCATTAAAGAGGAAAAGAAACACAAGTGCAGAAAGGAAACAGAAACTTTGATGGTATCTCCCATTAATGTACTTTTTATTTTTCCCTTCGCGTTAAGAAAACTATTGCCACAAGAGTACCTTGTTTTGCACAAGATCTGCCATTTTCATAACAAGCGAGCTTTTGTCTGTCTGATATGGGATCTGCACAGAAACCAAGATAAGAATAAAAAGATTATCTTCGCAAAGAAGAGCGTATGAAATTATAAGATAAGAACGTCCATCTAACAAATTCCCACAAAGACCAAGAGTCCAACCTCCTTTATAATAATTGCTAATCGCTTGGTTCTAGAATCAAGTAACTCGATGTCAGTCTTCCCTCTGACTATTACACGTCCTCGTCCAGTTCGGTATGCGTCTAGGATGCTAGACAATTATTACATCATAGTACAAGGAAATACTAAATTAGAAGGATGTTATAGCAAAGAGGCTACATAGCATGGATACTCCAAATGCATGTCATTATGATATCAAATATATCTATAGATGTTGATGTGTGCAATACTGATGGATGTACACGGACAGCACTATTCAAGATAAACTTCTTGTTCCTTCAAAAAATAGATGCAATACAAACCACTTTATCCATGATTAAAATATATTTGCAATTCTTTTGCAGTGTGAATACATAGCCACTATGTTTTGGATACTTTTTTATAAGGTTACCAGAGATGTTAAAACAAAGACCATTATCAAATAGTGAGAACCTCTTTACACAGTCATTAGTTTAATCCTAGACCTAATTCTAGTATTAGGAGAATAGTTTAATCCTATAAATTGATCTATATTCTTTAAGATATTATTGAATCGAGTTGAGTTTTAAGATATTTGTGTATGCTTCTTATCCTCTCAAGTTGGAAAAGGACCAGGTACTCTTTATATTATTTTGTTTTATCATCTTACCCGCTGTTGCCTATAATTATTCCTCCAGTTGGAAAGTCAGGTCCAGGCATGTATTCCAGCAATTCTTGTACCTTCAAAAGAAAAATGGATAGTTCTGGTAGTGCTTTGTAAAATCATTAAAGAAAGAGTATTATCAACAGATTCAACATGTACCGTGGCTTCTGGATTTCGTATTAACACGGAGAGAGCGTCCACTAACTCCCCCAGGTTATGAGGGGGAATGTTAGTCGCCATTCCAACCTGGAAAATAAAGCACACAGCTAGAATGAACAGTGTGCTTGTGAAATGATATTTCAGAGTATATATGCATGGAAAGGAGGAAATAGAAGAAGAATTATACACCATGGTACCTGAATGAACTTCCTACTTTTTTTGGTGTTACTATAAATGAACTTTGAACAATAGTTTTAGGTTAATTAATTATACTAATGAAAATCTAAAACTTGTAATTGATACATCATAAAAATGACTCTCAATGACGATTTTTAGATTTTCATTAGGATAATTAAATTAACCTAAAATTATTGTTCAGTATTCATTCAAAGTTACAAAAAAAAAAAAAAGTGTGAATATCATTCCGGGACGGAGGGAGTATAAAGTTGTAAAAAAAATAGAGAGACAGCAAAAAGGGGATATAGATCCCAAAGAACAGAAATGAATCACCGCAATCCCGGAAGAACCGTTCAACAATAAGTTCGGAATACGAGCTGGAAGTACAGATGGTTCTTTCTGAGAATTATCAAAATTTGGAACTAGATCAACCTGCAAAAAGTATAACTCAGAAGCTGTTATTTAAATACAAACAGAGAGAGAGAGAGAGAGAGAGAGATCTGATGGAAGAACAACTTGGACAATGTAAAATATAATGACCAGACAGACTGAGAACTTACTGTATCTTGATCCAAATCAGCTAAAAGCATTGATTCAGTAAGTGCCTGAAAGAATGAAATTAAAAAGGACTTAGTACCCTTTATATTATTTTGATTTATTTCAAAACTAACAGAAGTCAATAACTACATATCAAGTGCATTATCGCCTTTACAGTGATTGTCAGAAGAAGGTATAACTATAGATGGGTTTAAATGTGCCCTAATCGCACATTTATATAACTGATTTATGAAAGTAACTCAAGGATCTTCCCATTGGCAATTAAATAATTAGTTCTTGTGTAATAAATCAGAGAAATGCTTTGTCTAGTGTAGGCAAGTTGAATCATTGTTCCGTTCTCAGACGGATTTTTTAATATTTCTTTAAGAAAAGAAAATGACAATGATGTTCTTATCAAAAAAACAAAAATAAAGAGAAAATTACCATGATATAGTAAGCGGAATTTTTTTTTTTTGATAGGATAGTAAGCGGAAGTGGTTTTATAGAAAAAAAACAATATAAAAATGTTACAAGTAATAATAACTATTATTATCATACTTACTTCCAGCCTGCACTCAGTATACCGCATTGCGGCTGCAGAATCTCCATCTACTGACCCAAAATTTCCATGACCACGAACCAGTGGGCATCGCAAGGAGAAATCCTGAAGAATAAGGAATTAAGTTTACATCATGTACTAATACACTTTTATAGCTGCATATTAAGTGTGTGAATACGACAAGTGGGGTCTAGTAAGTATAATAATAATAATAATAATTTGCAATTTTGAGTAATGGGAATTATCAATGGGACACCCAAAAGGGAAATAAGTGCTCATTGTTATGGGACGGAGTATTTTATAATTTTTCTAAAGTCAAAATGCATTACTAATTCATTCAGGGACATACCTGTGCCATTCGGACTAACGAATCATAGACAGCGTTGTCTCCGTGTGGATGAAATTTACCAAGGACCTTATGAAAAAGAAAGGTTGGTGAGGTACAATAACATATATGAAATGAGGAAAGTTGTTTTCAGAGGGGAGGGGAGGGGAACAAAAGAAAAAATGAAAAATCAGAAGCTAGGTAACCTCCCCAACAACTCTGGCACATTTCTTGTGAGGCTTACGTGATGAAAGACCCAATTCATGCATTGCAAATCTGCAACCAAACATTGTAGAAAATATTGCAGCAATTAATCAATAACTGTATGCAAAGTGTAGATCAAGCACACAATACGGATAAATTACGCACACAAAATAGAGGCAAATAATCAAAACACGAGGTATTACTACCACTAGCTGATCCAATCAAAAAATCATCACAGCATGCTGATCAGAATGAAGAAAACAACAGGACCTACATCAGTAGCTACCAACTGGGTGGCTTTTTCCTCTATGGTTTGTCATGAAAAAGAAGTCCCATTACAAATGGGACACAAAATTTAAGTGCATTTCGGAGGAGGCACTAACAAGTAAAGCAACAATCTTAAAAGTTTGACTTATCAAATGGGATTATTCCCTTTGTTTCAAAATAAATAATCTGTTTCACCAAGCACACATTGATAAACTAAATTGACTCTACTCTACTTAGCCTTACATCACTTGAAGACAGATACATAAATCATTTTCTGCCATTTACTTCAATCCACATACACCACTTCAATCATATCTTTCGTTTTGAAGATGTCTTAGTTTTGGTTTCCCCCTCCCCTACTTCAAGCCTGGCTAATGTTAATAGGTTCCCACTTCCTTAAAGGTGCACTAAGCTATCTATGTTGTATGTGTCTAAATCATCTTAGACGATTTTCCCTCATTCATCTCTTATTGGGGCCACTTTTACTTTCTCACAAATTTGCTCATTTTCTATCTCTCAATTCTTTCCTAATTTTATCACACATTTATCTTAACATTCGCATTTCAACTACAAAATTATCTTGATGACATGTCCATTCTTACTAAGCCCAGATTTGGTTCCATAAAGTAGTACGAGTCTAATAGCTATCAAGATGTCCAGTAAAACTTCTCTAACTCAACAGATATTTGTCGATTATATTAAAACTCCAAATGCACTTCTCTGTTTCACCCAACCTGATTTTATTCTTCATTTCTTACTTCCCCATCATGAATAATACTCCATCCCAAAATGAGTCACCACTTTCTATTTTTATTTTATTTTAAATGACGCAAAATGAGTGACCATTGATTGAATAAAGTACTAAATTCACCTTTAACAATATCAAATTTAATACATACTTGGAATGCTACAAGTCTATAAAAGTGTATAGTAAGGGTACTCATGTATATTTGCTATAAAATTGCTTAAATTTTAACTTTATGGATGTGCCCCTCTAAGTCAAAAAATGAAGTTCATTGTGGGACAAAGGGACTAAACAATTCTAAGAGTGAAGTAGCCCTTTCCGTGGTAATCATTGACCATCTAACCAAAATATGTTTCCACCCATACTCGTGTCACTAAAGTCGCATTGCATACATTTAGAGCTAACTCCTACTTACTTCAGAGATATTGACTTCAAAAGCCTCTTATCTACTTTTCTAGCTTGTCATTGACTTTGCTCCTCGTCTCAATCCGCAAACAACATGCACCACGGTATATCGTGTTATGTTCGCGTAGTACATGCATCACAAAGTTGTTTCCTGGAATGTTTGTGGTGATCGCGTAAAGAGGAGGAACGTGAGAGAGATGTCCGTGAGGATTGCCCCTAATGTAATCTCATTCAAGAATCTAAGCGGGATGTTGGGTGAGAATTGCCCCTAATGTTCTTCTCATTTAAGAATCTAAGCGGGAGATGGTAGATGATTTACTTATTAATAAGAGTATTTTGAGGGTCAAGGTTTCAGGAGTTTCTTCCATTGTGTGGTGCGTCAGGAGGTATTATCACCATGTAGGATTCAAAAATAACGTGTAAGAAAGATGTGGTTGATGGTTCTTTTTTGTTGTCTATCTTTTTAAAGATTCAGGGGGGAAAGGAGGGCCTGTCTATGGTCCTAACCATCCTAGGTTAAGAGAGGCTTTATAGGAGGAGCTTAATGATCTAGCAGGTAAGTGTGGCACAAGATGGTGTCTTAAGTACGATATTAAGGTGATAATAAGGTGATCTTGAGAGAAAAAGAAGGTTCTAGAATTATAGCGAGCATGTGAGGTTTTGACAAGTTGATTTGTGCGAATGATCTTAGAGAAATTGAGTTCTCCAATGGCCAATTCACATGGTCCATTTTGGGACAGTGTCAAGTTGCCTCTAAGATTGATAGGGTTTTTTTCCAGCTGAGTGGGAGAAGTGATTTACCTCTATAAGTCAAAAGTTGCTAGAGGGACTTGTTTCCAATCGTTTTCATAATACTTCTTGAGTTGTGCCCAGTGTGTTGGGAGCAACTTCGTTTCACTTTGAGAATGCGTAAATTCTTCATTCTAGCTTTCATGATAGTATATCTGTAGGTGGAATAAGTGTCAAGCTCAGGGGTGTGTGGTGTATGTTTTTATGAAGAAATTAAAGTATGTTGATGAGAGGTTGAAAGAGTGGAATGGTCTTTGGGATGTTATACATGCTAAGGAGGCAGTTTTGCAAGGGATTGTTGGGACTAGTAGTATAGAGGAGTCGGTCCATATTTCTTCCAAGCCGGAGAATCAACGGAGTGATTTGAAGAATAATTTCGAAAATATTTTTTTCGGGAGAATATTAGTTGGCACCGAAAGTCTAGAATCGGATAGGTTAGACCGAGGGATAGCAAGTATTTCTAAAGGACTACTACTGAGATGAGGAAGCGCTACATCTCAGAGGATTTGGGGAACCATGATTTGGTGTCTGATTGAGCCTCGAAAGATTACTAAGCTGAAAAGAAATTTTTCGGAGGAGGTTCAACATGTTGTGGATGAGATGGCGAGAGATAAGGCGGGCCAGATACTCTAAGCCATTCTATCACTATTCTTGGGATATTGTGAAATATGATCCTATTAGATTGTTCGACGAGTTTTTTTAGAATGGTATCGTTGGCGAAAGTATAAAATCGACGTTTACTGCTCTGGAACATTAAGTGGTTACTGATTTTAGGTCTATCAGTGTTGTGACAAGTGTTTAAAAGATTATTACTAATATTTTGTCGCTTTGACTAAGGATTGTGTTAAGCGATACCATTTCTGAAGCTCGACGTACTTTTGTTGGGGGTAGGCAAGGTATTGATGCAACACTGATTACGAATGAGATGGTTGAAGATTTACAGAGAGGAAATAAGAGTAATGTTGTGCAACTTGACCTTGAGAAGGCTTATAATGGAGTGAGTTAGAATTTTGAGATCATGTTTGTAGGTGTTAGTGCCCTAGGCCTATAGAGATAGACTTATTTGTAATGTCATTATTCATTTATATAAGAGGTTGTTTCTTTGATTATTATATGTGTTTGCATGTTTACTTTAATAATCGTGTCCCTAGTACTTATGAAGCACTAGTATGAAGTCTAATGGATAATCATGTGACGATTATATGCATGGAGATGCACATTAGATTCATGGGTACTTGTTAGAGAACAAGGTACTGGACTTGACCCATTATGAGATTTATGTCATGGTCGTATGTCATAAATAAATCTCATATAGTTATATCATTGATATCCTTTGACCTGAGATTATCATCGTCTTCCACTCGATGAATATTATGTTTGATATAGTTTAACGTTGTCTTTAACCGGATAACAATAAGGGCTATTATTGGCATGATATGATTCTTGTTGGGAAGAATGATAAGTCAAGATGGAAATTTGTCCCTCGTAAAGAGAGATGTTTGCTAGGCCACTCGTAAGTAAGATTGATGTAGTGCATGGCCATGCCCGAATGAATTAATGTGATTAATATCATTCGATTAATCAATTTACTTAGTAACGAGAAAGCATTGAACAAAATGAGTTGATGTGGACCATGACTCATGTTCAATATAACATCGTGTGACAAAGGGATTGTGATATGTTCTATGTAGGAAAATCGAACTTGATATTATATTAATTGGGTAGGCATGATGGCTTGCTAGAGTCCGCTCATGTCTTATGAGAATCAATGTGATCGAACTCATTGCCAACTTAATATAGTCCTATGGGGTCACACGCATCGAACGAATTGTCAAAAATGAAGAATATGGAGTTTTTGTTCTCAAGGGACGACTCGTCCCCAGACCTGAGCTAACTATTCCCTTGGCCTGAGACGAATGATTCAGAGGAAGAGTCCTGAGGGACGACTCGTGCCCATGGGGACGAGTCGTGCCCATAGGGACGACTCGTGCCCATAGGGACGACTCGTGCCCTGGGCTTGAGTCAACTATTCCCCTTAAGGGGGACGCCAGATTCAGAAGCTGGGTGCAAGGGGACGAGTCGTCCCGTCGGCGCTGGACTGACGCGAAATTGACTTAAATTAGGGTTTTCGCGAAGGGAAAAGTTTTATAACGTATAAATACAAACCCTTGGTTGCCCTAGCAGCTACTCTAATGCTTTTGGGTTTAGAGAAACACAAAAGAGAGATTTCAATTGAAAATTGAAAAACAAAACTCAATCCAATTCCATTATTCTTCATCGATTGAAAAGAGTTTCAATCAAGGATCTAGCAATCCGCCTAGAATTGTTCTAGGGTTCGTTCAACGCGTGGATACACATAGAGGATCTTCGTCAATCAAGATCTAACGTTCGTGATTCAAGAATCGTTCATCGAAGATTCGCTAGTTCTTCATTCTGGAGTTGGAACGCGTTTATCAACGACAAAAGCACACAAGGTTAGTAATTCTAAATCATTCTTCTTAATTAATCATCTAGAACGGATCCTAGGGCTCCGGGTTTTTCGAGTTAATTTGCATTATTCCGCTGCGCATGGACCCTCGAAACCCAACAATGTTCCTGAGTATAAGGTGTTTTGGGTTAGGTGGCGGAGGTGGATTTTGGGTTGTTTTCGAGACCTTGGTTTTCGGTTCATAGTTAATAGCAAGGCTCAAGAATTATTAGAGTCCTCAGAGGGCTACGACAAGCAGATCCTTTATCTCAATTTTTTACCCTTGTGGCTGACATTTTGAGTAGGTTGTTATCTAGGAAAGAGGAGATTGGCCTAGTAGAGGGTTGTAAGATTGGTAGGGATAATTTTATGGTTTCTCATCATCAGTTCGCTGATGACACGTTTCTTACCGAGGTGCTCGAAACTTTAAAAATGTGCACACCTTCCTTCAGCTTTTTAAAAGAGTGTCTGGGTTGAAGATTAATTTGGCGAAGTGTGGGATTGCAGGGATTATTATGGGAAAGGAAGTGGACTTTCATTGATATATTTGAACGGCCTCTCTTTGGGCATTTCTTCAGATTCTAGAGTTCTTAAGGATAAGTTACTATCACCGGTGGTTTCAACGGCCTCTCTTTGGGCATCAGCCAGCATAGAATTTTGTGGGCTTTCATTGATATATTTGATTCGAGAATGGTCTGATGTTATTATATAGAATAGTTCATTAGTATTTTCTTCTTTTAATGGACTGCTTGGCCATCTTCTGTATATTCTTCTCTTAATCTAATAAACTTTTTTTCTTATCAAAGTAAAAAAAAAAAAAAAAAAAAAAAGTAACAAAGCAAATGAACTCGGTCTCAGTGATCCAACTGTTCCTCTGAGCACCAAATGTAGTCCTAATAAATTGAGCCATAGAGAATGGGTTTGTAGGGGGAATCACCAAAGCCACTTGTTAATCAGCGTAATTCTTTTAATAACCAAGTTCCTGATTTTTAAGCCACTCTGTTCTTTAGGCTTACACACATTGGCTCAAGTAACCAAATGATTCTTGCTCTCCTCACACATCCCATACCACAGAAAATGTATCATAAATCTCTCACACCTACATGCAACCCCCCACATGAATCTTTAAAGAGAATAAGATAATTTATAGTATACTAGAAAGACAACTCTCTACCGTGGTAACCCGACCCTCAAAAAAAAAAAAAAAAAAAAAACCCTCAAATCCACCCACCCAACCAACAGCTAAATAAATTACTCTTCAACACCTAAACAAATTTTAAAAGTTGAAAATAAATAAAATACCCTTTACTCTAAAAAATAAGAAAACTTAATAAAAATGTCTTTATCAAATGATCCCCTATAAGTAGACTCTACTAATGAAGGACTTACTATGCCTTGTGAATACTCGATCAAATCATGAATAATCTTGACCAACTGAGTTTACATTTCATTGATTTTATTTTACCAATTGCACTGTGAACTCACAAGTCACTTATGCTAGCTCTAGCTAACGACGCTACTCCATTATTCGAATCCTTGATCACATAAATATATCTATCTTATTTTAGCCCCTTTGTTCTCTTACTCTCGACTAAGTCAACAAAAACCATATTCAAATCCCACTTTCCCCCTTTGTAGCCTCCCTTGTTGATGTTCTCGCCAAAAAAAAATCAAACCATCTAAAATTGTTGCCTCCTTTCTTAGTCTATTTTCAATTACTCTCACCCCAAGTTTTATAGGATGACTCGTTAATTTCATTACCCCTATACAACAACAACAACAACAACAACAAAACCTTAGTCTCAAAACACTTTGGGGTCAGCTAACATGAATCCTTATACGTGTCATCGTAAAAAAAAAAAAAAAAGATGAAAAAAAGCAAATTAAAAGAGGAAATAAGAACAAAATTTAGAAAAGGAAAAGAAGAAAAGAAAAAAAATACTGATCATAAAAATATACATGTATAATGTATATAAGGAAAAAAAAGAACAATAAAAGTAAACCCCATCACCTAAATGAATTTTTGCCCTCCACTCTAGCATTTTCAACGCCATATTTTCATGAAATCTAATTAAACTCATATCATTTTCAATCACCCTTATCCAAGTTTACTTAGGTCTTGCCCTATCCCTCGCCATTTTATAACTTCTCCACTTTTCATGCCTCCTAATTGGTGCATCACTCGGTCTCCGTCTCACATGATCAAACCACCTTAAACGATTCTCCCTCATTTTATCTTCAATGGCGCAACTCCTACTTTCCCTGAACAATTTATTTCTTAATCGATCATTTCTTGTATATCCACACATCTATCGCACACATCTCCGCCACATTCATCTTGTGAATGTGACACTGTTTCACAGCCCAACACTTAGTGTCATATATCAGTGCCGACCTAATTGTCGTGCGATAGAATTTTCCCTCTAATCTATGTGACATGCCTGGATCAAATAAAAACCTTGTGGCACTTTTTCACTTCAACCAACAGCTTTAATCCTATTAGTCACATCTCCATCCAATTCTCTATATTTTTGGATAATATATCCATGATGGCAGAAAAAAGTTAGAATCTTGCACTATCTTCCCATCGAATGTGATCATCCCTACCTCCCTGCTTCCAACTATGTTAAACTTACACTCCAAATATTTAGTCTTGCTTCGTCTCATTCTAAAACCTCGTAATTCCAAAGTTTGTCTCCACAATTTCAACTTACTTTCAACACCCTCTATAGTCTCATCAATCAGCACAATATCATCTGCAAACAACATACACCATGGTATATTATCTTGCATTAACCTTATCAATTCGTCAATTATCATAGCAAAGAGAAAAGGACTGAGTCCAGAACCTTGATACACTCCAATCGTAATAGGAAACTGTAATGTCTTCCCAACACTAGTCTGTACAATTGTACTAACTACATTGGACTAAGTGCAAAACCTTAATTCACTACGCCTATAAACCGTACAATTTCGAATTTCATCTATTTTTGGTATCTTGGTACTACGACACCCTCCCTCAATTCATGAGGTATTCAGTTAGACATTGATTATGATTTTATTGAATAACTTGCTTGCTAACCACTCGCAAATCTTTAATGTTGATGTACTTCAATAGGAACTCCATGGGAATCTCAAGCCTTCTTAATTTGCATCTTTTTTACAACTAAATTCACTTAAATCGCTGCTACAAAAGTTGTGATCTCTACTTCTACCACCGGTACATTACTCCTTTATGGGCACTCATTTAGGAGCTGAAGGTGGTCAGTTACCGGTAAGCGTGCATCAATACTCACATTTACACCCTTCTTGAAAAATCGTGAAAAGACACTCATTTAGGAGCCAAGGGAGTACATTGTATATTCCGAGACAAGTGTCTCAGGACATCATTATTCATTATTTCTCGTCTGTGGCTTCATTCAAGTGAAACGGTGTCTTTATAAAAAGGAAGGTCACTTCCTCCCCACAGAAGATTTAACCCTCAAAAAAACTCTAGATATGTAAACCAGAAACACTAGTTCATGAACTTACAATCCTCACAACATATTGTTCCCTCTTGCGACCAATTTCTCTATTAATACAAAATTTATTACATGTTCCCTCCAAACCATCCAACTTAAAGTGGTGTGGATCGATAAACACGCAAATCAAAGAAAGTGGTTGACGAATATTTATTCTCACAATTTCCATCCAAACATTTGAACTCAAAAGGAGGAATATTTGATTCAAGTTAGGCAAGAAGAAAGGTTAGTATGGTAAATTGGTTGAAAAAATAATAACCCAAAAGGAAACTTGAGGAGAGAGAAACCAAAAAAGAATGACCATTCTTCAAGTGAGGAAAAAAAACACTCTTTGAGTGGGACATAAGTACGAGTATGTGTATTAAATAACTATTCAGCATATGGTTATCCTATTCAGGGAAGAACATTTCAACAATCAAAATCTACATTAACATTACTACTAATTGCAACTCTTACAAATACTTATACAAATTAGTCACACACTAATCAAGTTGATGGGGGAATCAAGTCCGGACTCTTCACCCAGCAAGTAGGAAGGGTATAATTGTCCCAAATTCGTCATCACACATATTTAAGTATAGATACGCACGACAAACTAGCAGTAACTCACAGAATACGACGATGCACAGGCTTCAAGCCATCACGAACATCAGGAAGAGCACGGCCAAGCAACACCGACATGGCATAAGCCATGTAAGCTTCAGTAGCCTCCTTATGAAGCTCAGCCTGAACAATTCTCCCTTCATTTCCATCTCTTTCCACTACCATTAAGCCACCGTTACTTCCGCCGCCATCATCCTCTCCTCCGGCGGTCGCTGCTCGTTTCCCACCCGCAGCTTCTAAGGGCTTTAATGGACGAGAGAGAGGGGTAGGAGATAGTGAGAGAAATCGAAGCCCCACAACGCCCCTGCGACAGTGAAATCGAGTGGTGTGGGGGATAGAAAGCTGCCTGTAGCAACGGAGCAATCGGAAACCAGATGTGAGCGCCATGGAAGGTGGGGGTGAAAGTTTGGCTATGGTGCTCATGCCATGTAAGCAAGGGGCTTTTACAAAGACAGAGGGTTTATCGGTGTTTCTGCTCTCCTTTCCTTTCGGTGACTCTCTTAGATAGTGTGTGGGTGGGTGGGTGGGTGGGTGCGCGCGAGACCGCTTGACTCTAAAACCCTAAAAATGTTATAATAAAAAATTAGTATAAAATTGTCTTTGGGACCTCCTTGGGCGCCAAGTTCATTTTCTAATTTCGATGGCAAAAATGAGATGTATTCCACGCCTAGATGTCGGTCAAATATCAATGCTACTTATAAAATTGTCTTTGGGGACCTTCCGAGTATGATTTACGATTTTCGATTTACTGTATCAAACAAGAAATTGTACACATAATTTCTTTTTAAAACAAATGACTTTCCCTCAAATTATTCATTAATTTAAATATTTCAAAAAAATTTATTCAGTATTATATCATACTGAATTTTATATATACAATATTTAAAAATTATGAATTTGATAAAATATTCTCAATACTAAATACTGTCTATTGCCACCACCGCCGCCGGCTTGCCAGAATTCAGTCACCGTCCATCGGTAGCCGGAATCTGGTCACCGGCTTCCGAAAATCGGTCGAACGATTGTCGCTTGTCGAAATCCGATTGCCGGTCGTCGGTCACCGGCATCACCTGTAATTATCAATGTTGTATTATATAAGTATACAGTATTATCCATTATTTTGTATGCAATATTATTACAAAATAATATAACATGATAATACAATATTTAATGAAACTTATGGGGCATTAATAATGTCCCATAAGTTTCATAATGCCGCATTATGAAATTTTTTTATAACTTATGGGCATTCTCCTAAAAAAATCAAAATCTATCTAAAAATTAGACTTTATAAACACTCCAAAATAGCTTAATATAGCTTAATGTTTAATCTTTCGCACACACACATCTCTTGAAAAAAGTGGGTTAAAGAAAAGATGGCATTTTTGAGGACGATTTCTCCATTCAAGAAAGGTGGGATTTACATGTTTTTTATGGCAGGTTCCAATGGTGAAGACTCTGAAAATGGCAGCAGACATTTTAACACAGGTCTATATACCAATCTATAATGCACTATTTTTTTTTAGTTCTTTATCTTCAAGGCCAAAAACTTGTAAAAAACGCGTTTTTTGTTAACTTAACAAAAAACGTGTTTTAAAAAACGGGGCGGCTCATTCTCTCTCTCACTTTCTCTAACTTTTGGCCGCGCAATTGAAGAACAGTGAGGGGACGAACAACGAAGTCTCTACTGAGTGCAAGGCCAGTACGAGACATACCCAGGTCAATTCCCAGGCTGAAACCTCCTCCGACCCAATTAGGGTCACGCTTCTGCCGGAGGGCATTTGGGGGAATCTCATCAACAGACACTGCCCTTATTCTGAATTGAAGGGAATTAGGGTAATTGTATTTCATTGATTTTCTCGTTGAGAATAAGGAATTTGTAATTGTTGAAATGGGTGAGAGAAATTGGAGTGCGTGTTCCATTAGCAGCGATGGAATAGTGAAATATTTGTAAGCTATGTGCGTGCCTGAGTGTGTTTCCGTATGTGTTTTCGAACAAGATAAAGAGAATTGTTATATAAACCCATATGAAAAAGATGCCTGGTTCAGGCATTAGTATCCAGTGCCAGATATCAATTGGTAGAGTGTCAGCAAGGTTAATGGTGAGTGCCAGTAAGGTGTAGAATGGTGTGCAGGGGACTGGGTAATTAGATGTCAGTGTATGTGTTTTGGAGTGCCAGTCCATGTGTTTTGGAGTGCCAGCCCATGTATTTATGAGTGCCAGTGCTTGTGTTTTTGAGAGCCAGCAAAAATTATTACCAGTATTTTTTGAGTGCCAGTGCATGTGTTTTTGAATACCAGTGCATGTGTTTTTGAATGCCAGTGCATGTGTTTTTGAATGCCAGTGCTTGTATTTTTTAGAGCCGGCAAAAATGTTAGTGTAACATAGTGCCAGTGTTAGTGTAACAGAGTGCCAGTGTGAAGAGTGTCAGTTTATGTATATAAAAGTGCCTGGTAAAAAGTGCCAGTGTCAGTTTAACAAAGTGCCAGTGCCAGTTTACACTGGCACTTTGTTAAATTGGTACTGACACTTTTTTCACTGGCATTTTGTTACACATGCACTGGCACTTTATCACACTGGCACTTAGTTTAACTGACACTGGCACAAACGGGGAAACACAAAACACGTTTTTTCTAAGTGCCAAAAAAAACGCGTTTTTTATAAGACCAACTCATCTTCAAGGGGGTTGTATTTTATTTTATTTTTTAATTTTAATCTTTTTTTCTTATGATGGGATTTTTTTTTATTTGATTTTGAAAAGGAAGGTGAGAGTAATTTGAATGGGAAAGGAGTGGAGGAATCGGCAAGGGAAGTGCCTACAGGACCTGACCCTTTCCATCACAATAGCATTCTTCCAACAACTTCTCCTTAATTTGGTATTTTTTAATTTCTTGTAATTATTCTTCCTCAAAAATTCAAAGGTTACATACACAATATTCTCCTTTTTCTATTTTTAATTAGACGTGTCCATTTTATAAACCGAACCGGTCAATCGAAAGGTTGAAAACCGGCCAAAACCGGTCAACGGCGGTTAACCGGAACCGGCTAACCGTAACCGGTTATTGGCCGGTTCGGTTAAGGTTGAGATTTTTGAAAAACCGGTCAACCGCCGGTTAACCGCCGGTTTTTGACTTGCTCGGCCGAGTCATATGAGTTGCTCGGCCGAGCAGAACCTTCCAGTTTGTTATTATTAACAAACTGAAGGTTCTGCTCGGCCGAGTCATATGAGGTGCTCGGCCGAGCATAACGCCAGAACATGTTCCAACGGCTACTTTTTCAAAAACTAGCCGTTATTTTTAAAAACTAGTCGTTAATTTTGTTATTGGGCAGTCAAAAATTAAAAAAAAATGTTTTTTTCCTAATTTACTAACTATAAATATCACCCTCCTCCTCCCATTTTATTTCCACATTATTTCTCTCTACTCTTTCTCTTCTACTCTCAAATATTCACATATACTCTCACCCTCATCCAATTTTCAGTTAAATATTGTTCCATTTTCAGTTAGTTTTCTAACGAAATTAGTGCTTTTCTCCATTTTCATCCATTTTTAAGCTCCGTTTTATTTTCAAACTTCATTTTCTCTTATACAAATGGCTGCAAATCAAAGAAGAAGCAATTTAGGCAAGTCCGTTGTTGATTCTTCCTCCCCCAACGATGATTTTGATCATCAAAATCCAAATATTCAACAAAATGAGGAAGAAGAACAAGTTGAAATTGAAAGTGGTAATGCTAGGAGTGGTAGGGGCAGTCGAGCTAGGGGAGGTGGTCGGGGTCCTCGGGGACAACGACAAGAAAGAGAGCCACAATTCGATACCTTCGCCATCCATTTCAGCAAAAGAAAAATTACTGCCGAGGATGATTATAATTTTCGAGCATGTTGCAACTATTGTAATGCGACTTACGCATGGAAAAGAGGTGGAGGGCATGGGACGCTCAACGGGCATTTGGCGGCAAAACATCCCGAGAAACTTGGCATTTCCGCTTCGCAAACTCAATTACAATTTCAACGTAGTTCGGGTTCGGGTGCACAAGGTTCGTCTTTCCCTTCTTCCGTCCTTTTTAAATTTGACAAGTGGGTTTATAGGGATGAACTAGCCAAATTTATTTGCGTTAAAGGCCTTCCTTTTAATTTTGCGGATTGTGATTTTTATGAAAATTTTGCTCGCCTTTCTTTGAACCCCGCCGCCACGAGAGTACCACGTACGAATCTCGTACGTGATATTACTAGAGTGGTTGAAAGATATAAAAAAGATTTAATTGATGTTTTATCAAAATTAGAAAATAAAGTTTCAATTTGTGCCGATGGTTGGAGTGATCATTGGCAAAGAAATACTTATTTGGGCGTTACTTGTCATTGGATAGATAATTCATGGAAAATCCAAAAAAGATTAATTGCTTACAAAGATTTTGAGCCACCGCATTCCGCGGAAAATATTTGTGCGAAATTGCTTGAGATTTTTCTTGAATATGGTATTTTAAATAAAATATTTACTATTTCATTTGACAACGCAAGTGCTAATACGGCTAGTTTGCCCGATTTAATTACCGTTTGTCAACCCTCACTTGGGGGTAAGTTTTTTCATATTAGATGTTTATGTCATATAATTAATTTATGTATTAGAGATGGTTTAGATGCATTAGAAACTTATGTTAAGGCAATTAGACGAGCTCTTCAATTTATTTCAAAAAAAAATTCTAATACAAAAAAGTGGATAAAGTTTTTAAGAAGTAAAAGTGTGCCGGACAAATATTTTACTTACGATGTTCCAACTAGGTGGAATTCCACCTATAAAATGTTAAGCGATGGTTTTGCTTATAAAGATCTCCTAACGCAATTTTTTATGTCAGTTGGCTATCATGAACCTCTATTTACTCATCATTGGAATGCATGCATTAATTTATGTGAATTGTTAAAGATTTTTAATACCGCTACTTTGGCTTTTTCGGGAGTTTATTATCCCACTTCCGTTTTGGTGCTAGAGCATTGTATTGCAATTGTTACTATTTTTGACAATTTAAAAGATTGCCCTATTTTAAACCAATGCATTTTTAACATGAGACAAAAGTGGCTTAAATATTTTGACACTATTCCGTCTCTTTTCTTGGTTGCAAAGTTATTAGATCCCCGAGTTAAATTAGATGATTTAGAGTCCATTATAACTTATTATTATATGAAATTATATCCCGATGGTGACGGTATTTATGAACTTTCGTCAAATATTGTTAATGACACAAAAAATGATTTGATTAACCTTTTTAATGAATATAATGTCTTATATGGAAACACTTCTCAAAGGCAACAACATGAAGATGATTCCTCTACTCTCCAACCAAGTTTTACTAGTGGGGATCCATATAGTTTTATTACAAATTTGTATAGTAAAAAATATGGTCCTTCTCGAGGTTCATCTTCATTATCATCAAACCTTCCCGTGGAGTTAGAAACCTATTTCACTACAAACTTTGAATTAAATCAAGATCCAAATTCAAATGAATTTGATGTTTACAATGGTGGTCAAGAAGGAAAGACATTTATCCTATACTTTCCATAGTTGCTAAAGAAGTATTAGCCTCTCCCGCTTCAACGGTGGTGGTTGAATCGGCATTTAGCGTTGGTGGAAATGTTTTGGATGAAAGACGTTCTCAACTAACAAGTGAAAACTTGGAACATCAACTTTTACTTGGCGATTGGGTTAGAGCGGAAAAAAGGCAACAAGACATGCCTTATGATGAGGATCTATTGGATCCAAGATATCAATACGATGTCGAGGACTCCACGGAAAGTAGTGATGAATGAATGATGTTTTAGATTAATTTTTATTTTAATTAGATTAGTTTAGACTTTAGATTAGATTTATTTTTAATTAATTGTAATAGTTAGGTTGAGGTAAAGGCTCCTAAATGTCCCCCCTTATTTATAAAAGGGTAAGGTTGGTTGTCCCCCTCTTTGTAATTTTATTTTGATTAATAAAATTTAAGGGTACCGTCCCTTTTTTCTTTTGTATACTTGTTTCTTTTAAAGAAAGTTAAGTTTTCTTTCTTTCAAAATTCATAACTTTTTTTATAAACCTTTTTTCAAAAAATGTATGTAGATAACTTAAGTTTAAAATAGTCTTATTTATCCAAAAAAAAATTGAAAAAAATTAAAAGTTATCTTTTTTCAAAAAACCGTTAACTTTCATTTCTTTAAAAATTCATAACTTTTTTTATAAACCTTTTTGTAAAAAATGTATGTAGTTAACTTAAGTTTAAAATAGTCTTATCTATCCAAAAAAAATTGAAAAAAAATAAAAGTTAACTTTTTTCAAAAAACCGTTAAAAAAATTAACTGAAAAATGATATGCTCGGCCGAGCAACACCAAAGACTCGGCCGAGCAACCCTCAACCCCTAAACCCTAAAAGGGTTGCTCGGCCGAACGACACCAAAGACTCGGCCGAGCAACCCTCAAAACCCTAAACCCTAAAAGGGTTGCTCGACCGAGCAACAACAAGGACTCGACCGAGCATATCCAAACCGTCAAATCGGAGGTTAACCGGATAACCGTGAAAACCGTAAACCGCCTAAACCGTAACCGGTTTAGCCGGTTAGGCGGTTCGGTTCCGGTTGGTGATTTGGGGGTTGAAAACCGGCGGTTATAAACCGGCCGGTTGGCCCAACCGGCCACGTCTATTTTTAATATCCATTCTGAATCAATTTTGATTATACTATATAACTGGAACTCATTTTAAGGGAGTGTTTAACAATTCATATTTGAGATTTGAAAATTGAAATCACAAAAAACATTTCAAGACTGAAAAATTCTATTAGTTCTTTAAGGAGAGGGGCGGCAAAGTCCCCGCCCATTTTATTAATTATCAAATATTAAGTACAAGTGGTCAGGTTAATACCTGACCACATTGAATTTCAATAAATCATATGGTAGTTTGACAATAAAAAGTTTCATAGTGCCGCATTATGAAACTTTTTTAGAATTTATGGACATTTTTTTAAAAAAAATCAAAATCTATTTAAAAATTAGATTTTATAAAGAAAAGTTAGTTTTTTAACTAATGTAGTTAAAAAAAATTAACGAATTTATTTAGTATATTGACTAAATAGCCGTCACCTAATGTATACTAAACGGGCAAATTCAAAAAACTAGAAATTCTGGTTCCAGGTTTCATAACGGTTGGTTCTCGATTCTTTAAAGGGCGAATCAAAATTCGAAATGTGAAACCACCTATTACGGTTCTCACAATTTTTTTCCTCCATGGTTCATGTTATGACGGCTTCTCACAATTCTTTTCCTCCAAGTCCATGGTTCATGTTATGACGGCTTCTAATTCGCGGTTTGACTCAATAGTTCTCCTTTTCATGGTTCATATTTTGAGCATGTCTGCTTATATATATTTTAAATAAGGAATGGGCTATTACTACTATGTTTGCTCATTTACTATAAGTTTTTGTTAATTGACTCAATTATCCTTTGAAAGTTTAAAGATTTAATGATATATATTTTTTTAAATAATAATTTATTCACTAAGTTTCACTTAACCACTACATGGCCTATTTAAATTTTAATTATTATGATCGTAATGTTTCTTCAAAATACTTACATTATTGAACAGAATAAAAGTGACGGAACATGTGCAACGTATAAAGTCCAATACTCCAAGCATCACAAAGGCACAGTTACTAAATGGGTCAATACAATTACTACGGCCCCAGCGGCACAACATTATGGATCAGTCGACCTATCTTATTGTCCGACCATCCTTGATCTCGACCTAGCTTTGTCCGACATACGATCATCTAATTGAGCAATCTCTGCTAATCAAGACATGAAGTCAGGTCGACCTCGAATAATCAGGCGACCCCCATCAAACAAATGCAGGTATCTATCCACGACTCAATCTGTAACTGTCTTTTACAATCACAAATACCGTTATGCCTACATTATCTCCACAATATTATGGATTAAGAATGATCCCATAACACCACTATATATATCAGACAACATCCAACGTTAAAAGGTAATGTCATCTTCACTATTTGGGATTTAAGTCATTTAATACAGTTTATTACAAACTTGACGCTATATCTCATCATCACACCAGAGGGTTTTAGCCGAAGAGAATCCCGGCTAAAACTCTAGGTTAACATCTATCTTAACTCAGTAAAAGAATGACTAAGAATTTATCTATTAAATATGTCATTCCCTAAGTTAAGTAACAACTTGATATAACCTAAGTAAAGCTTACAAGTAATGAAAGCTTGAGAAAAGTAAAGAAAAAATAAAATGGAAATTTTGAATGAGATAACTTGCAAAGTGAAACGGTTAGTAGCAGTGAAGTCATTCAAAATTAAAAGGAACTTCAAGAAAGCAAGACATTTAAAAGGACAAGTTTAGAGTTCAGAAATTCTCATTGATAATCAGCAGACCGGTTTGAAAGAAAGACATTCATTTCATCGGTTACATTCTACTCTTCAGCAGCAGGATCGGTTGGAGGATCGGTTGGGTCCTTGACCGGTGAAGCAGCTGAGATTGGAGTAGTCGAAGTAACTGGGTCTGAAGATTTGGCTCTTTTTGCATCTCTCTTTGCTTTCTTCTCTTTCTTCTCTTCTCTTTTTCTCTTCCTCTTGCCTAGCTGACCATCAGCAAACATCTTTAACAAAATTTCATTCTGGGCTTTGACTTTGGTTAGCTCTGTCTGCAGCTCCAAATTCTTCTGTTCAGATCGGTTAAGGGCATCGGTTGATTGCTTCACAAGAGCTTGACCGGAGATGGATTCATTACATAGCTCTTGGTTGGTATGGGAGGAAGCATCAAGTTGTTGAAGAAGATCATTGATTGTAGCATCCTTTTTATTTAGCAACTCCACAAAATTTTCAATGGCCAAAGCAAATCCAGTTTCCATTCGATTAAGCATTTGGTTAAATCTTTGCTCTACCTCCTCCTGATTGGACTTAAGAACAGAACCAATTATCTCATTGTTGACATCAGCAACTCCTTTAAGCTAGGCTTCATATAATTTTGCAAGATCAAGTACAACAACTGGCCTGAGAGGATCATCATCGGTTGAAGGGGTCGGTTGAGGAGCTGGCTGAGGGGCTGGTAAGACAGCAACGGTAAGAGAAGGAACGGTTGATGGAGGCAATTGCTGGGCAGCTGGAGAGTGTACGGCTGGAGACAGATCGGGAAGAGGAGTAGCAGGAGCATCGGTTAGTTGACCGGTAAGAGAGACAGCAGGAGAACCGGTAGGGCCATCGGTAGATGAACCGGTTAAGGAAATAATTGGAGTCTGATCGGTTCTAGTCACATGATCGATTGGAGAAATTTCAATCGCTTCATCAACTGACTCAGACGAGGAGTCAGGCTGATCAATAGCAGGTGCAAGAAATTCATTGGGCTGCAGGCTCAACATCTCAGCAAAAGCAAATTCCAGAAGTTCCATAGCAGCAGGAACCATCGGTAAGGCAGCTTACCTTAACTGTATCAATGGAATCACCCTCAAGGCAAGCAAGAATAGGGAGGCATGTCTAATGTTGCTCCATGGTTGAGCATGACCATTTCTCATTATAGACAGCCTAGGCACTTGCGGCATCAAACCAACAATGCGAGTGACCTCATAAGACCATCTAAAAATCCTCAATTCCAACACTTGGGTTATTCTGTTGTTGAGGGAGAGATATCGGATAAATAGGTTACCGGTTGACAAAGTGCTTTCAACCGGTCGATTGTCTTGATGAATAATCTCTCCATGAATTCTGATATTGGGTAGCCGTTGAGAAAGTAAAGCAGAATATTTTGGCTTTTGAGAAGGAGGGAATTCGGTGACAAGTTGTTGTTCAGATTTGCCAGGTTTGAGCTTGTGACCCTTGGGAGGTGCAGGCCTTTTTCTGAGTTTGAGAACCTTAAGTTTTTGGCATCGGCAACTGGTTTCACCTGGGCCATTGGTTTTGGTTAGGTTAGGAGGTGTATCAACTGGAGGTGAACCATTACCCGTTACTTCGGCAACATCAACAAAGGTTTGCATTCTATCCTCTCTTCTCTTCTTTTGAAGCTCATCAGCAATCGGTGGAGGCATGGGAATAGCTTCAATGCTTGACCTACTAAAAATCTTCTCATGAATAGCAAATAGAGGTATCCCATTGGCTGACCGAGGAATGGAGGCCTTTGAAGTATAATAATTTAGGGGAGAAAACAGATCCTTCTGGTCATGAGTAAAATTAAAATTCGCCGGTGGGACAACAGCATCAGTAGGATCAAAATCAGTCGGTTCAACATCTGAATGTTCTTCTTCTTCAAAGAAATCGGATGAAGAATCTTCCTCAAAAATTGGGTCGGTCTCCTCCATAGCTGGTGACTTATCCTTGGAAACTGAAGAAGCAGCTTGGCTAACCGAGAAAGAGGCTTGGATTGTTTGCTGAGTGGCCAACTCATCAATTGACATTCTTTGCTGGTTCAATTTAGATTCAAACAAACTGGCAGCCAAGGCCTTTTGAAGGTTAATATCATCAACATCAATATTCTTGCTCTCTTGAACCGGTTCAGGAGATATAACGGTAAGAGGCACACCGGTTGCAGGCTGGCTAACCGGTAACACATCACTAACCGGTAGAACAGACTCACCGGTCAGGGGCTTGTCAGTTGACGGCTCATTCATCGGTAAGACCTCTCTAATCGGTTCAACAGGCTCACCGGTCAGAGGCATTGGTTGAGTAACCGGTCGAGCATCCAAGTTTTCAATTTCTCCTCCTCCTAATGCTGTAACCGGTGAAATATCGGTTAAGCCTCCTCCCACATGTCTAACCGTAACCATCGGTTTAGGAGTAGAAAAATCAACTTTCTCAGATCGGTCAATGATATTATACAATAGAGAAAAATCAGCCCACACTGCATGGACCATCATGTCTTGCCTTAGCCTATCCTGAGCCAAATAAATAGCATTCCACAAGGGAGGCAAGAGATCGAAGTATCGGTTGTATAGCTTGATGAGGCTTTCTCTAGATAAAGAGATGTCATAGTCACTCAGAAGACATAGCTTGCTGTAATAGATCCCCTTTTCTTCATGAAAATTATCAAAATCAACATAATCCGTCATGTCACCGACTGAGACAGAGTTTTAATTGATTTCATGGAATTGCAACAATCTCCTGATAAATGGGGGAAAATGATCAATGGGATAAACCCAATTAGGAGAGGGAGTAGAATTGGGGTTGACTGACCAAGGATTATAATGGTAGATATGGAATGTTGGGTTTCTAATGGGTTGACAGCGGCTTACCGGTCTGGAAGAAGATTGGCCGGTAAATGGAACTTGGTCGGTAAGGAAATTGTGATCGAATAACCGTTTGGGGATGAAAGGAATGAAGGTGCCCAAATCGGTTTCTATTTTCCTCTTCCTCTTAGCATTCTCTCTAGCCAATTGATAAGAAGATTTTGGGGTAGGCTTAGATTTCTGGGAAGGTGGAGGAACTGACTTTCTTGCTGTTTTCTTTTGGTGGTCAGGAGAGAGAATTGTAGCAATAGGTTTATCATCCGATGATGTCGGTTGAGGATCATTAACCGGTTTGGGATCAGCTGAGGGTTCATCGGTTAGCTTTCGCTTGACCGGTAAGGCAGAGGTCGGTTGTGAGGACCCCGACTCGGAACCTACACGTGTCCCGAGCTGGAGCGTCCTCAAACTAACCCAATTTTCCTTGACTTTTAAAACTTTGATTTAACTTTCAATCATAAACACAATTATCATAACCATTTCAAAATAACTCTACACCTTCCTACGATGGAGAAAGAGTTGACTAACTTTGAAAGTAAGAAACTGTTTTAGTTACAAAAAGGTATCGGTTATAACATAAAATTAAGATTTATAAATGCCAACTCCGTAGAGGAATTATACCAAAATACATTTTCTACGCCAACCTATATGTACCCCGACAATCTCAAAATACCACATCCGAACTCCTTTCTGTCCTCACTTGGCCGGTCCGCCTGTCTCAGGATCTAAAAACATTAAAGGGAGAGGGGTGAGAATAAATCTCAGCAAGCTATTATGAATGCAGCAATATGCCATATAAGATGCAACACATAACAAGTTGCATATAACACATTGGAAAAGCTGTAAACACCTTACATTACCTTGGTTTACCTTTTCCCGTCTGAACAATAGTCGTACAACATTGGGTATAATAATACTCCAATCTTAGGTGAGCTGCTTAAGCAATACTCACATCTTATAAGACCCGTTTTTCAGGGAACCATATAAGATAGTAGCAACTCTGTAAGGCTTTTGGCTCAATACAGATGCTATACCCCAACCTGTGGCCACAGAAGGGGACGGTCACAGATATAACATAATCCGATCACATTAGGTCACACTTCCATAATTGATCGTATTATGTTATACCCCCAAACATCAGCTGATTAACACATTATCAAGCACATAATAGTTACTTGAAACATAATCCACAAAAAGGGATAACAATATAGCAACATGGTAAAATATACTCATGTCCAACCAATCTCATAGTGCAACATTTATTCAACACACTATGCATAATATAACAATGTATATGAACTCAAGTGAGGCAAGGAAGTATCATCAATCCATCCTACAAGGTCATTATACAATAACACATAGCCTCTTTAAAGGTCCAAGTTAAATCTATCAAGTTGGGATCATATTTGTCAAGTTACCAAACTAGGTTAACTAGCGTTTTCCAAGCAACATTTAAAGTACTTCCCCAATTCCATTTTGATCACTTAAGATGTCATTGTGTAGCCAAAGTATTCTACTTTAATCTAGGTTAAAGAGATTTCATTTTGGTTCAAGTTTAATTGGGTTTGAATAGCTCTAAAGTTGATGTAAGAAACCAGGCCAGGGCACGACTCGTGCCTGAGGGCACGACTCGTGCCAATTCTCCTTAAGTTACTCAGAACTAGGGGTGGACATGGTTCGGTTTGGTTCGGTTTGGAAGGAATTTGGAGACCAAACCGCTAGTACTCGGTTTGGGAAAATCCCAAACCAAACCGAACCATAGAAAATTTCAAACCAAACCAAACCAAACCACCTCGGTTTGGTTCGGTTCGATCTCAAACCACGGTTTCATAAACGGTTCAAACCGTGGTCCGAACTGCGGTCTAGACCGCTATTCGAACTACAAACCTGTCCAACTAAAAGCGTTGCTCTTTACATATTTTTTTTTATCAAACTAGCAATCATATATATTAAACATAAAATACAAATACTACTATCCAAATAGGAATGAGTTTTAGTAAACTGAAAGTTCATTGTTCTAACAAGTACAACAAAAGAAACCATCTCAAAACAAATTACAAGACATTGGGAGGGAAAATTATACCTTTAAGAGAAGAGAGATAAACAAACAGGGAAATTACCGACGACGGCCGGCGGCGGTTTTGATGACGGAGAGAATCGAATTCCGCCGCACGAGTTCTTGGCGAGGCAGATGGCGAGCACGAGAATCGCGTCGTATTCTGTACACAAAGGGATTTGGGAGGATTTTGAAAGGAAGGGATCTGAGGAAGTTTTTTGGTGATAGAGAGAGAAAGAAGAGAGAAGAGAGAAACAAACTGAGAAAGAAGATATGAAAAATGAGGAGGCAGTTTGAGTTAAGGAGTTTCAATCTAGGATTTTCAAATCAGTGGTTGTGATTCATCTTTAATTTTTAATGAACGGCTAGGATTTGGTTCAAGAATTTCATGGTTCGGTTCCGTGGTTCGGTTTCACGGTTCGGTTTCACGATTCCAAACCACGGTTCGGTCTGAATCGGTTTGGTTCGGTTCGGTTTGGTTCGGTTTTGAGGTTACAGACTGCGAGCTGAACCGAACCACACGGTTTATTAAATTTTCAAACCAAGCTAAACCATTTATAGAAAAAAACCAAATCAAACTGCGTGGTTTGGTTCGGTTCGGTCTCAAACCGTGGTTTGAACCGAACCATGTCCACCCCTACTCAGAACGACTTGGCCTCCTAGGCACGACTCGTGGTCACGAATTGGCCATGGGCACGACTCGTGCCTAGAGGCACGACTCGTGCCACGGCCCAGAAAGTGGTAGCAGCAGCAATGTTTGTTTAGAATCTCCCAAAACCAAAATTTATACTAAGATCCTTATACTTGGTGAACCTAAAAGGAAATTCTAACTTTGTTAACTTCATTCTAACTCATTTAACTCCAAATCATCAAGTCCTAAACCTAGATCATTTCCACTTGGTTTTCCACCCAATTTACTATCATTTTTCAAGATTTCCATTTAATCCATCCCAACCTATTTATTTCTACTCTTTACCACTTTCATGAACAATAACATATTTCACAACTTCATCCTAAAGCATTTAAACCCAAAATGATATAAACCTAGATCATTTACCACATGATTTCCAACTCCTTTTACTAACACATTTCAAGTTAAATCTTCTAAAACTAACTCCACCCATTTCTTACACTTTAAATCCACTTCCATGCACCCTAACATTTTTCCATGTCAATTTCCAATTTCTCAACTCCAAGAATAGTTCCAAAGCATTTAAACAACCATCATATTAACAATAACAACATTAAGAGTTCATGATCATTTAATGAAGGAAAGGGTCATAATAACTCACCTTAGGAAATAAGAGATGGATTAAGGATTTTCTTGGCTTGATCAACTCTCCTAGATGCACCCATCACAAAAGTACTCTTGGATTGAAAAATGAAGAAGAAATGACTCCCCTAGGAACTTAAGAAGATGAGGCTTCAAGGTTATGCTTCCATGGAGTTCTTGGGAGGAGTAAGAAGAAATGAGGGAGAAGGAGTAAGGAGGATGTAATAGTAAGGGGGAAGTATGGGAAGAGCATGGTGGTTGTTGACTTAAAGGAAAGTAAGATGAGGGAAATAAGGGGGAGGTGATGGCCCCCCATCCCCAATTAATTCTAGGCTTTCTAAAATAACCAATTTGGTCCTTTAAATTCTAAGGTAGTGAAATCAAATCCTTTATTCTAATTTTCTTTGCCCACACACATTAATCTCATTTCCATTCTTTATTTATTTTCTATTTTTATATTTTTCCCATAGAACATTATTTTATTTCCCAATCATTTCATCCTAATATAAGAAATCAAGTATATAAAAATGAACACATAATATTAACAATAATATTAAAAGCACACAATATGATGATAAATTAGTGCCTAGGTTTAGGGTCGTTACATCGGTTGAGCATCAGCATTTGTTGATTGTCTAACCTTTAGCCGGCTGGCTATCTTCTTCGGTTGAGCACCTGGCTTACCGGTTGGTTTACCGATTGGCTTACCGGTTGCTGCACCAGTTGAAGGCTTGGCTTCCTTGAGGATTCTAGCTTGATCAAACTTGTCAAAAGATTTGCAGAAGGATTGGGGATATTTTGGTTGATCGGTTGAGGCAGCAAGCACGGCTGGGATTTTTCTCAAAGCACGGCTGATCAACAAATAATGGCACGGTTTGGCTTTGTTGGGCTTGGAGGTAGGCTTCTCCTTCTGATATTTCTTGAAGGCTACCAATATAATCTTATAAAGAAAAGAGCACCAGTTGAAGTCACTCTTGAGGATAATAGCTGCAATAGCCTCCCATTGTACCATAGTAATACAATGATGGGAGCCAAATCGGCAAATGACACATCGGTCAACCACTTCGGCTAGGGCATAGTGAACAACATCCAGATCAGCTTTCTTATTTCCTTCACCAGTAACAAAAGGATCAGTTCCCCTAACCTGTGACCAAGCAATCTCCATGTCTTTAATTGAAATGGTTGAGGAACCGGTTGAAGAGAGGTTGGGAAAGGCATTGGCAATAGCTGAAGGGTTGAAGGTTATCGATTGACCAGCAACAGAAGAAATAATGGCTGACAATTCCCCATTCTTCACTTCATCATCAACAACTCCATTATCGAACAGTTCATTGACCAACTCATAATAAATGTCTTCATTACCCTCCGACATCAAGAAAGGTAGGATCCCAGCTTCCACGAACAGTGCTTGAAGAAGTTTTCCTTCCTCCGAATCAAAGAAGCTAGGGAGAATGTAACCTCCATAAATGTCTTTCTTGGGAGTTTTGGGAGCCATCTACAAAACATCAAGCATCAAATCAACATTTTAAGTTAGAACAGAAGAAAATAGACATGAAAGACGGAGTTCATAACTTAGGGCTTGAAGTTTCGACACATCTTCAAAATGTTTAGAAAGAGTTATGTTTTAAGAAGGTGTTACCAGAAATCTTGAGTTAAGGAGGAACAGAGAACATGAAGATCCACTGATGAACTGTAACTAGGAAGTTTTCGCCGGTTGCTCTTCGACTTGCAAAGAGAGAAAAACTAGGGTTTAAAAGTTTGAAAAGTTGCTTTTTGAAATCCTTTTATAGGGAGAGAGAGAGAGAAGGAGAAAAGGTGCATTAGAAGAAACAAATAGGCAGTTCAAACGTTTTTAACTGGTTTGGACATATATTTAAAATTTTAATTCACTATTCTAAATATAGGACATAAAAATAGGGTACGTGTGTGCAGCAATTATGTTTAAACATAATAATAAACAAAAAGAATAACCTTTTAGATAAATAAAAATGATACAGAGATTACCTTTTTGATCAAAATAAAAATTTTGATCTACCTAGTAAATGAAAGGTTGGAGACAGCTCATGGCAATGTCAGACTGAATACGGCTGAAGGGATTGATGTGACAGCAGGAATGATGATAACGAGTCGGTTAAAAACGGATTTGGAATTACGATCCGACCACAGTTCGTCGGTTAGGCGCTTAGACAGGTTAATAGCTAACCGATTGATGACTGACCGATCAGGTGCACTGACCGGTTAGAGAGCTACTTTGCATCGGTCAAAAGTCATCGGTTAGGTACACTAGACAGCACACCGGTTAAGGACACCGGTCAGGAATTCTTGCTGGCTCACCGGTTAGATAAACCGGTTAGGGACACCGGTTGGCAATGGTATATGAGGAATCACCTTGATCAGTTGAGATCTTACACAAGCAACAAAGTTAGCACAATTTATCAACGAATATCAATCATGCCTAATTCTCCTCTAAGGAATTTAAATCTTTTAATATCCAAGGGTTTTGTCAAAATGTCAGCTAACTGATAATCAGTATGTACTTTTAAAAGAACGATATTACCCTTTTCAACATGATCCTTGAGGAAGTGGTATTTGATGTCTATGTGCTTAGTCTTGGAATGCATCACAGGATTGTTGGAGACTAAAATGGCTGATGTGTTGTCACAGTAAATGGGACACACTTCTTGGGGATTTTCATAGTCCACTAGTTGTTGCTTCATCCATAGGATTTGTGAACAGCAACTCCCAGCAGCTATGTACTCAGCCTTAGTTGTAGAAGTGAAAATTGAAGCTTGATTCTTGCACGACCAGGAGACCAATCAGTTACCTAGAAATTGACAAGTTCCACTAGTACTTTTCCTGGTGACCCTACAAGATGGAAAATCAGCATCTGAATAGCCAATTAGCATAAATGATGAATCTTTTGGGTACCACAAACCTAAGTTAGCAGTTCCCACAAGATATCTAATAATTCTTTTAACAGTTTGTAAATGAGATTCTAGGGTCAGCTTGAAATATAGCACATACACATATGGCAAACATGATATCTCGCCTACTAGCGGTTAAGTAAAGTAGAGATCCTATCATACCTCGGTAGAGTGTCATATCTACTTTCTTATCGGACTCGTCTTTGTCAAGGTGTACATTGGTGGCCATTGGAGTGCTTTGAGAATGAGCAGAATCAAGACCAAATTTCTTGATAAGATCTTTGGTATATTTGGCTTGATTGATGAAGATACCTTCTTGGGTTTGCTTGACTTGAAGTCCAAGGAAAAAGGTTAGCTCACCCATCATGCTCATCTCAAACTTGCTCTGCATAAGTTTCTCAAATCTCTTGCATAATTTTTCATTAGTAGATCCAAAAATGATGTCATCAACATATATTTGAACTAACAATGAATGACCATTATGCTTTGCAATAAATAAGGTGGTATCGATTTTACCTCGTTCGAACTTCTCACTAAGTAGGAATTTGGAGAGAGTTTCATACCATGCTCGGGGTGCTTGCTTGAGACCATACAACGCCTTGTTTAACTTGTAGACATGATCAGGCTTCTTGAAATCTTCAAATCCTAGAGGTTGCTCTACATATACAAGCTCTTGAAGTTCTCCATTAAGAAAGGCACTTTTTACATCCATTTGGTACAACTTAAATTCTTTATAGGCTGCATAGGCATGAAATAACCTAATGGCTTCTAGTCTAGCTACGGGGGCAAATGTCTCATCATAATCTATGCCTTCTTCCTGTCTATATCCTTTTGCCACTAATCTAGCCTTGTTCCTTGTAATCTTTCCAGACTCATCCAATTTATTCCTATAAACCCATTTCATTCCAATCACTATTTGATCACTAGGTCTTGACACTAATTCTCATACTTTGCATCTATCAAACTGGTTGAGCTCTTCTTGCATAGATTCTACCCAGCTGGGGTCATTAAGTGCTTCCTCAGTCTTCTTTGGTTCTATATTTGAGACCATAACAGAGAAAAATAATCCATGTTGTTCCTCCATGCTTCTCAATTGGCCTCTAGTCATTCTTGAACTAAAGACATCACCAATCACGTTTTCCAATGGGTGATCTCTAACTGATCTCACTTCCCTAGGGAGGTATTGCCTGATCGATTCTTGTCTTAAGGTTTCTAATGGAGGAGTAGAATCGACTAAGGGAGAAGTGGACGATTGAGGAGATCGATTAGGGAGAGGTGAGGCTGACTGATGGTGATCGGTTAGTGGAGAAGGAAATGGTAAGTTAATGTTTGAAATTGGTTCAGGTTCAGGTGATGCAATAGGAACAGTAGTAGAGGGGCTAGCTGGTATTGGATCGGTTAAAGGAATTTGAACACTAGGGTTTCTGACCGATTGAGGAAAGAATGAATCATCAACTAGGGCTCTACTGGTTACACCACTTGGAGCTGAATGCTGAGCTGGAGATTGATTTGCATTGATACTGGTGGTTTGATTGGAGTTTGGATTGCTGGACTCACCTGTCTCAAAAATACCAAATTTATCAGTACTATTTGGAGCCTTGTCAGACTCTAGCAAATCAAATTCATCAAATGTAATATGAACAGATTCAACAATTTTCAACAGACGTTTATTAAAAACTCTAAATGCCTTACTGTGCTTGGCATAACCAACAAAGATGCCTTCATCGGCTTTCTCATCAAATTTACCTCGACGCTCTTTACCGTTGTAAAGAACATAACATTTGCAGCCGAAAATCTTGAAGAAACCAATGTTGGGAATTCTTCCACGCCAAAGCTCATAAGGGATCTTGTTGTGAAATTTGTTGACTAAAGATCGATTCTGAGTGAAGCATGTTGTATGGATAGCTTCAGCCCAAAAATACTTGGGTAGCCTAGCTTCGGATATCATTGTTTTTCCGGCTTCGATCAAGGTTCTGTTCTTTCTCTCAACAACACCATTCTGTTGAGGTGTTCCAGCAGCTGAGAAATTATGATCTATTCCGTGATCATCACAGTACTGAGCAATTTCATTATTCTTGAACTCGGTTCCATTATCTGATCTCATACTGATGATGTCACACTCTTTTTGGGTTTGAAGTAGACGGAACAATTTGGTGGCAACTTCATAGGTGTCATCTTTTGAAGCAAATGTTTCCACCCAGGTATATCTTGAATAATCGTCTACAACAACCAAGGCATATCTGCTACCCCCTAAACTGGCAGTTGTTGTGGGGCCAAACAGATCCATATGTAGAAGCTAGAGGCACTTAGAAGTTGACATGCAGGGCTTGCTATGGAATGATTTTTTATGCTGCTTTCCTAACTGACAGGCTCTGCATTTCCTTCCATGATCAGCAGACACTTGAGGTAGGCCGACAACAAGATTTGTATTGGCCAGCTTGGATAGGTACTTAAAATTCAAGTGACTGAGTCTCTTGTGCCATAGACAGGAATTCTCACTGATGTTCTTTGCTACAAAATAAACATTAGTAACACTCAAAACAGTATTTAAATTTATAGCATAAACGTTACCTTTTCGTTGTCCAGTGAGTAAAGTTTCTCCTGTAGCAATGTCTTTCACATAACAGTTGGATGAATTGAAAATACAATGCATACCCTTATCACAAAATTGTGATATGGAGAGAAGGTTGTGTTTCAGACCATCCACCAAAGATACCTTCTGTACAGTGAGTGTACCTCTTTTGATGGATCCTAGACCGATAATTTTACCCTTTGCGTTGTCACCAAAGACAACTGGAGGACCAGATGCTTCTTGAAGATCGGTAAGGAGTTCAGCATGGCCGGTCATATGCCTAGAGCATCCACTGTCCATAATCCAAACATCCTTACTAGCATCGGTTGAGGCCATAAAGCATTCCTGAAATAAAACAATAAGCTTATGGTCCCCATTATTCTTTTGGGTCCAAAGAGTTAGTTCCTCTTTGGCCGCCATACCTGGCCACCACCTGAGCTTTGAGACTCAGTTGGTCCAGATAGGTGCTTCAAGAGGCATTCATAAGCCTTGTGACTGATAAAACCACATTTGTACATTTATTAAAAGATGGATGGGAGGATTTGGATGAATTGATATTCAATCTGCTCAATGCTTCAGAAGGATCAGACGGTTGAGCAGGAACAAAAGCCTTGGGTACAAAGGTGTTGGCTTTTCCTTTGTTGGTCGGTTGCATGGTTTTGGAATGCCCTTTACCGGTTGAGGGACCTTTACCGATTGGAGTAGTGTTACCGGTTACAGATGTCTGATCGGTTGCTCCTTGACCGATTAGGGTTGCCTTACCGGTTGAGATTTCCAGACCTGCAACTTGACCAGCAAGTTTAACTCCAACTTTGCTGTCGCCATCTCCAAGTGGGACATAGGGACCCAACTTAGGATCAGCTACCTTAGCCCATTAGGTTTTGTTCTTGTCAACCTTGATCTTGATCTGTTCCTTCACCTTGGGATAGGTGAGTGGGACAGCACCAAAAGTTCTAGTAGAACTTTTCTTAAGCAGGTTAGATTGATTATCATCAAACTTGTCCATCAAGTTTTCAGTAACAGACTTAATATCTGGCTTAATTTTGCTATTATTGCTACTAGAGATAAATCCTAAACCAAATGAATCTCTAGATATTTGATCTTGTAGGATAGTCTCAATAGCAGCTCTGGGTTTTGAAAAAGTGTCAATTGTTTTGGAAAGAGAATTATTTCTTGACACCAAATCAGCAATCTGACTAACACAGATATTTAGTCTCTCAGTGAGTTCTTGATTTTCTTTTATCAACTGATTAAGCTCTCGCTGACTTTCTTTCAAAAAAATTCTCAGCTTTCAAAGAGTCATTTTCTGTTGTAATTCTTTTAAGGTCAACAGCCATATTTTTATGAACTTCATTTAATTTTTCAAAATCGGTGAAGAGTTCATTCATCACCTCTGCCATCTCAGACTTTGACATATTGGGCATAGGGTCAATGGTAGGCTGAGAGGTTGAGGACGATGATTCAAAATTAGGATCAAAATTAGGTAAGGATGATATCGGTTGGGGGCTTGGCTCGGTTAAGGTCTTCAAAAATTGTATCGGTGGACAATCACTTGAGACGAACATAAAAATATCCCTACGAATCATCATCGTCTCAAGATGTAGGATCGATGGACAAAGATTCATTCTTTTCTAAAAAAGTCTCATTCTTGGACTTAAAGGCAACCCCTTTTGATCATATTTGACTAAAATCCCCAAGGAAAGTTAGGTTAAGACATACCAAGGCTCCTACGCCTATATTGGTTGATTAATCTAATGGGAGGGTAAATAAGTCCCGTAATGATGATCATAAGTCCAAAGTGAGCACGGGATCAAAATACCGAAAACACCAAAGTCCAAGGTATCCTGAACTAAAACCTCCTAAAAATGGTTGTTACGTTCGGATAATGAACTTGGCACATCTCTTTTCTCAAAAACACACAAGCACACAAACAAGCACAAATTTTGGACCTAGGAAGACTTGCTTTTGCAAGGCTCCTTGGGTGAACGCCAAACGTTCTTCCCAAGGAGTAACTTAACCTCCGAATCCTTTTCCTTTTTTTCAAAGTTTTTAGGATAAATCAAAATGGCATGGCGACTCCGTTTTTCATAAAACCGGTGTCTTCAAACTGAGGTGAACTCGACCCTTTTCCGCCAAAGGGGCACGCATTCACAGTTTGGCGACTCCGCTGGGGACAAATAAATGTTCTCCAAACTTCTTTTGTCATAAGAAGCATTGGAAACATTTACGAGGGTTAACCTTCCGTCTCGGGTCCGATCTTTGTGCTTGTGAAATTTTCTTTTTTGCATGCATCTTTTGTGTTATTTTTGGCTTGTGCATACTCTAAATAACAAACAGGTGCGACTCTGAAGCTGGAAGTTGCCAAAAATCCCTGGAAAAACAGTCTGGGATAGTAGCAAATTGGAACCTGGAAAACTGTTGAATCCAGCCGGACGGCCTGATCTGCCTTGATCTGAGCCGGGCGGCTTCATTCGCAGTTCCACCAGGACAGTTTTATCTGAGGTTAATCTGGAAACCGTGGCGATTTGGGACTATTCAGTCCTGAATCTGGCCTGGTTCCAGAAAATTTAGGTGCCTATGTGATGCATTTTCCCCGTCCCCAAAATATTCTTTTAAAACACATGATGAAAAATCTCTATTTTAAATCATAAAGAGAATTTTTAGGAGACCGCACACTACGCGCACTATATATATCCTGTACAATTTTGCACGCACGTCCTTTAACCCGGGATGATTATTCAGTTGCAGTCACAGACAATGTTACGATGCTCCCGGGCTCGCTTGGAATCATACCAAACTCCCCATGGCAGCCAGTGTCGACCAATGCACTAGTCCGTGTCACACTTTTAAAACCGTGACTTTATGGTTGGTTTTTGGTCTAGACTGTGTCATACAGCCTCGTCGTATACCCCCATAAAAGTCAAATCCGAGCCCATGCTAAGAGTCAAGATTCCTCGCGCAAGCGAAGCCATGCCAAAATTTCGTTAGGCCAAATTGGCAAAATCTTGACCCCGGCATTGACTTTGACTTTGACTTGTACGGAGTACGTAAAAGTCAAATCCGAGCCCATGCTAAGAGTCAAGATTCCTCACGTAAGCGAAATCATGTCGAAATTTTGTTAGGCAAAATTGGCAAAATCTTGACACCGGCATTGACTTTGACTTTGACTTGCACAAAGTATGCAACAACGCTCAATGTGACGCCGTGTCATTCGACTTTTAACGTCCGACCTATGCCTATTATTTTCCTTGGACAATGCCGAAGTCAACGTCTATCGCGCAAGCGAAGCTCTGCCGAAATTTCGTTAAGGCTAAAGACGTGACTTTCACGACATTGACATTGACTATAATCCGCATCGCTCGTGCGTTAAAATTCCTATGATCCACTAGACCCTAGGACCGTTCTTCTCTCTTGGTTCGGTGGGATCCGCTTGCACTATAGGACCCTCACCCGGGGCTGTCCACCATGGAATATCGAAATACAGGTGCAAAACGAGGGCTTATAGACGTATTGACGGAACCCACTGATCCAGGATCTAGAGTAGTTGTGAAAAAGAAGTGCAACCTTTTCCAACCAAATAGGGCTAATTAAAAGACACTGTTTTAAGTAAACTTGAACAATTAATGGAATCACAATTGCATGGTCCCATTTCTGGAATCTCTAATCGCAACCTTTCACGGTCCGATCTCCGATTTTCAATCTCGACCTTTTACGGTCAAATCTCCAATCGAGACCCTCACGGTACGATCTCCGATCTTCGATCTTGACCTTTCACAGTCAAATCTCTAATCGCGACCTTCACGGTCCGATCTCCGTTCTTCGATCCTGACCTTTCACGGTCAAATTTCCAATCGAGACCCTTACGGTCCGATCTCCGATCTTCGATCTCGACCTTTCACGGTCAAATCTCTAATCGCGACCTTCATGGTCTGATCTCCGATCTTCGATCATGACCTTTCACAGTCAAATTTCCAATCGAGACCCTCAAGGTATGATCTCTGATCTCCAACCGAGACCTTTCACGGTCCAGCCTCCGATATCAACCTTTCATGGTCAAATAGTCAATCCCGACCTTTCATGGTCCAATTTTCAATCTCGACCTTTCACGGTCAAATCTCCAATCGAGACCCTCACGGTCCAACTTTCAATCTCGACCTTTCATGGTCAAATCTCCAATCAAGACCCTCACGGTCCAATTTTTAATCTCGACCTTTCACGGTCAAATCTTCAATCGAGACCCTCATGGTCCAACTTTCAACCTCGACCTTTCACGATCAAATCTCCAATCGAGACCCTAACGGTCCAATTTTCAATCTTGACCTTTCAAGGTCTAATCTTTTCCGACCAGTTAGGATTAGGAGAAAACGTTTTTTAAGTAAAATTTAAGCAATAAATGCATGTTACTTGAACCTTCAGCTTAAATACCTACCTCCGAGTTTAAACCTTACCTATCCCTGAGTCTAAACCTTTCTTATCCCTTTCCCGCAACAAGAAAGAAGTGGATGAGAATACTGGGTCAGCGGCTTTTTAGTGCATAAACCTGATGCTTAGACAGTTCATCAGAATCGTCAGTTTCATCTACTCAGCGGTTTAGAATAACAGATATGACAAAAAACAGTGATGGTACGGGTAATCCGATGACTAGAGAGGAAGATTTAGCACTAGCCTTGGAAAACAGCCGCAAGGCTCATGAAGAGCAGCAAGCCATGCTCATCGATGCTCTCCGCCGTCATGGGGTTCAGATAGCACTTGAGGTAAATGGTTCTCTGGTCATGGTCGAAGATGAAATTCCAGAAACAATGACTTTAACCCCTCCATCCTACAACCAATACTCTCCATCATATAAACAATACCCTCCATCCTACAACCAATACCCTCCATCATATAACCAATACCCTCCATCCTATAACCAATACCCTCCTCCTTCGACATATGATCCCCCACCAAGGACTACTTCCCTTCAGTTCCTCCCAGTACCTCAGGCCATCAGGGCTCCATCATCCTCAGCTCCTCAGAACGGATCAGGCTTCATTCATCATCAACAATGGCTAGATGCTACAGCCACACCTGTTTCTCAGTTTCAGCAGTACCTGCCAGTTTATGCTCCAACTTCACATAATCAGTATGAGCCATGTGGCTATAGTTTGAGACCCCTATATCCACCTGAATACGATAGTGAGTTGCTATAAGAAAATCCAGATGCCTCAAGTTTTCCGTTGCCGCCTGCCGGATTTAGTGAATTCACTCGTCAGTTTCACCAGTCTACTGTTGTGGTTCCTGTTGGTGTTATGCCCTAGGCCTATGATTGATAGACTTATGTGTTGACATTATTTATTATTATATGAGATGTTTATTATTTGATTATTATATGTTTTGTATATTTGTTTATAATAATCTCTGTCCCTAATTATTAAGAGAATAAATTAGTATAATTGTCAATGGATAATCATGTGATGATTATATGCATAAGAGATGCACATTGAAATTATGGGTACTTGTTAGAGAACAAGTGACTGGACATGACCCACATGAGATTTATGTCATGGTCAAATGTCATACTTAAATCTCATACGGTTACTTCATTTATTTCCTAGACCTAAGACTATCATAACCTTACATATGATGAAAGTCATGTTTGATTTTAGTCAAACGATATCTTAACACGATATCTATAAAGGCTATCATTGGCATGATCGGATTCATGATGGGAAGGATGATAAGTCAAGAAGGAATTTGTCCCTCGGAAGAGAGATGTTATGCTTGGGCCCCTCGATGAGTGATAATGATGAAAGTGTATGGCCGTACCCCAATATGATTGGAATTATCATTATACTCAAGAATCGAGAAAGCATTGAACAATAACAAGTTGACAAGGACCATGACTTGTGTTCAATATAACATCGTGAGACAAAAGGGATAAATGGAAGTACACCGTAGGAAACGTGAACTCTTACGTTGCATTATTTGGGTAGACATAATGGCTTGCTAGAGTCCGCTTATGTCTTATGAGGTTCGATATGATCGAACTCATTGCCAACATGATGTAATCCTATTGGGTCACACACAACTAGAATGAATTGGTTAAACCGGAGGAAGAATGATTGAGAGGCTCAGAAACTGGTTACTTATGTCACGCGACATATCAAGCCAATGGCTTGATATACCGCGCGACATAATAGGCCAATACGCGTTTTTGACAGCCTGTCTCTCCTAATTTGATTAGAAGAGGTATTTACACTATTGTAGTATAAATACAAGGGTTCTGTCAAACCTAAAAGCCTAGCCGAAATTTTAAAGCAAAAATTCACAATCAAATTCTCTCAATATTCTTCAAGGTTTAGATCTAGCAATCAACAAGAAATTGTTCTTGGATTCATTCAAAGGTGTGGATACCAAAAGAGGGTCTTCGCTCTGTGATGTACCCGATTTTTGAAATCAAACGGAGTCGCCACGCCATTTTTATTTTGAGGGCCAAAACTTTGAAAAATGCCCGAGATCAGAAATTTAGGTTCGGAGGTCACGTTACGTGCCGGGAAGGACGTTAGTGTGCACCCGGAACGCCTCGTAAAAACGAGTCTTCCAAACATTTGAAATCCTTTTGTTGTGTGTGTGTGTGTGTGTGTGTGTGTGTTTTGACCAAAATAATTTGAAACTGGGAAAAGTGAAAATTGGGATCTCTTTTTAAGACTTTAAACTGATCCCATGATTTTTTGGAGAATTTTTGGGTTGAGTCTTGGCACTCAAAAGATTTTTGAATTTGAAAAGCAATTCTGCCAGAATGAAAGAAGGCAGTTGACCCTTGACTTTGAAATGGACTTAAAGGCTTCAAAACCTCAGAATCTGGGGAAAGTCCGAGAATGAAAGTTGCTTAAAACACCCTAAATAGGGTTTCTAAAAAGAAACTTTCCATTTTGGAAGTAATTTGAGGGGTCAAAACCTTCTGGAAATCTCAGATGTGAAATCTGGATTTCCAGAAGCTGATGAACTGGCCTCTAAAAGAAAAATTGAAAAAAGGAGTTTTACTTACTTAAAAAATAAAATAAAAATATGTCTGGAAATATCTGGATGTTGGCTACAAAAAGTGTTTTGTAGTCAACACCCAATTCCAAGTTTTACTGGGTCCAAAAAATAAGAAAATAGACTGAGGTCTCAGAACAATGCTACTGGACAGCAAGATGTCCTTGAGGGAAAATGTGATTTTTGGGGGATTTGCATCTATGTTCACCCCATTTTCATCCCTAGACTTGATACCACTACTTTTTATTAAGTGGTTATCATATTCAAGTCATCCTTGGGGAATTTATGGGGTTTAAACATATCCTTTGCAAAGGGAAATGGGATCTTTGTAAAGATGAAATTAAAGAGAAAACCAACTAGAGATTTAGAATATGGACCATTTGAGATGGTCATTCATGAAGATGAACTTCAAGATGACCATCTTAGGTCAAGACTTAAGTTAAACTAGACATAAAGTAGATCAAAGTAGGAAGAACAAGATGAACAAGAAATTAAAAGGGAGTTTTAGGGTTTCAAGAAGGAGGGCTTTACCAATGGTGACACCCTATCTTCCTAGGCTTGGAATTTGACTTGAGGAGTATCAAGATTTGGTGTTTGGCTTGAGGAGTATCAAGGTTTGGTGTTTGGATTTGTGTTTGGAGTGAGATTGGGAAAGATTCAAGAGAAAATAGTGGCAATCTAGAGATTCCCACTGTTTTCTCTCTATATTTCGCCAGAACTTCGTTGCTGTGATCAAAATGTCTTGTGTAAACTGAGAGAGGAGGGTTCAATTTATAACCCCCTGTGAGAGTCAAACATATCCGCGCGGACAAGGTTGGTCGCGTGCACTGTTCATTAATTACAGCTTCAGGCTTTGGACAGGAAGAATAATCTTTTCAAAATTCAAATTAATCACCAGCTTTTTGTTCCACCATTTCTATTTAAGGTTTTTCTTATTTCTTTTGCTTTTTTGATTCCTTTTCTTGGTTTATCTTTTTTGGCAATCCCTAATCTACCCTTACTTGGTTAGAAATGTTAGGAATGTTAGGAATTGTTAGAAATGTTATAACTTTCGTTAATTTTCTAACTTGAAAATGCTAACAAGCTCAAATTGGAGCACTTACAGTAGCCCCTCGGCGACGGCGCTTTCGAAGGAAGCGGGGTCGTCGATAAGAGTAAGGCTCCATATTTGGCAGGATGATCAAGTGATCGAGTGGCTGAACCTATTTAATAGGCTACCTACGTATCCTTAAAAGGAATCAAGCCAGTCGTAGTTCGGGTCTTTCGACTATCTTTAGTCGTCGACCCTACTGCTTTAGGAAGGTCGCCCTAAGATTTGACTATTTTTGGGAAGTCACTCTATGGTCTGACTATTTTGGGGAGTCGCCCTATGATTTGACTATTTTGGGGAAGTCGCCCTATGGTTTGACTATTTTTGGGAAGTCGCCCTGTAATCTGACTGTTTTTGGGAAGTCGCCCTATGGTTTGACTATTTTTGGGAAGTCACCCTGTAATCTGACTGTTTTTGGGAAGTCACCCTATGGTTTGACTATTTTGGGGAAGTCGCCCTATGGTTTGACTATTTTTGGGAAGTCGCCCTGTAATCTGACTGTTTTTGGGAAGTCGCCCTATGGTTTGACTATTTTGGGGAAGTCGCCCTATGGTTTGACTATTTTTGGGAAGTCGCCCTGTAATCTGACTGTTTTTGGGAAGTTGCCCTATGGTTTGACTATTTTGGGGAAGTCGCCCTATGGTTTGACTATTTTTGGGAAGTCGCCCTGTAATCTGACTGTTTTTGGGAAGTCACCCTATGGTTTGACTATTTTTGGGAAGCCACCCTGTAATCTGACTGTTTTTGGGAAGTCACCCTATGGTTTGACTATTTTTGGGAAGTCACCCTGTAATCTGACTGTTTTTGGGAAGTCACCCTATGGTTTGACTATTTTTGGGAAGTCACCCTAAGATTTGATGATAATGTTCTTTTAGAAAAGTAGTTGACTAAGAGATGCTTTCATACCTGTGCTGTGCTTACCTGTAGCTGCCGAAAGGACTGAGGCTACGGCTGATGTTGATGAAGAGTTGTTGGGTTGCCGTTCGTGGGACGGTTTTTGCTGACGATTTGCTGTCTTTGGAAGCATTTTGACCTGAAGGAGGAGTTTGGTTGAGTCTGCATCTTGCTGGTGATCGTCAACCTTGTAGAGGTGGTTGAGCTTGTATTCACATTGGGACTTCTTGCTTTTGAGAACTTGGTGTCTCTGACCGCATTGTATTTGAGAACTTGGCGTCCCTGACCGATTCGCATTTTGAGAACTTGGCGTCCTTGATCGATTTGTATTGGAGAGCTTGGCGTCTCTGACCTTCTTGCCTTGGAGAACTTGGCGTCTCTGACCGATTTGTATTTGAGAACTTGGCGTCCCTGACCGATTCGTATTGGAGAACTTGGCGTCTCTGACCGATTTGTACGTGAGGACTTGGCGTCCTTGATCGATTTGTATTGGAGAGCTTGGCGTCTCTGACCGATTTGTATGTGAGAACTTGGCGTCTCTGACCGACTGGCATTTTGATTTGCATTTGAGAACTTGGCGTCCCTGATCGATTTGTATTGGAGAGCTTGGCGTCTCTGACCGATTTGTATGTGAGAACTTGGCGTCTCTGACCGACTGGCATCTTGATTTGCATTTGAGAACTTGGCGTCCCTGACCGATTTGCATTTTGAGAACTTGGCGTCCCTGACCGACTTGTATTCGAGAACTTGGCGTCTCTGACCGATTTGTATTGGAGAACTTGGCGTCTCTGACCGATTTGTATTCGAGAACTTGGCGTCTCTGACCGATTTGTATTGGAGAACTTGGCGTCTCTGACCGATTTGTATTGGAGAACTTGGCGTCTCTGACCGATTTGTATTGGAGAACTTGGCGTCTCTGACCGATTTGTATGTGAGGACTTGGCGTCTCTGACCGAATTGTAGACACTGGAGGTGGTCTTCATTGGGGGCTGTTTTCATCCATTTGTGGACATTGGAGGTCGTCTTTAGCAAGTTGCAGACGCCGGCGCTTGTCTTTGCCAAACTGTAGATGTTGGAGGGCGTCTTCATCCATTTGTGGACATTGGAGGTCGACTTTGGTGAAGATCATCCTTGCCGAAAAGGGGGATTTGATTTCACGTTTGAATTCCTGCATTCGTTAGTGAAGAGGAAGATGCATATATGACATTCATGATGACAGATGCATGCATAGAGCCAAAAATGATTGTGAGAGTATCACTGCATATGTTTGCGAGATGATGCATTTACTTGCTTTCGAAGATGCACCTAGCCTAAGCTTTTGACAGGGAAATTATGATTTATGATCTTCAATTCACTTAGGATTTTTCCTATTGATTCAAGTTTTGTGCATGCTACATGAGCCCTTGGGAGATTTTTGTGGGGATGCATGGTTATGTATGTGTCTGGAGACTGTTTGGAACAGATTTTGAGCATGTGGGGGATGAGAACCCTTGATCGTGATTTAAACAGCAGTTGTTGGTGAGGTTTTGTCAGCAGTATCACATGGACCTTAATTTTGATGAGATTGGATTCGGATCCCGGGTCTTGATTGGAATTTTCTCTCTCAATCTTGGTCATTTGAAGCCGATGCCGATGTGCTCTAGTGGCACGTTGATATGAGTGAAGCTTCTTTCATTTGGGCGAGCCGTGACCTCGGCCGAAACCTTATCCGGAGAATGATTTGATGGAATTGCTAATGCCGGGAGAAACCCCGATCTTGAATTCCGATGCTACGGAGGCCGCCGTGTACCAAGTTCAAGCCGAAATTCTTTCTTGATAAAATTCGGGTCCAAAAGACCGTCTTGACAAAGCCCCTGATCCCGAGTAGGCAAAGTCCGGATTTTGAAGAAGTGACTTGGCGAATCTATCTCGTAGTGAAGAACGCAATGTGGACCCAAGGATGACTATAGAAGTCCCATCTTAAAGAGCCGATACAGAGAACTGGGAGGACCGCTTAGCAAGCCCCCATGAAGAAACACAGAGCGGCCTATTGCGCATGACGAGTCATCATGTGACCAAGGAGGCACCCATCTTTTCGTATCTTAGTCAACCGGTCAATGGACAAGACTCAGAATGTTTACGTGCAGGGCACATCTTTCGAAAAGTGGGAATGAATCCCGATTTTGTGTATACACACTCGCTTCAGGTTTGACTCTTGTGAGAGAGTATAAGCGTTACAAGGTGTGGAAAAGTGTATGGAAGCCCCCGCCGACGTAAAGACAAAGTGTTTGGCTCTATTTTCCTATGATGTAGAGAGAAGACTTGTCGAGACACTTGAAAAATTGTCTTATTCATGATGATCACAAGGCCGCTTAAAACCCTTTGTTAATGTTCGGGTTATTCAATCCCTAAATCGATATGAACAAATATTTTGATTAATCACAAGGAGAAACCAACCGATATCGAAAATCAAGCTTGGAAGGGCGAAAAGTGTATAGGGACGATCCTTGATGAGACCGGATTTTTTTTTGAGATTTGTTTGTGATTTCGACCAGGACCATTTCTCGGTTGCCTACGTTCCTCCATTATGAAGAGCTCAGGTCGCCGTAGTTCGGGCCTATCCCGAATGAAAAGAGAATGAATGTTGAAATTCGAGGGTCTGAGGACCTTTGGGGATTTTGAGGATTGAATAACATATCCCCTTAGAGTGTCCATGAAAGACACGGATGCGAAGCCCCAGTGGGACATCCACGGCAAGTGTTTGTGAGGAGAAATGAAATATGCTCACATGAAGGGAAGGGTTGAATTTGTACAATCTTTGATTGGTAATTTTGGACCAAGATGGATTAGATTCCAATTTTAAGCAAGCAATGAAGCATTAATTTGATCCTGACATCGAGGATATTAGAATGAAACTGCTATCCGATAGGGACTGTAGTTGGGTTTCCGGGCTTCGATCGGCCATCGGGTGATTTTGGGAAATTTTGACCTCTTAAGATGAGAGGTCGGCTGGGCCTTTTGCTGACTGAACCTCTAAAGATGAGAGGTTGGCTTGTAGGGACGTGTTTGGGAAATCTATGGCGGGGAAGATTGATTGCCTCTAAGAATGAGAGGTCAAATTTTGACTTGGCCAAGGGCAAGGGTAATGGTGATGGGAGTATCCTCTAAAATTGAGAGGATGGCTTGGGATTGGTTTAAGGTAATGATAAGAGGAAGTCCGAGCTACTGACAACTTTTTGCGATCTTGCGAGAATTCAGGCTCCTTTTTGATCATTGAGAAGTCGGGGACTTTTGAGGACCGACAGTTCTTCTTTTTTTCTTTTTTTTTTTTTTTTTTTTTTTCTTTTTTTTTGTTTTTTGTTTTTTGTTTTTTGTTTTTTTTTTTTTTTTTTTTTTTTTTTTTTTTTGGACTTGGAAAGCCTCCTGAGGAGTTGAAGATTATCTTTGTCCTTCCTTCATGGCTTGAGATATTTTGCGCATCGCCGACTCTCGAAGCTAAACTCTTGGGCTCGCTTGGACTTTCTCTCAGTATGGAGCAAAAATGATGGCTAAACCGGGTTTCAAAACACGCCGATCTTGAAATGAAAGGGTAGTGTTTAGTGAGGGTGAGGTAATGGCTTTCCTATGGGTGAAAGGTTTCAACCGCAATCCCTACTGGATGATCTGAACGAGATTTAAGTCTTCATTGCTTGCTTAAACTTTATATGAGAAAAGATCCATGCAAATTCATCGAGCAACGAGATGATGATGATGAAAGAGATGTGAGCATATGAGATGCAAGATGGGGAGTTGGTAAGCCCCCATTTGAGAAGGATATCAATTGGTTTTCTCACTCCGATTAGTTTAAATATTAATCATTTTCGAAGAATTAGTGGTTGAGCTGCACAAGTGATCATTTTGGATAAAACCATTTCAATTAAGTGTAACGTGGGTGCGCAAGTGATGTCTCGAGTCTAGCAAGAAGAGAAAAAAGACTTATATTAAAAGTTAGGCATTTAACCACTATGTCCAAAATGGACTACAACGACAAATGTCCAGGAAGGACTTAGGTGAAAGAAAAGTACTAGAACCTACGAAGGTTGACTCAAAAGACTATTTTAAAGATAGGTAGCCCCCAATCTAGCCGCTCTTTGCGTTGAACCATGCATCTATTCTTCGACGCCGGAGACGGAGCTATTGCAGACCTTTCCATCAGATTTCCTTGGCAATCTCTTTCTTAATCCAACCACTTTCATCGCCCGCGATGGCCGATTCACCGACCTCACAAAGGGGCGAGTCAAATTCCATTATGCCCACAAGTCTTGGATCACCAAACTCGACCATGTTGACATTCATGTTGTTAGGGAGCGGGTTATGGATGGTATTAGGCCCTTCGTGCATCTCTAACCTCCCTTGCTCAATCAAATTGGATTGCCTTCTTCGTGGGGACGCAATCATCCGTCAGTGCCCATGGTACCGATGAAAGGCACAATGCTTGGAGGTATCCAAAGGAGCGTTGGGGTTTCTTGGCCGATAATTATCCAAAGGCCGGAGCAAATCTTCTTTTACCAATCCTCCGAAGATATCGCTTAAAGGCATTCCAAGGTTTCTCAAGTCTTGGAGCCGGATCCGGATGCATCGGGCTTCTTGGGAACAAAGGAAGTGGCATTGTTACAGCTCCCGTCCCGCGTAGCCGATCGCCTCTTTGCCTTTAGCGAAAGCGAGAGTAGTGTTGGAGGGAGGAGCCCGATATCCGTAGGCAGTGCAGACGAGCTCGATTGTAAGCCTTTTCAAACTTAGCCCCGAATTAACCATTGCACGCAAGTCGCCGTAGGGAAGTGGCCGAGGAAGCTCTCAAATGCGGCTTCAAGCATGACCGAAAGATGTCTAATCGCTCCTCGTCGAGGGAGGAATGGCCATTTCACCGAGCTTTAAGTTCCACCTCTTATAGAAATCCCCAATATTCTCATTAGTGGCGCCGCATCGTTGTTTGCAGTCAACTCGTTTGTCTCCCATTCCAAGTTGGCTTTGTACTTATCTCGTGAAAGTACTGGTAACTGCTCCCAAGTAGCCCTAGCTTCAGCCGCAATCGAAAACCATTTCAAAGCCCCCGACTTCAAAGAGAGACTAAAGTAATCGGCCAACCGCTGGTTTGTGCATCCCTTAGCCTTCATTGCCAAAGTATAGGTGTCCAAGTGAGTTTTAGGGCATGCACTCCCGTCAAACAATTCCAGAGTGGGCATCACAAACTTGTGAGGCAGGGGGACAATCGAGTCGGGATCCGTAGGCCGAAGAGCGGTGTTTTTTGGCGGTCAATTCAAGACCTGTGCTTTCATTTCCTTGTGTTGCTCCATAAACCAAGCCAATTGGGGATCCAAAGGTGGAGCCATAGCGTTCAAACCAGCGGACCGAGCCGAAGAGAGGAGTTACCACCGGGCGGCACACCGGTGGAAGGGATACCATATTCCGGGCATAGGTGAAAACCTCGTCCTTGGCCCAAATTACCCCCGGGGAGTGTAGGTAGGAGCTGGGCAAAAGGATAAAACCCAGCCGGCTTGCCGTTGGCTTCCATTCGGGCAGAAGGCGTGAGGCAGACCGAGGTAGCCTGATAGGTCGGATTTCCTGAGCGAGGCCCATAAGTAGGCTTGAGTGTGGGCCGTTGTCCCTGGATTGTTGAATTGCATGGCCGCCCGTGGCGAAGGTGTGTAACCGAGGGATACCGCGGTCCCGGTGATTCGGATGACACCGGGATGGAGGCTTGATAACCCATAGAAGTCCGAGTGAGAAATGGATTTGTGAGAGCTGTGTGAGGAGCAACCGAGCTAGTACCATTCCGAGGTGGGACTCCCGATTGTTGCCCGAACCAAACCGGGGTGGTATCCCAAACCGTTGCCGTGTGAAGGTCCGGATTGATTGGTCCCGAACCGAGGTGGGATCCCCATTTGCCGTGGCATTCCGGTAGCCCCAAGCATGAGAAGATATTCCGCACCGATTTTGTCCCCACCGAGGCATTGCGAACCGGCTCGCCCCGTCAGCCGCATGGATCCAGTGGTCTGCAATGGGAGCCTGCCGACCTAGGGATCGAGGAGCATGGGCTCAGTGGTAGTACCGTGGGAGGCCGGTGGTGGCATCCTGAGTAGTCGGGTTGACCAAGAGCGGGATTGTGGTCTTCCTCTTCTTCCACAAAGCCAAGGTGCCATCCGGTTGAGACCGGCGGCCAATCCATGGCTTTTGATAGCCTCCATAAGGCCGTTCAACCGTGCTTCCCGGCGCACTCTCATCTCGTTCGGCTAGCCGATTCCACCGTTGTTCTCGTCTCGAGGAGTCCCGGAGGCTGAGTGACGTTGTCCCCATCGTTACCGCTGATGCAGACATTCTAAGATTCGGAGTCGGAACAGACGGTGAAGCCGATGATGCGCTTGACTCTTCCCAACCTGATTAAACGGTGACCTTGCCCGAAACCAACCTTTGTGCGGAGTCATGGGGAAAGACACGAGGGTTCGATGTCTCGGGAATGGAAGGAGGGTAGGTGTTTGGGCTTTTGGCTCATGCAACATGCGATTATTTGTTCATGTTTACTTAAAACATGTTTTATTAACCTAATCGGTTGGAAAAGATTGCTCTTCTTTTTCGCAAACTACTCGATTCCCGGATCGCCGGGCCCCGTCACTACGTCTATAAGCCCTCGTATTCCACCCGTATTTCGACCTCCCGGGTGGACAGCCCCGGCGAGGGTCCTATAGGGCAAGCGGGTCCCACCGACCGAAAGAAAACGATCCTAAAAGTCTCGGCGGGTAATCGAGTCTTAACGAGCATTCGATGTAAATTACGGACAAAGCCGACGTCAAAAGTCAAGATCATGTCCGAGGGCTCGACGAAAAGTCGGCATGATTTGGACCGATAAACGTCCACAATTGATCTTGACTTGTCGTCATTTAAGCCGTAATTAGGCATGGAATATTCATTAATCCTTGATGACTCAAAGGTCAATCGGGAGTCGAGTGTATAATTTGTGCCGCCGAGCCGAAGTCAAGGCGCCTGGCCAATATCTTGGTCAAAGTCTCGCGGCGGAAAATCGGCGTAACTTCGACCGATTAGTGGTCCCCTGAAGATATTGAGTCGGCATGCCGACAAAGGCTTGAAAGGAAAGGTCTATACACGTACAGGCATGACACGTGCACTGCACTAAAACCAACCGGGTCTCTGACAAAGTGTGTCACTGACAAGCGCATGGTCGACACGAGGCTCCACGGGATGTCTGGGTAGTCCCGTGCTCATCCGAGAGGCGTAATAAGACCAAACGGACCGCGACAAGGATTTCCCGGGTTAGGGACGTAGTGTGCAAAGTAAGGTCACGTGCGCGTAGTGTGCAAGCGGTCTATCTTCTTTTCCGAGAAAAAGAGAAATTTTTATGTGTCTTAAAAAGGCATGATGCATGATTTTTTTTTTTGAATTTTTTTTTGAATTTTTTTTTGAAAATTTTATGAACACATAAGCACATAAGCACAAAAATTCCGACAGTTAGGGACATTATTCCGACAGTCAAAATTTTGACTTTTTCGAGGCGGCCAAAAACAAACACGAAAACTGTGCAAAAATCAACACACACAAAGCAAAGGATTTTCAAATGTTGAGACGGAAGCTTGACCCTCAAAAGCTTTTCCTTTTTTTTTTTTTGAAAATAATGATACCGGTACGTGGGATTGTTAGACCACAATTTATCCCCGACTCGTGTTAGGAGGCGATAACGGGAAGTTTAATGGTTTCCACCAATATACCAAATATCATTTTTTTTTTTTAGAAAAAGCTTATTTGTCCCCAGCGGAGTCGCCACTGTGATGTACCCGATTTTTGAAATCAAACGGAGTCGCCACGCCATTTTTATTTTGAGGGCCAAAACTTTGAAAAATGCCCGAGATCAGAAATTTAGGTTCGGAGGTCACGTTACGTGCCGGGAAGGACGTTAGTGTGCACCCGGAACGCCTCGTAAAAACGAGTCTTCCAAACATTTGAAATCCTTTTGTTGTGTGTGTGTGTGTGTGTTTTGACCAAAATAATTTGAAACTGGGAAAAGTGAAAATTGGGATCTCTTTTTAAGACTTTAAACTGATCCCATGATTTTTTGGAGAATTTTTGGGTTGAGTCTTGGCACTCAAAAGATTTTTGAATTTGAAAAGCAATTCTGCCAGAATGAAAGAAGGCAGTTGACCCTTGACTTTGAAATGGACTTAAAGGCTTCAAAACCTCAGAATCTGGGGAAAGTCCGAGAATGAAAGTTGCTTAAAACACCCTAAATAGGGTTTCTGAAAAGAAACTTTCCATTTTGGAAGTAATTTGAGGGGTCAAAACCTTCTGGAAATCTCAGATGTGAAATCTGGATTTCCAGAAGCTGATGAACTGGCCTCTAAAAGAAAAATTGAAAAAAGGAGTTTTACTTACTTAAAAAATAAAATAAAAATATGACTGGAAAGATCTGGATGTTGGCTACAAAAAGTGTTTTGTAGTCAACACCCAATTCCAAGTTTTACTGGGTCCAAAAAATAAGAAAATAGACTGAGGTCTCAGAACAATGCTACTGGACAGCAAGATGTCCTTGAGGGAAAATGTGATTTTTGGGGGATTTGCATCTATGTTCACCCCATTTTCATCCCTAGACTTGATACCACTACTTTTTATTAAGTGGTTATCATATTCAAGTCATCCTTGGGGAATTTATGGGGTTTAAACATATCCTTTGCAAAGGGAAAGGGGATCTTTGTAAAGATGAAATTAAAGAGAAAACCAACTAGAGATTTAGAATATGGACCATTTGAGATGGTCATTCATGAAGATGAACTTCAAGATGACCATCTTAGGTCAAGACTTAAGTTAAACTAGACATAAAGTAGATCAAAGTAGGAAGAACAAGATGAACAAGAAATTAAAAGGGAGTTTTAGGGTTTCAAGAAGGAGGGCTTTACCAATGGTGACACCCTATCTTCCTAGGCTTGGAATTTGACTTGAGGAGTATCAAGATTTGGTGTTTGGCTTGAGGAGTATCAAGGTTTGGTGTTTGGATTTGTGTTTGGAGTGAGATTGGGAAAGATTCAAGAGAAAATAGTGGCAATCTAGAGATTCCCACCGTTTTCTCTCTATATTTCGCCGTAACTTCGTTGCCGTGATCAAAATGTCTTGTGTAAACCGAGAGAGGAGGGTTCAATTTATAACCCCGTGAGAGTCAAACATATCCGCGCGGACAAGGTTGGTCGCGTGCACTGCTCATTAATTACAGCTTCGTGCTTTGGACAGAAGAATAATCTTTTCAAAATTCAAATTAATCACCAGCTTTTTGTTCCAAATAGCCATTTCTATTTAAGGTTTTTCTTATTTCTTTTGCTTTTTTGATTCCTTTTCTTGGTTTATCTTTTTTGGCAATCCCTAATCTACCCTTACTTGGTTAGAAATGTTAGGAATGTTAGGAATTGTTAGAAATGTTATAACTTTCGTTAATTTTCTAACGAAAATGCTAACAAGCTCAAATTGGAGCACTTACGGTAGCCCCCTGGCGACGGCGCTTTCGAAGGAAGCGGGGTCGTCGATAAGAGTAAGGCTCCATATTTGGCAGATGATCAAGTGATCGAGTGGCTGAACCTATTTAATAGGCTACCTACGTATCCTTAAAAGGAATCAAGCCGCCGTAGTTCGGGTCTTTCGACTATCTTTAGTCGTCGACCTACTCTTGCTTTAGGAAGGTCGCCCTAAGATTTGACTATTTTTGGGAAGTCACTCTATGGTCTCGACTATTTTGGGAGTCGCCCTATGATTTGACTATTTTGGGGAAGTCGCCCTACGGTTTGACTATTTTTGGGAAGTCGCCCGTAATGATCCGACTTTTTGGGAAGTCGCCCTATGGTTTGACTATTTTTGGGAAGTCACCCCGTAACTGACATTTTTTGGGAAGTCACCCTATGGTTTGACTATTTTGGGGAAGTCGCCCTATGGTTTGACTATTTTTGGGAAGTCGCCCGTAATCCGACCGTTTTTGGGAAGTCGCCCTACGGTTTGACTATTTTGGGGAAGTCGCCCTATGGTTTGACTATTTTTGGGAAGTCGCCCGTAATCCGATTTTTTGGGAAGTTGCCCTATGGTTTGACTATTTTGGGGAAGTCACCCTATGGTTTGACTATTTTTGGGAAGTCGCCCGTAACTGACTATTTTGGGAAGTCACCCTATGGTTTGACTATTTTTGGGAAGCCACCCTGTAATCTGACTGTTTTGGAGAAGTCGCCCTAAGGTTTTGACTATTTTTGGGAAGTCACCCTAAGGTTTCGACTGTTTTTGGGAAGTCACCCTATGGTTTGACTATTTTTGGGAAGCCACCCTAAGATTTGATGATAATGTTCTTTTAGAAAAGTAGTTGACTAAGATATGCTTTCATACCTGTGCTGTGCTTACCTGTAGCTGCCGGAAGGACTGAGGCTACGGCTGATGTTGATGAAGAGTTGTTGGGTTGCCGTTCGTGGGACGGTTTTTTGCCGACGATTTGTGTCTTTGGAAGCATTTTGACCTCGAAGGAGGAGTTTGGTTGAGTCCGCATCTTGCCGGTGATCGTCAACCTCAGAGGTGGTTGAGCTTGTATTCACATTGGGACTTCTTGCTTTTGAGAACTTGGTGTCTCCGACCGCATTGTATTTGAGAACTTGGCGTCCCCGACCGATTCCGCATTTTGAGAACTTGGCGTCCTTGATCGATTTGTATTGGAGAGCTTGGCGTCTCTGACCTTCTTGCCTTGGAGAACTTGGCGTCTCTGACCGATTTGTATTTGAGAACTTGGCGTCCCTGACCGATTCGTATTGGAGAACTTGGCGTCTCTGACCGATTTGTACGTGAGGACTCGCGTCCCTTGATCGATTTGTATTGAGAGCTTGGCGTCTCGACCGATTTGTATGTGAGAACTCGCGTCTCGACCGACTGGCATCTTGATTTGCATTTGAGAACTTGGCGTCCCTGATCGATTTGTATTGGAGAGCTTGGCGTCTCTGACCGATTTGTATGTGAGAACTTGGCGTCTCTGACCGACTGGCATCTTGATTTGCATTTGAGAACTTGGCGTCCCTGACCGATTTGCATTTTGAGAACTTGGCGTCCTTGACCGACTTGTATTCGAGAACTTGGCGTCTCTGACCGATTTGTATTGGAGAACTTGGCGTCTCTGACCGATTTGTATTCGAGAACTTGGCGTCTCTGACCGATTTGTATTGGAGAACTTGGCGTCTCTGACCGATTTGTATTGGAGAACTTGGCGTCTCTGACCGATTTGTATTGGAGAACTTGGCGTCTCTGACCGATTTGTATGTGAGGACTTGGCGTCTCTGACCGAATTGTAGACACTGGAGGTGGTCTTCATTGGGGGCTGTTTTCATCCATTTGTGGACATTGGAGGTCGTCTTTAGCAAGTTGCAGACGCCGGCGCTTGTCTTTGCCAAACTGTAGATGTTGGAGGGCGTCTTCATCCATTTGTGGACATTGGAGGTCGACTTTGGTGAAGATCATCCTTGCCGAAAAGGGGGATTTGATTTCACGTTTGAATTCCTGCATTCGTTAGTGAAGAGGAAGATGCATATATGACATTCATGATGACAGATGCATGCATAGAGCCAAAAATGATTGTGAGAGTATCACTGCATATGTTTGCGAGATGATGCATTTACTTGCTTTCGAAGATGCACCTAGCCTAAGCTTTTGACAGGAAATTATGATTTATGATCTTCAATTCACTTAGGATTTTTCCTATTGATTCAAGTTTTCAGTGCATGCTACATGAGCCCTCGGGAGATTTTTGTGGGGATGCATGGTTATGTATGTGTCTGGAGACCTGCTTGGAACAGATTTTGAGCATGCTGGGATGAGAACCCTTGATCGTGATTTAAACAGCAGTTGTTGGTGAGGTTTTGTCAGCAGTATCACATGGACCTTAATTTTGATGAGATTGGATTCGGATCCCGGGTCTTGATTGGAATTTTCTCTCTCAATCTTGGTCATTTGAAGCTGATGCCGATGTGCTCTAGTGGCACGTTGATATGAGTGAAGCTTCTTTCATTTGGGCGAGCCGTGACCTCGGCCGAAACCTTATCCAGGAGAATGATTTGATGGAATTGCTAATGCCGGAGAAACCCCGATCTTGAATTCCGATGCTACGGGAGGCCGCCGTGTACCAAGTTCAAGCCGAAATTCTTTCTTGATAAAATTCGGGTCCAAAAGACCGTCTTGACAAAGCCCCTGATCCCGAGTAGGCAAAGTCCGGATTTTGAAGAAGTGACTTGGCGAATCTATCTCGTAGTGAAGAACGCAATGTGGACCCAAGGATGACTATAGAAGTCCCATCTTAAAGAGCCGATACAGAGAACCCGGGAGGACCGCTTAGCAAGCCCCAAAGTGAAGAAACACAAGAGCAGTCCTATTGCGCGGAGTCATCATGTGACCAAGGAGGCACCCATCTTTTCAGATCTTAGTCAACCACCAATGGACAAGACTCAGAATGTTTACGTGCAGGGCACATCTTTCGAAAAGTGGGAATGAATCCCGATTTTGTGTATACACACTCGCTTTAGGTTTGACTCTTTGAGAGAGTATAAGCGTTACAAGGTGTGGAAAAGTGTATGGAAGCCCCCGCCGACGTAAAGACAAAGTGTTTGGCTCTATTTTCCTATGATGTAGAGAGAGAAGACTTGTCGAGACACTTGAAAAATTGTCTTATTCATGATGATCACAAGGCCGCTTAAAACCCTTTGTTAATGTTCGGTTATTCAATCCCTAAATCGATATGAACAAATATTTTGATTAATCACAAGGAGAAACCAACTGATATCGAAAATCAAGCTTGGAAGGGCGAAAAGTGTATAGGGACGATCCTTGATGAGACCGGATTTTTTTTTTTGAGATTTGTTTGTGATTTCGACCGGACCATTTCTGGTTGCCTACGTTCCCTCCATTATGAAGAGCTCAGGTCGCCGTAGTTCGGGCCTATCCCGAATGAAAAGAGAATGAATGTTGAAATTCGAGGGTCTGAGGACCTTTGGGGATTTTGAGGATTGAATAACATATCCCCTTAGAGTGTCCATGAAAGACACGGATGCGAAGCCCCAGTGGGACATCCACGGCAAGTGTTTGTGAGGAGAAATGAAATATGCTCACATGAAGGGAAGGGTTGAATTTGTACAATCTTTGATTGGTAATTTTGGACCAAGATGGATTAGATTCCAATTTTAAGCAAGCAATGAAGCATTAATTTGATCCTGACATCGAGGATATTAGAATGAAACCGCTATCCGATAGGGACCGTAGTTGGGTTTCCTGCTTCGATCGGCCATCGGGTGATTTTGGGAAATTTTGACCTCTTAAGATGAGAGGTCGGCTGGGCCTTTTGCTGACTGAACCTCTAAAGATGAGAGGTTGGCTTGTAGGGACGTGTTTGGGAAATCTATGGCGAGGAAGATTGATTGCCTCCAAGAATGAGAGGTCAGATTTTGACTTGGCCAAGGGCAAGGGTAATGGTGATGGGAGTATCCTCTAAAATTGAGAGGATGGCTTGGGATTGGTTTAAGGTAATGATAAGAGGAAGTCCGAGCTACTGACAACTTTTTGCGATCTTGCGAGAATCTCAGTTCCTTTTTGATCATTGAGAAGTCGGGGACTTTTGAGGACCGACGCTTCTTCTTTTTTTTTTTTTTTTTTTTTTTTTTTTTTTTTTGTTTTTTGTTTTTTTTTTTTTTGTTTTTTTTTTTTTTTTTTTTTTTTTTTTTTTTTGACTTGGAAAGCCTCCTGAGGAGTTGAAGATTATCTTTGTCCTTCCTTCGTGGCTTGAGATATTTTGCGCATCGCCGACTCTCGAAGCTAAACTCTTGGGCTCGCTTGGACTTTCTCTCAGTATGGAGCAAAAATGATGGCTAAACCGGGTTTCAAAACACGCCGATCTTGAAATGAAAGGGTAGTGTTTAGTGAGGGTGAGGTAATGGCTTTCCTATGGGTGAAAGGTTTCAACCGCAATCCCTACCGGATGATCTAAACGAGATTTAAGTCTTCATTGCTTGCTTAAACTTTATATGAGAAAAGATCCATGCAAATTCATCGAGCAACGAGATGATGATGATGAAAGTGGATGTGAGCATATGAGATGCAAGATGGGGAGTTGGTAAGCCCCCATTCGAGAAGGATATCAATTGGTTTTCTCACTCCGATTAGTTTAAATATTAATCATTTTCGAAGAATTAGTGGTTGAGCCGCACAAGTGATCATTTTGGATAAAACCATTTCAATTAAGTGTAACGTGGGTGCGCAAGTGATGTCTCGAGTCTAGCAAGAAGAGAAAAAGACTTATATTAAAAGTTAGGCATTTAACCACTATGTCCAAAATGGACTACAACGACAAATGTCCAGAAGGACTTAGGTGAAAGAAAAGTACTAGAACCTACGAAGGTTGACTCAAAAGACTATTTTAAAGATAGGTAGCCCCCAATCTAGCCGCTCTTTGCCGTTGAACCATGCATCTATTCTTCGACGCCGGAGACGGAGCTATCGTGCACCTTTCCATCAGATTTCCTTGGCAATCTCTTTCTTAATCCAACCACTTTCATCGCCCGCGATGGCCGATTCACCGACCTCACAAAGGGGCGAGTCAAATTCCATTATGCCCACAAGTCTTGGATCACCAAACTCGACCATGTTGACATTCATGTTGTTAGGGAGCGGGTTATTGATGGTATTAGGCCATTCGTGCATCTCTAACCTCCCTTGCTCAATCAAATTGATTGCCTTCTTCGTGGGGACGCAATCATCCGTCAGTGCCCATGGTACCGATGAAAGGCACAATGCTTGGAGGTATCCAAAGGAGCGTTGGGGTTTCTAGGCCGATAATTATCCAAAGGCCTGAGCAAATCTTCTTTTACCAATCCTCTCAAGATATCGCTTAAAGGCATTCCAAGGTTTCTCAAGTCTTGGAGCCGGATCTCGGATGCATCGGGCTTCGGGAACAAAGGAAGTGGCATTGTTACGCCCCGTCCCGCGTAGCCGATCGCCTCTTTGCCTTTAGCGAAAGCGAGAGTAGTGTTGGAGGGAGGAGCCCGATATCCGTAGGCAGTGTGCAGCAGCCTGGCCGCCGATTGTAAGCCTTTTCAAACTTAGCCCCGAATTAACCATTGCACGCAAGTCGCCGTAGGGGAAGTGGCCGAGGGAAGCTCTCAAATGCGGCTTCAAGCATGACTCGAAAGATGTCTAACTCGCTCCTCGTCGAGGGAGGAATGGCCATTTCACCGAGCTTTAAGTTCCACCTCTTATAGAAATCCCCAATATTCTCATTAGTGGCGCCGCATCGTTGTTTGGTGTGTCAACTCGTTTGTCTCCCATTCCAAGTTGGCTTTGTACTTATCTCGTGAAAGTACCGGTAATTTGTTCCCAAGTAGCCCTAGCTTCAGCCGCAATCGGAAAACCATTTCAAAGCCCCCGACTTCAAAGAGAGACTAAAGTAATCGGCCAACCGCCGGTTTGTGCATCCCTTAGCCTTCATTGCCAAAGTATAGGTGTCCAAGTGAGTTTTAGGGCATGCACTCCCGTCAAACAATTCCAGAGTGGGCATCACAAACTTGTGAGGCAGGGGGACAATCGAGTCGGGATCCGTAGGCCGAAGAGCGTTGTTCTTTGGCGGTCAATTCAAAGAATCCGTGCTTTCATTTCCTTGTGTTGCTCCATAAACCAAGCCAATTGGGGATCCAAAGGTGGAGCCATAGCGTTCAAACCGAAATGACTCGAGCTGAGAGAGGAGTTACCACCGGCACACCGGTGGAAGGGATACCATATTCCGGGCATAGGTGAAAACCCGTCCCCGCCCAAATTACCCCGGGAGTGTAGGTAGGAGCTTGGGCAAAAGGATAAAACCCACGACTTGCCGTTGGCTTTCCAATCGCGCAGAAGATGCGAGGCAGACTGAGGTAGCCTAGGCTTGGATTTCCTGAGTGAGGCCCATAAGTAGGCTTGAGTGCGGTGGGCCGTCCCCGGATTGTTGAATTGCATGGCCGCTCGTGGCGAAGGTGCATAACCGAGAGGATACCGCGGTCCCGGTGATTCTGATGACACCTGGATGGAGGCTTGATAACCCATAGAAGTCTCGAGTGAGAAATGGATTTGTGAGAGCCGTGTGAGGAGCAACCGAGCTAGTACCATTCTCGAGGTGGGACTCGATTGTTGCCCCGAACCAAACCGGGGTGGTATCCCAAACTGCCGTGAAGGTCCGGATTGATCGTCCCGAACCGAGGTGGGATCCCCATTTGCCGTGGCATTCCGGGTAGCCCCAAGCATGAGAAGATATTCCGTATCGATTTTGTCCCCACCGAGGCATTGCGAATCGGCTCGTCCGTCAGCCGCATGGATCCAGTGGTCTCAGCTTGGGAGCCGCCGACCTAGGGATCGAGGAGCACGGGCTCGGTGGTAGTACCGTGGGAGGCCGGTGGTGGCATCCTCGAGTAGTCGGGTTGACCAAGAGCGGGATTGTGGTCTTCCTCTTCTTCCACAAAGGAAGGTGCCATCCGGTTGAGACCGGCGGCCAATCCATGGCTTTTGATAGCCTCCATAAGGCTATTCAACCGTGCTTCCCGGCGCACTCTCATCCTGTTCGGCTAGCCGATTCCACCGTTGTTCTCGTCCGAGGAGTCCCGGAGGCGGAGTGACGTTGTCCCCATCGCTACCGGCTGATGCAGACATTCTAAGATTCGGAGTCGGAAACAAACGGTGAAGCCGATGATGCGCTGACTCTTCCCAACCGATTAAACGGTGACCCGTGCCCGAAACCAACCTTTGTGCGGAGTCATGGGAAAGACACGAGGGTTCGGGATGTCTCGGGAATGGAAGGAGGGTAGGTGTTTGGGCTTTTGGCTCATGCAACATGCGATTATTTGTTCATGTTTACTTAAAACATGTTTTATTAACCTAATCGGTTGGAAAAGATTGCTCTTCTTTTTCGCAAACTACTCGATTCCCGGATCAGTGGGCCCCGTCACTACGTCTATAAGCCCCTCGTATTCCACCCGTATTTCGACCTCCCTGGTGGACACCCCGGCGAGGGTCCTATAGGGCAAGCGGGTCCCACCGACCGAAAGAAAACGATCCTAAAAGTCCGGCGGGTAATCGAGTCTTAACGAGCATTCGATGTAAATTACGGACAAAGCCGACGTCAAAAGTCAAGATCATGTCCGAGGGCTCGACGAAAAGTCGGCATGATTTGGACCGATAAACGTCCACAATTGATCTTGACTTGTCGTCATTTAAGCCGTAATTAGGCATGGAATATTCATTAATCCTTGATGACTCAAAGGTCAATGCCGGGAGTCGTGTATAATTTGTGCCGCCGAGCCGAAGTCAAGGCGCCTGGTCAATATATTGGTCAAAGTCTCGCGGCGGAAAACCGGCAGAACTTCGACCGATTAGGGTCCCCGTAAGATATTGAGTCGGCATGCCGACAAAGGCTTGAAAGGAAAGGTCTATACACGTACAGGGCATGACACGTACTGTACTAAAAACCAACCGGGTCTCTGACAAAGTGTGTCACTGACAAGTGCATGGTCGACACGAGGCTCCATGGGATGCCTGGGTAGTCCCGTGCTCATCCGAGAGGCGTAATAAGACCAAACGGACCGCGACAAGGATTTCCCCCGGGTTAGGGACGTAGTGTGCAAAGCAGTAAGGTCACGTGCGCGTAGTGTGCAAGGCCTATCTTCTTTTTCTCGAGAAAAATAGAAATTTTTTATGTGTCTTAAAAAGGCATGATGCATGATTTTTTTTTGAATTTTTTTTGAAATTTTTTTTTGAAAATTTTATGAACACATAAGCACATAAGCACAAAAATTCCGACAGCTAGGGACATTATTCCGACAGCCAAAATTTTGACTTTTCCGAGGCGGCCAAAAACAAACACGAAAACCGTGCAAAAATCAACACACACAAAGCAAAGGATTTTCAAATGTTGAGACGGAAGCTTGACCCTCAAAAGCTTTTCCTTTTTTTTTTTTGAAAATAATGATACCGGTACGTGGGATTGTTAGACCACAATTTATCCCCGACTCGTGTTAGGAGGCGATAACGGGAAGTTTAATGGTTTCCACCAATATACCAAATATCATTTTTTTTTTTTAGAAAAAGCTTATTTGTCCCCAGCGGAGTCGCCACTGTGATGTACCCGATTTTTGAAATCAAACGGAGTCGCCACGCCATTTTTATTTTGAGGGCCAAAACTTTGAAAAATGCCCGAGATCAGAAATTTAGGTTCGGAGGTCACGTTACGTGCCGGGAAGGACGTTAGTGTGCACCCGGAACGCCTCGTAAAAACGAGTCTTCCAAACATTTGAAATCCTTTTGTTGTTTGTTTGTGTGTGTGTGTGTGTGTTTTGACCAAAATAATTTGAAACTGGGAAAAGTGAAAATTGGGATCTCTTTTTAAGACTTTAAACTGATCCCATGATTTTTTGGAGAATTTTTGGGTTGAGTCTTGGCACTCAAAAGATTTTTGAATTTGAAAAGCAATTCTGCCAGAATGAAAGAAGGCAGTTGACCCTTGACTTTGAAATGGACTTAAAGGCTTCAAAACCTCAGAATCTGGGGAAAGTCCGAGAATGAAAGTTGCTTAAAACACCCTAAATAGGGTTTCTGAAAAGAAACTTTCCATTTTGGAAGTAATTTGAGGGGTCAAAACCTTCTGGAAATCTCAGATGTGAAATCTGGATTTCCAGAAGCTGATGAACTGGCCTCTAAAAGAAAAATTGAAAAAAGGAGTTTTACTTACTTAAAAAATAAAATAAAAATATGTCTGGAAAGATCTGGATGTTGGCTACAAAAAGTGTTTTGTAGTCAACACCCAATTCCAAGTTTTACTGGGTCCAAAAAATAAGAAAATAGACTGAGGTCTCAGAACAATGCTACTGGACAGCAAGATGTCCTTGAGGGAAAATGTGATTTTTGGGGGATTTGCATCTATGTTCACCCCATTTTCATCCCTAGACTTGATACCACTACTTTTTATTAAGTGGTTATCATATTCAAGTCATCCTTGGGGAATTTATGGGGTTTAAACATATCCTTTGCAAAGGGAAAGGGGATCTTTGTAAAGATGAAATTAAAGAGAAAACCAACTAGAGATTTAGAATATGGACCATTTGAGATGGTCATTCATGAAGATGAACTTCAAGATGACCATCTTAGGTCAAGACTTAAGTTAAACTAGACATAAAGTAGATCAAAGTAGGAAGAACAAGATGAACAAGAAATTAAAAGGGAGTTTTAGGGTTTCAAGAAGGAGGGCTTTACCAATGGTGACACCCTATCTTCCTAGGCTTGGAATTTGACTTGAGGAGTATCAAGATTTGGTGTTTGGCTTGAGGAGTATCAAGGTTTGGTGTTTGGATTTGTGTTTGGAGTGAGATTGGGAAAGATTCAAGAGAAAATAGTGGCAATCTAGAGATTCCCACCGTTTTCTCTCTATATTTCGCCGTAACTTCGTTGCCGTGATCAAAATGTCTTGTGTAAACCGAGAGAGGAGGGTTCAATTTATAACCCCCGTGAGAGTCAAACATATCCGCACCACAAGGTTGGTCGCGTGCACTGTTCATTAATTACAACTTCGGGCTTTGGACAGAAGAATAATCTTTTCAAAATTCAAATTAATCACCAGCTTTTTGTTCCACCATTTCTATTTAAGGTTTTTCTTATTTCTTTTGCTTTTTTGATTCCTTTTCTTGGTTTATCTTTTTTTGGCAATCCCTAATCTACCCTTACTTGGTTAGAAATGTTAGGAATGTTAGGAATTGTTAGAAATGTTATAACTTTCGTTAATTTTCTAACGAAAATGCTAACAAGCTCAAATTGGAGCACTTACACGCTCGTTCATCGATCAAGGCCTAGAGTTCAAGCAAGTTGAAGAACGAAGTTTGTGATTCGATATCACATAATCAAATCGTTCGATAGCTCAAGACCGGAAAGCGTTTCAAGGTTGGTTTAATTCTATCTCATAGGTATTCAAATTAATTGTATAGAACGGATCCTAGGGCTTCTTGGGTTTTATGTTTTTAATGCTTTAATTCCGCTGCGCATGGACCCGTAAAACCCAACAAAGGGTATCGTAGCCCCGTTCGTATGATTAAGTTTGAATTAACATGCTAGGTTTAAGATATAAATTGTTTATATGCTTATTGCATGTTTTGTATGTGATAGAATTTTAATTGTTTATGTGAAACAATGTGAAAATCGTTTTCAATTTATGCTGAATTAAATCTGTAAAAAGGCTGTTTTATGTGATTTAATTGGCTGTAATCTGTATTGGTTCGAATCTGAAATCTCAGAACCTCGCCGCCTATGTCGTGCGACATATCGAGCCATGTGGAATTCGGTTAATCGGCTGTTACGTCGCGCGACATATTAAGCCTCTGGCTGATGTTGTCACGCGACATAATAAGTCAAAACTGGGCAGAATCTGTTTATTCAAATTTTCTGCTATTCTATGATTGTGTTTACAATCTGATATGTTGATATGAAAATCTGGATGTTATAAAATTGAGTTTATAAGTCCGCGATAGATTGATTCATTGATATACATGATTAATTGATTAAAATCTGATTTTAATAATTATTGCAATGTATATGAAAATCTGGATGTTATAAAATTGAGTTTATAAGTCCATGCTAGATTGATTCATTATTTATGCATGCTTAATTAATTTAGATGTGTTTTATTAATTGTTGCGATGCATGAATTATTTGTTCTTAATTGTTAAGAATTATTAAATTAGATGTTTAGTTGAAACATGATATTTAGTTTTCTAATATGTTTAGATTTAGACATTGTAAATTTTGGATCTTATGATTGTTTATGGAAACAAGTCATAAATACGCGAAATTTAAAAGGAAACTGATTGTTTATAAAAGGTAAGGATTATGTTGCCTAATCGTAGTTGATTTCTAATTATGCATGTCTAGGAGAGTTCTCGTCTAAGGAAGAGTTGGTACTTAAGAAGTCCTTGCGGCTCACCTATCTTCCCGGGAACTTACCCAGTGCATGATTTTGACTATCTTTCTGATATGCTTATGATCTACCTTTAAAGAACCTTCATTTAACTTTTAAGTTCTTTATGCCAATTCATGATTAAAAACACTTGAGACCATTCGGATAGTTTTGGGTGGGCTTGCCATAGCAAGGTGCTTTGATTCTATTCGAATGCGAGCAAGATGAGGAAATGGTGGTTCCTATACGTTTTAAAGTGAATGAACTTAATTGGGTTATCAAAATGGTTTTGGACCCAAGGCATAAGATGAGATTAAAATATGCCTAGACATATGATGTCTTGAATTAATCTCATAAAAGATCTAAGAGTCATATATGTGATATGATTGATGTTTTCTACCTAATTAATTTAATTTTGAGCGGTTTGCCATAGCAAACTTGAAATTGAATTAAAGTTGGATCTTAGCCCATTAAATGTATATTATGCTTATTTGCATTTGAAGGTGTATAATTTAGTGGGAGCATTTATTTAAATGCACTATACTTCTCATATGATATGTTTACTTATATGTGTTCATATTTTATGTATATCTTTTTGTAGAATAAATGGCATCAAACAATAATCACTTTTCACTGCGATCCGTCCTTGAGAAGGAAAAGTTGGAAGAGAATGGTACAAACTATATGGATTGGATCCGTAGTTTGAGAATTGTTCTCAAACAAGAGGAGAAACCGTACGTTCACCGAACCTATTCCACCCGAACCTCGCCAATGCCGCTAGGGCAATAAGGGAACAATATCTCAAGCACAAGCGTGACTCTACAGATGTTAGTTGCCTTATGCTCTCCGCCATGTGCAAGAGTCTTCGAAGAATCTTGAGCACTTGGGGACAATCGACTTAAACAATCGGCCGATGGAAATGTTCCAAATTCAAGCTAGGCAAGAAAGGTACAACACGCTGCATCCTTGACCTCATGCAAGATGAGTGAAGGACAAAGCTGTTGGTCCCCCATGCTCTCAAGTTAAAGGGCCACATTGAGCATCTTGAAAGGCTCGGTTTTCCAATTAGCCAAGAGTTGGCTACCGACATAATATTGAATTCATTACCTAAAAGTTTTAGTCATTTCATAATGCACTATAACATGGGTGGAATGAATAGAAACCTTTCCGAGTTAGTTCAAATGTTGACTATCAAGGAAACCAAGATTGTCGAGAAGAAGACCGATCAAGTGCTAATGGTTAACAAGGGGAAAGGGTTCAAGGGTAAAGGAAAAGCAAAGGTTGCTAATCCTAAGGCAAAGGTTGCCAAGCCCAAAGAGGCCTCCAAGCCTAAAGAGGCTAAGCCTAAGTCCCAAGAGGACGCAATCTGCTTCCATTGCAATGAGATTGGACATTGGAGGAGAAATTGCGCAAAATACAAGGAAGCACTGAAGAAGAGCAAAGGAGTTGCTTCAACTTCGTGTATCTTTGTTATAGATATATTCCTATCTACTTCTAGTTCTTGGGTATTGGATACCGGATGTGGAACTCACATTTGTTTAAATGTGCAGGGTCTAAAGAACAGAAGGATGCTTAAGGAAGGTGAAGTGGACCTACGTGTGGGGAATGGAGCAAGAGTTGCTGCATTAGCCGTAGGAACTTATGAAGTTACTTTACCTAGTGGACTAATACTTGTTTTGAACAATTGTTATTATGTTCCAGCTTTAAGTAGGAATATTATTTCGATTTCATGTTTGGATAATGAAGGTTTTAATTTTCTTATATGTGATAAGAAATTTTCTATTTACAAGAGTGATATGCATTATTGTACTGCTATTTCATTCAATGGCCTTTATGTTCTTGATATTGAAAATCGTGATAATGATGTCTATAACATTAACAAGAAATCTAAACCCAATGATGTAAACCACACTTACTTATGGCATTGTCGTCTTGGCCATATAAACGAGAAACGCATTTCTAAACTCCACAAAGATGGATTTTTGGACTCACATGATTATGAATCATATGAGACATGCGAATCTTGTTTACTTGGCAAGATGACCAAGGACCCATTTATCAAAACCGGTGAAAGGGCGGGCGACTTATTAGGACTCATACATACCGATGTATGTGGGCCTATGAGTAGCGATGCTAGGGGAGGATTTCGGTACTTCATAACATTCACTGATGATTATAGTAGATTTGGATATGTTTATCTAATGAAACATAAGAGTGAATCGTTTGAGATATTTCGAATATTTCAAAATGAGGTGCAAAATCAACTTGGCAAAACTATTAAGGTACTTCGATCCGATCGAGGTGGTGAATATTTGAGCCAAGAATTTGACAGTCATCTTAAGAGTTGTGGAATCGTTTCGAACTCTCTCCACCCTAACACCACAATGGAATGGTGTGTACGAAAGGAGGAATAGAACTTTGTTGGACATGGTTCGTTCTATGATGAGTCAAGTTGAGCTTCCTTTATCCTTTTGGGGACATGCACTAGAAACCGCCGCTTTCACTATAAACGAGTTCCTACCAAATCGGTTCAAAAGACCCCATATGAGATGTGGCATGGAAGAAAACCTAGTTTGTCTTTCATGAAGATTTGGGGTTGTGATGCATATGTCAAGAAGTTAACTTCCGACAAGCTAGCACCTAAATCCGATAAATGTGTTTTTGTGGGATATCCTAAGGAAACCAAAGGATACTATTTCTACAACCGAAACGAGACCAAAGTGTGTGGTGCTCGAAATGGTACTTTCTTAGAAAAAGAGTTTCTTCGCAAAGGAACCGGTGGGAGTAAAATAGATCTCGAAGAAGTTCGAGAACCCGAAAACAACATTGAACCGATGGTAGAAACTGAACCAATTTTCACAAACCGTTGTGGAACCGGTTCAAAGATGCACAAGTTCTTCGCCGAAGTGGTAGATCACGATCCGAACCCGAGAGATATGGATTTCTCGTTACGGAAAGTGATGAAGTGGAGTTAATCGAAAATGATGAACCCACTTGCTATCAAGAAGCGATGTCCGCTCCTGATTCGGAAAAATGGTAAGAGGCCATGAAGTCCGAATTACAATCCATGGCCGATAATCAAGTTTGGAACTTGATTGATCCAGCCGAAGGTGTAAAAACCATAGGGTGCAAATGGGTCTTCAAGAAGAAGACCGACATGGATGGGAAGGTGCACACCTATAAGGCTAGGCTAGTAGCTAAGGGATATAGGCAGATTCATGGCATAGACTATGATGAAACCTTCTCGCATGTAGCTATGCTTAAGTCTATTAGAATTTTACTTGCCATAGCCGCATATTATGACTATGAGATATGGCAAATGGATGTCAAAACAGCTTTCCTTAATGGGAAGTTACTTGAGGATGTATACATGATACAACCCGAAGGTTTTGTCACCCGTAAAATTCTAACAAGGTGTGTAAGTTGCGTAAATCCATTTATGGATTGAAGCAAGCTTCAAGGAGTTGGAATCTATGTTTTGATGAAGCAATCAAGGAGTTTGGTTTTATTAAGAACGAAGATGAACCTTGTGTATACAAGAAAATTAGTGGGAGCGTAGCACTATTTTTAGTGTTGTATGTCGACGATATCTTACTCATTGGAAATGACGTTTCTGCACTACAGACTGTTAAGTCTTGGTTAGGAAAATGTTTTTCAATGAAAGATATGGGCGAAGCCGCATATATCCTTGGTATCAAGATCTATAGAGATAGATCCAAGAGGATGATTGGTTTAAGTCAAAGTACTTACATTGACAAAGTCCTTAGAAGATTCCAAATGGAAAATTCTAAAAGAGGGAATTTGCCAATGTTGCATGGTATATCTCTTAGCAAGAATCAAAGTCCTAAGACTAATGATGAGCGAAAGAGAATGAATGGTATTCCATATGCTTCGGCAATTGGGTCTATCATGTATGCTATGTTATGTACTAGACCCGATGTCTCGTGTGCTCTAAGCATGACGAGTAGGTACCAATCGGATCCCGGTGAACCACATTGGATAGCAGTCAAGAATATCCTTAAGTACTTACGAAGAACTAAGGATGCATTCTTGGTCTTTGGAGGAATGGAAGAAGATCTTATAGTAAAAGGCTACACAGATGCTAGCTTCCAAACCGACAAAGATGATTTTAGATCGCAGCCTGGATTTTTGTTTACGCTTAATGGAGGAACCGTGAGTTGGAAAAGTTCCAAGCAAAGTACCGTCGCCGATTCTACAACCGAAGCCGAGTACATAGCGGCATCCGATGCAGCCTAAGGAAGCAGCTTTGGATCAAGAAGTTCATTAGTGATTTGGAAGTCGTTCCAAGCATCGGTAGACCCTATTGAACTTTACTGTGATAACAATGGTGCCATTGCACAAGCAAAGGAACCAAGATCACACCGAGAGATCCAAACACATACTTCGACGTTTCCACATTATCCGTGAGATATGTGAAAGGGAAGACGTTAAGATATGCAGAGTAGACATCGATGACAACGTGGCGGACCCACTAACTAAGGCTCTCTCGCAAGCTAAACATGATGGTCATGTTAGGTCCATGGGTATTCGATACATGGTAGATTGGGCCTAGTGCAAGTGGGAGAGGTTAGTGTTATGCCCTAGGCCTATGATTGATAGACTTATGTGTTGACATTATTTATTATTATATGAGATGTTTATCATTTGATTATTATATGTTTTGTATATTTGTTTATAATAATCTCTGTCCCTAATTATTAAGAGAATATATTAGTATAATTGTCAATGGATAATCATGTGATGATTATATGCATAAGAGATGCACATTGAAATTATGAGTACTTGTTAGAGAACAAGTGACTGGACATGACCCGCATGAGATTTATGACATGGTCAAATGTCATAAGTAAATCTCATAAGGTTACTTCATTTAGTCCCTAGACCTAAGATTATCATGACCTTACATATGATGAAAAGTCATGTTTGATTTTAGTCAAACGATATCTTAACACGATATCCATAAAGGCTATCTTTGGCATGATCGGATTCATGATGGGAAGGATGATAAGTCAAGATGGAATTTGTCCCTCGAAAGAGAGATGTTTTGCTTGGGCCCCTCGATGAGTGATAATGATGAAAGTGTATGGCCGTACCCCAATATGATTGGAATTATCATTATACTCAAGGAATCGAGAAAGCATTGAACAATAGACAAGTTGACAATGACCATGACTTGTGTTCAATATAACATCGTGAGACAAAGGGAGAAATGGAAGTACACCGTTGGAAACGTGAACTCTTACGTTACATTATTTGGGTAGACATAATGGCTTGCTAGAGTCCACTTATGTCTTATGAGGTTCGATATGATCGAACTCATTGCCAACATAATGTAATCCTATTGGGTCACACACAACTAGAATGAATTGGTTAAACCGGAGGAAGAATGATTGAGAGTTTCGATATACGGCTATATATGTCACGCGACATATTAAGCCAATGGCTTAATATACCGCGCGACATAATAGGCCCGTACGCGGTTTGACAGCTGTCTCTCCTAATACGATTAGGAGAGGTATTCCTACTATTGTAGTATAAATACAAGGGTTACTGTCAGATCTAAAAGGTCAGCCGAAATTTTTCAAGCAAAATTCATAATTAAATACTCTCAATATTCTTCAAGGTTTAGATCTAGCAATCATCAAGAAGTTGTTCTTGGATTCATTCAAAGGTGTGGATACCGAAAGAGGGTCTTCGCTCGTTCATCGATCAAGGCCTAGAGTTCAAGCAAGTTGAAGAACGAAGTTTGTGATTCGATATCACATAATCAAAATCGTTCGATAGCTCAAGACCGGAAAGCGTTTCAAGGTTGGTTTAATTCTACCTCATAGGAATTTAAATTAATTGTATAGAACGGATCCTAGGGCTTCTTGGGTTTTATGTTTTAATGCTTAATTCCGCTGCGCATGGACCCGTAAAACCCAACACGAACCTCTCCAAACACAAACCTCTCTCTCTCTCCTACCTTCAACCTACCCAATTCCTCCCTTCCAAACCCAATTCTCAAGCCACACCAATTGAGCCCCTTGCATCAATCCTTCCAGATCAGAAGTGACGAATTGAAGGGTTCTATATCTAACTAGATATAAAATTCATGGAAGCAACAAGGGTAACGATTCCCTAAACTCAATCTCTCTCTCTCTCTTGCTTAATTTCTATTAATTCTAGCATTTAATTTTGTTTGGATTCAGTAATCAGATCCTAGCTATCTGGATTACTGAATCCCAATCGCAATCTCTCTGTTTAATCTGAATAATTCGTGCAATTGAGCTTATATTGTTGATCATTTGATTGAACTTGGTGTTTGAACCCCAAGGGGGTGTGGATCTACCCATATCCACACTCCCTGGGTTGATTTAGTTTTGTTTCTGTATTTCATTCGTAATCTAGTTAATTGATTAGATCTGTATAGTTTTCTGTTGATTCTGTGTTCGTATTGTTATGTTTCTGCAGATGGCTCATATGTGTCACGCGACAACTTCGTCTCCAAGTGATCCTGTGTCACGCGACACACGTGGTCACTGGTGCGATATGTCATGCGACATATATGACCTATCCGCAGAGACCTCTTTCCTTTGTAATCTGTTTTAGATTGTTTGTATCAGGGATGTGGCCTCCCTAAATAATGGGCTCACAATCTGTAATCCTCGTTTCATAATTAATAAGATGCATTTTACCACATTTCGTTCATTATCAATATTCGCACACACTTTTGATTCATTTGGATGTTTGATTGAAAGACTCGTCTATGAACGAGGCGTGTTGGGTGAACTCTCGGTTCTTCCCAACACGTAACCTGACCCCCGAACTCATGCTTTTCTCTATAAATAAAGGTTTTCAATGTTTCCTCTTAAAACGGCGTGGCGACTCCTTCTTTTCATTTAAACCGAAAATCATTTTTTCGGGCAAGCGCACATTCAGTGGCGACTCCGCTGGGGATGTCACTTGAAAACCTGTTTTTCAAGTGTTGAGTGGGTCAAGCTTTTGTTTAGTCAAAACATCCAATACATCCATTTTGTGTGCATTATTTGATAATCATTTGTGATTCATACATCTTGTTGATTATGGAACTTATGAGCCCTTTGTGCTTGTGGCCATTCTTTCTTGTGCATTAGTACTTGTGTGTTGCTCTGGCTATGGTAAAACAGGGGCTGATTTGATGATTGAAGAGCTGCTGGTTCAGTGACCATCCATGTCGTGCGACACCTTTTGTCTCTGGTTGTCCTGTGTCACGCGACAAAGGGTGGCCACTGAACATAACTTCAGAAGACTGGTTTGAGGGCAGTCCCTTGGATCAAGCGTGACTCAATTGATTGTTGTTCTCTGTTTATCCTGTGTGAGGGTGTGTGTTGTTTTTTTTTTCTTTCTAAAAAAAAAATAAAAATAAAAAATCTCTTTTTTGTAAATAAAGGAATATAGTCATCCGCACACTACATCACTTAGATTTAGAACCCTCGGGTGCGATTGACGGCATCGCGGACGGCCATGAAATTCGCCTACGCTTGAGCGCCTGAAATCAAACCTAAACCCCTAGTGCGTTATAGGTGGCACCACACTAAACCTTACCCACGGTTGGTTTTCGATACAATGTTTTAATTACAACAAAATGAATTGTTTTTGAAAAATAGTATAGGTCCTTATACCTTCTCCCAAAACCTCACACCTTGTGGGCATGTTGCCAAATGCAACATGATTTCACGTGGGAACATGTCACTCTCGTGGCGTGTTCTAAACGAGAGATCATGCCGCATTGCCAACATGTACCGACGAAAGGTCATGCCGGATTTTTCTTCGAAATTCTTCGAGAAGACCCGTTATGCTGCCCAAATTTCCTTAGAAATTTGGACAAACCTTTTCGTTCCATAAAGATGTTAGGGTTTGGTTAGGTATCATTACCTACTATATGTTTCAAAACAAAGCATTTGATGTAATTCGAACGTTGCGTCATTAGGTTCCCCGAGGCATAGTTAGCATGAATAAAGGCTTATCCTTTCCCAACTGTATTTAGGATTTAAAATACTGATTTATACTGGAACATAAATGAATTTGTGTTTGTGCGAGTCTGTCCCATTTTTTCCTTCCCTCTCCCGTTCCTCAAATTCTCCCTTCGATACCTTATAACCAATCCTTTTGAAGTAAGGAGAAGCGACAAGTTTGGGGGCGTGCTCTGTTACAAGAGGGTGATTAATCAGTCCGCATTTCCAAATATTTGCAGGGGTTCTCTCCAAAGTTCCTGTTTACTCTACCGTTCAAGGATGTCTGGTGCAAAAGATGTGTCACCCGCTCAGTTTGGAATCCCTTTTGCTTCGGGTCAGTTGGATATGAATGATTTGTCAGTAACGGAATTGCGAGCCGCCCTTGAAGTTGCCATGATTTGGGAATGCAAGGCCCAATTGCTTGCCCAGGTTGCCAAAGCCCGAGAGGAAGAGGCTCATTCCAGATTTGTCGAAGCGATGCGTCTCCGGGGAGTCACAGTGGTTCGTCATGAAGATGGATCATACGAAGAGATTGTCAAGACCAGTAATGTTGATTGCGGGAATGGAAATGCAATGAAAGAGATGAATGGAGACGGGCAGGGTGAGATTCTTTCCCAACACCCCAGATGGCTCAAACCCAGATCGAGTATAAACAATCAACCCCTGAGAGTTTCAATATCCATAAGCAACCCGATTTGAAAAGCCAATACCAACCAGATTCCCAGGTGGTATACCATATCTTCAATCAGAACGGTTCACTGAAATTCCACCCCGACCAAGCTCTCCCACAAGGATGTTTCCCACAATCACCAATGAATGCGTACGGGTTCAACTTGTCACCCTCTCATGAGCAACCTTCAGGACCAACTTCATATGTGACTGTTAATCAGATGTCTTTCATGCCAGCTCTGAACCCTACCCCGCAAGAGACGATAATATCTGAGCCTCCTTCTGAGAAAGTCCAGAAAAGAAGAAAGAGAGCTTATTGGGGAAAAGTGGGAATGCCCATGAATCAGTTTCTTAAATTGTTGACAAGCGGAGGTTTGGTGCACCCACTAGCGAATTATACTCCTCTCCATCATAATGAAAGCCTGGACCCAAGCAAGTACTGCGATTATCACCAATACTCAGGACATGTTACCCATGGGTGCTTACAATTGAGGATAATCATCCAAAGACTTATTGATGAAGGGAAGATTGAATTGGGTTCTCTTGATGATGGCAATACCCAAGATCTCCGCCCGTATCCCCCTCGCAAGAAGCGAGAATTCGATGATCTCGGGATGTCAACCGAAGAAGCTTTCAACGGATTAATGCAGAAAGGAATGATAAAGCCACTAGAGAATTATCAACCCAGCAGACCTAAGCTTAATTTGGATCGTAGCAAGTACTGTTACTATCATCAGTATCCTAGGCACGTTACTAACGACTGCGTCCCTTTGAAGCTGCTCATCCAAAGGCTTGTGGATGAAGGCAGAATTGAGAAAGCTCACCCCAATGCGATTACCGATCCTCTTGAGTAATGCCAACGGAGACCAGAAGATATCTTCCCCAAAGAAATCAGTCAGTCGGCGTCGTAGGTTCTAGAGTGTCTTTTATGTGTTCATGAGTCTGTCAAGTCCATGTTATGAATCTTTTATTATATTAATGAAAATCTTTATTTCTATTCTTGCTAGACTCGAGACATTACTAGCACACCTACGTTACACTCGATTGAAATGGTCTTATTCCAAATGATCACTTGTGCTGCTCACCGACCAATGCTTTGAAATGGCTAATGTTTAAATTGATCAGAGTGAGAAAATCGACTGATATCCTTCTCAAAGTGGGGCTTACCAATTTCCCACCTCGATTCCCATATGCTCACTCGCTTTCCTTCGTCTTCGCTATCTCGTTGCTCGATGAATTTGCACGGATCTTCCTCAAAGTAAGCTCAAGCAAGCAAACAAAGACTCAATATCGTTCGTAGTATCCAGGAGGAGGGACTGCGGTTGAAACCTTTCACCCCTAGGAAAACCATCACCTTACCCTCACCTAAATAATATCCCTTCATTTCAAGATCGGCATGTTTTGAAACCCGTTTAACCATCTCAAGAAAAAGAGGGACTATCCTTGAGGCCCCCGTAATTCAAAAGAAGAATCGACCGTCTCCAAGCTCAAGAATGACGGGAGGCAATGATCCATCTTGGGGACTAGCTGAAGTACTTCTCTCAAAGACAGAATTGAAAAAAAGAGACAAAAATAATAAAAAAAAGAATAAAAAAAAAGAAAGAGAGCCTAGTCCCCAGTGTTTCTCTCGAAAGAAAAAATGTCAAAGGATCCGGTCGTCACTCAAGAGGAGTCTCAGAGCGAACAAAGAGACAGCACGGATGTCCCTCACCATTACCTCTAACCGATCCCAAGCCGTCTTCTCAACTTTAGAAGACATCACCCTTACCTTTGCCCTTTAACCAAAGCCAAGATTGACCTCTCATTCTTAGAGGCAGCAAAGATGCAATCACAAGATTCCCTCACCTTAGAAATCCCAAAAACTTACCCAAGAGTCAACCTCTCATCTTTAGAGGTCTAGCCAACAAAAATCCTAGCCGACCTCTCGTTTTAAGAGGTCATGATGTCCCTAATTACCCAAAGACTGATCGAAATCCCGAAGCCCAGTCGCAGTTCCTACCGGATAGCAGTTTCATTCCAATATCATCGAGATCTAAAGCAGAAAATTGCTTAAAGCGGAGCCAAGTCCATCCCGGCTCAAAAGATTATCAAGCGAAGACTGTGCAAATTCCGTCCGTTCATTCGACGTTGTATGTGAGCATATTTCTTTCCTCCTCCGCAAACACTTGCCGTGGACGTCCCACTGGGGCTTCACATCTGTGTTTCTCAGCGACACTCTAAGAGGACATATTTTTCAATTCTTAAAATCTTCGAAGGTCCTCACAACCCCGAACTTCATCGTTCATTCTTTTCATTCGGGATAAGCCCGAACTACGGCGACCTGAGCTCCTCCTATGGAGGGGAATGTAGGCAACCATAATTGGTCCGATCGAAATCATAAACAAATCTCAGAAAATCCGGTCTCTTCAAAGACCATGCCCATACACTGTCTATCCTTCCGATTCTCGATATCAGTGGGCTTTCTCCTCAGGATTGATAAAAATATTTGCTTATGTCGGCTTTGGTGGTTGACTAACCTGAACATCAATAAAGGGTTTTAAGCAGCTTCGTGATCATCATGAATAAGACAGGTTTTCAAGTGTCTCGACAAGTCTTCTATTTCTATATCATAGGAAGATAGAGCTAAACACCGTTTCGGTCAGCAGAGGCTTCCATACACTTCTCCATGCCTTGTGATGCTCATACTCTCTCAAAAGAGTCCAACCTAAAGCAAGAGTGTCTTAAACAGAAATTCGGGATTCATTTCCCACCATTCGAAAAGATGTGCCCCTGCATGCAAATTTCTTGAGTCTTGTCCGCTGTCCGGCCGATCGAAATCGAGGATCAATCTCATCCTGGGCTGCATAAGGCCGTGTGTTAAGTCGGGGCTTGATCGAAATGATACATATCTTGTGTGTGGTTTCCGGGTCATTATTATGATGACAATGCTTGAAGGTGGGTCTGTTGCAAGAAGCTCACTCTTTGATGAAGCTACTGAATTCCACATCCTGAGTAAGAAGATGAATCATTGGAAACAATGAAGAAGTCCATGCCTGAAAGATTGTCAACCTGGCTTATAATGTCACGCGACAGAGTGTACCCTGGATGCTTAGAGTCGTGCGACATAATAAGTCCAACATCGACACGCAAGCCGCAAATCTGTCTATACCAGGGCACGCCCCGACTTGTCCCAAGCTGCAAACAACTAGACATCCTGCAAATATCATGGGGGAGGGAATTTCTTTCAAAGCAACATACACATTCACCACTCTCATATACAAACCCAAAATTATATAAACCATTCATAATCTTTCAAAAGCCATTTACCCCCATTCATCTCTATCCTTCCCAAAATATAGACTCGCACAAGCAAGCTAATAACTAATAATGTACTAGGTGCAATAATAATAAAAAAAAAAAAAGAGAGTGTTTGTTTTCTTTCCCCAAAACAGGGTACAACAACAAAAAAAAAGAGGGTCACGAATCAATCCGAGGGCTACTCCGAACCATCGTCTCCGGAAATATAAGTATCATCATCGGCAGAACTACTATCATCATCTTCAGCCTCCTCGTTGTCTTCTCCATCGGCATCACCCTCCTCAGGATCCGGCCGACAAACTGATCTCATGATAAGTAATGGGATCATCTTGGAAGAGCTCATGCATAACAGAATGGGGAAAGTATCAAGTTCATGAGGGTCTCGGGGAAGAATCACTGTCAGAGCTGGGAGGATTAGGAGGACGACAACGAACAGTTTTGGTCCTGGGAAAATGCGTATCCTCAGCAAACATGTCAGTGCGAGCCCTCTTCCTACCGGGCAAGCTAGGAGTGGAATCACTGTCATCAGAACTACCATAACTCTGAACCGCAAGCTTCTCCCTCAAATACTGATTGCTCCTCATCAATTGATCAACCATGTCCATAGCCCCAGTATAACGGCAAGCAAAACCTCGGTAGATGTCAGCGGATACCAGTACAAGCAAATGTAAGAGAATCAAATCGATCGGAAACAAAGGAATTAAAGGATGTTCACAGTTTAAAGCCACTTACAGATTGAGTGCCCTCAGGGAGATGAAAGTACGGAAAAATCCGACTAGTATCAAGAGTGGACCGCCTCATGACATCCCCATCCTGAAAATCAACGAAAGGAGGTGGTAGAGGAGCATCTGTAACATGTCCATCAGAAGGTCTCGCAACCTGAGTATCAGGTCTCGGAGCAACCTGCGGTGACCTCAGCCTCGTAGCCACATAAGTGTCATAATCCCCATCATCATCCGTATAATTGAAGGCAGGCTCTCCCTGGATCAAAGCGGCTACATTCTCTAATTTCCGGGGAAACCACATCTCAGCAGGAGGATCATATGGAACTCTGGCCATGCTACCGGGACCGTGTTGCCTACAAACCCGCTCACCCAAATACAATGCATCCCCAGACAAACCCACCAACAATTTGCGACACTCAGTAAGATGAAGGGCATGCTCCAGATGGACCCCAGCATATCGATCAGCCCAAGGAAATAAAGTCAAACTCCCAGGAACTCCCCGCAAGCAAGCCATAGTATCAGCCTGAGAAGCAGTCATCCGTCCTTTAGTATCAGCTGTCCGAATCTTCTGCCTTGCATCCTTCACCCAACGCTTCATAGCAGGAAATGTGGTAACCGGATAAGCCTCCCCTACCCGCCAGGAATAACAACCAATGATCTCATAAGCCCAAACCTGAAAAGAAAAGACAGAGCAGAGGCAGTTAAAAAGAAGAGGGATGGAAGAAGCGGTATTCAAAAATGAGAATCAAATCAAGAAATACCTCAAAAGCAAAGTGGCAGCAGTTGAAGGACTTAGCCTTCCCCCGACTGATATCATCTAAAGCCAGATATAACTCAGCCAAACCTGCCTCTCCCCAAGACAGCGATCCAACATTAGCCAAATCCCTCAGGAGCTCCAACAAAGAAAGCAAAGCCGTGGACGTAGCATTGATAAATAACATATCCGAGAAGCCAACCCAAACAAACGCCCTAGCCAACCTCTCAGCCCTCAACCTGTCCTCATCAGTATCTGCCATCTCAGCTGGAAAACCAGTGCTTTGCTCAACCATCTGGCTATGGAGATCCCCCAACTCATAACCATTCCCCTTCTTGTCCTGGGGAACGAAGCCGATCAACTCCATGAAGTAAGCCTCAGTGGGGGGCTGCGGGTCAGCAATCAGAACAGGCTCCTCCAGATACAAGGTGTGATGTACCCGATTTTTTTTGAAATCAAACGGAGTCGCCACGCCATTTTTGTTTTGAGGGCCAAAACTTTGAAAAATGCCCGAGATCAGAAATTTGGGTTCGGAGGTCACGTTACGCGCCGGGAAGGACGTTAGTGTGCACCCGGCGCACCTCAAAAAACGAGTCTTCCAAACATTTGAAATCCTTTTGTTGTGTGTGTGTGTGTGTGTGTTTTGACCAAAATAATTTGAAACTGAGAAAAGAAAAAATTGGGATCTCTTTTGAAGACTTTAAACTGATCCAATGATTTTTCGGATGATTTTTGGTTTGAAATTTGGTACTCAAAAGACCTTTTGAAGTTGGAAATTATTTCTGCCAGAATGAAAAAGGCAGTTGACCCTTGACTTTGAAATGGACTTTAGGGCTTCAAAAACTCAGAATCTGGGAAAAGTCCGATAATGAAAGTTGCTTAGAACACCTTAAATAGGGTTTCTACGAAGGAACTTTCCATTTTGGGGGTGATTTGAGGGTCCAAAACCTTCTGGAAATCTCAGATATGAAATCTGGATTTCCAGAAACTGATGAACTGACCTTTAAAAGAAAATTTGAAAAAAGGAGTTTTACTCACACAAAAAATAAAATAAAAATATGTCTGGAAATCTCTGGATGTTGGCTACAAAAAGTATTTTGTAGTCAACACCCAATTCCAAGTTTTACTGGGTCCAAAAAAATAGGAAAATGGACTGAGGTCTCAGAACAATGCTACTGGACAGCAAGATGTTCTTGAGGGAAAATGTGATTTTTGGGGGATTTGCATCTATGTTCACCCCATTTTCATCCCTATACTTGATACCACTACTTTTTGTTAAGTGGTTATCATATTCAAGTCATCCTTGGGGAATTTATGGGGTTTAAACATGTCCTTTGGAAAGGGAAAGGGGATATTTTGTAGAAATGAAATTAAAGAGACAAATCAACTAGAGATTTAAAATGTGGACCATTTGAGATGGTCATTCATGAAGATGAACTTCAAGATGACCATATTGGGTCAAAACTTAAGTTAAACTAGACATCAAGTAGATCCAAGTAAGAAGAACAAGATGAACAAGAAGTTAAAAGAGGATTTTAGGGTTTTGAGAAGGAGGGCTTTACCAATGGTGACACCCTATCTTCCTAGGCTTGGAATTTGACTTGAGGAGTATCAAGATTTGGTGTTTGACTTGAGGAGTATCAAGATTTGGTGTTTTGGAGTTGTGTTTGGGTGGATTCAAGGCTTGAATGTGTTTAGGGTTTGATGATAGAGTTGATCAAAGAGAAAACAAGTAGATAACACTTAAGTCCTCTATGTTTTCTCCCTAATCTTCCTCTTGAGTAGTGTTTTAAGCTTGAGCTTGGTGTGTTTAAGAGTGATATGAGAATGGTTGAAGTGAAATTGGGAAAGGTTCAAGAGAAAATGGTGGCAATCTAAGGATTCCCACTGTTTTCTCTCTATTTTTCGCCAAAATGCAGCTTACGTGTGTAAAATGTGTTGTGTGGCTGAGAGAGGAGGGTTCAATTTATAGCCCTCTCGAAATTGACAAACATGTCCGCGCGGATAGGATTGTAAACGTGCCTTTGTTCATTAAAATGCGGCTCCAGGCTTTGGACAGAAGAATAATCTTTTGAAAATTCAAACTGGTTATGTTTTTCAACTTACCAGATTGGGTTTTTTTCAATTTCTTTTGCTCTTTTAGATTCTTTTGTAGGTTTAACCTTAAATAACAATGCCCACTTTGCCCTTGCTTGGTTAGAAAAGTTAGGAATGTTAGGAATTGTTAGAAATGTTATAACTTTCGTTAATTTTCTAGCGAAAATACTAACAAGCTCAAATTGGAGCACTTACAGTAGCCCCTCGGCGACTGCGCTTTCGAAGGAAGCGGGGTCGTCGATAAGAGTAAGGCTCCATATTTGGCGGGATGATCAAGTGATCGAGTGGTGAACCTATTTAATAGGCTACCTACGTATCCTTAAGAGGAATCAAGCCGGTCAGTAGTTCGGGTCTGACCACGGAGATGATGGCGTTTTAGGTGCCTCGAACCCGATGAGCGAGTTCTCGGTCGAGGTGCGGAAAGAAACTCTCTTTGGGGATAAGAGATGACCATTTTGGTCCGTGGCTTTGAGTTGTATATCTGCTCTGCTGGGGATAGGAACGACCATTTTCGGTCTGATGGCTATCCGCTCTGCTGGGGATAGGAATGACCATTTTCGGTCGGATGGCTGAACCTAATGATAGGCTACCTACGTATCCTTAAGAGGAATCAAGCCAGTCGTAGTTCGGGTTTTTGACCCTAAGATTTGACTATTTTTGGGAAGTCGCCCTGAGATCTGACTATTTTTGGGAAACACTAAGATCTGGCTATTTTTGGGAAGTCACCCTAAGATTTGACTATTTTTGGGAAGTCTCCCTGAGATCTGACTATTTTTGGGAAGTCACCCTAAGATTAGACTATTTTTGGGAAGTCGCCCTATGATTTGACTATTTTTGGGAAGTCGCCCTATGGTTTGACTATTTTGGGGGTCACCCGAGGTTTGTCGAATTAGGGGATGATTGCGATTTATCGCTTTCCTCGTGTTGTGTGTGATAGCGTTTTAGGTGCCTCAAACCTTAATGATGGCATCTTAAGTGCCTTAAACCTTCATGATGGCGTCTTAGGTGCCTCGAACCTTGATTTGAAATGATTTCCCTTTGATGGTTTGGGTTAGATGGTCTACTGGTGGACTTCATTTGAAGGGATCGGTCTTATGTTTGCTGCCGAGGAAATGGATGATAATGGGAAAAGAAACGGGATTCCGTTAACTTCGCTGGGGATTTTGTTAGCCTTTGTTGGAGTTTAGTTCAGGAGTATGAACCTAAATGGGGACTTAGTTTAGGGGTATGATTCTAAGTCGAGGTTTAGTTCAGGAGTATGAACCTAAATGGGAACTTAGTTCAGGGGCATGATTCTAAGTCGAGGTTTAGTTCAGGAGTATGAACCTAAATGGGGACTTAGTTCAGGAGTATGATTCTAAGTTGAGGTTTAGTTCAGGAGTATGACCTAAATGGGGACTTAGTTCAGGAGTATGATTCTAAGTCGAGGTTTCAGCCTCAGGAGTATGAACCTAAATGGGGACCTAGTTCAGAGTATGATCCTAAGTCGGGGTTTCGATTCGGGAGTATGAACCTAAATGGGGACCTAGTTCAGAGTATGATCCTAAGTCGGGGTTTCGGTTACCTGAGTATGAACCTAAATGGGGACTCGGTTCGGGAGTATGATCCTAAGTCGGGGTTTCGGTCAGAGTATGAACCTAAATGGGGACCTAGTTCAGAGTATGATCCTAAGTCGGGGTTTCGGTTCGGGAGTATGAACCTAAATGGGGACTCGGTTCAGAGTATGATCCTAAGTCGAGGTTTCAGTTCGGGAGTATGAACCTAAATGGGGACTCGCCTGTGAGAGTATGATCCTAAGTCGAGGTTTTGTACTGAGGGAGACCGTTTGAGGGCGTTCTCGCGGAAGATTAGAGCTTACGATGATCATCGGGGAAAAGGGTGACCGTGTTGGTCGGGCTTGGGCCGGACCTAAGGTAGGCTACCTACGTATCCCGAGTGGGAATCAAGCCCGGACGTAATTCGAAACCGCCGGGGATGGTTTGACGGTATTTGGGAGTCACCCGAGGTTTGACCGTTTTTGGGAAGTTGCCCTAAGATTTGACTATTTTTGGGAAGTCGCCCTAAGACTTGACTATTTTTGGGAAGTCGCCCTAAGACTTGACTATTTTTGGGAAGTCACCCTAAGATTTGATGATAATGTTCTTTTAGAAAAGTAGTTGACTAAGATATGCTTTCATACCTGTGCTGTGCTTACCTGTAGCTACCGGAAGGACTGAGGCTTCGGCTGATGTTGATGAAGAGTTGTTGGGTTGCGGTTTCTGTTGACGATTTGCTGTCTTTGGAGGCATTTTGACCTGAAGGAGGAGTTTGGTTGAGTCTGCATCTTGCTGGTGATCGTCAACCTTGTAGAAGTTGTTGAGCTTGTCTTCACATTGGGACTTCTTGCTTTTGAGAACTTTGTGTCTCTGACCGATTTTCATTTGAGAACTTGGCGTCTCTGACCGATTTGTATTTTGAGAACTTGGCATCTCTGACCGAATTGTATTTTGAGAACTTGGCGTCTCTGACCGAATTGTATTTGAGAACTTGGCGTCTCTGACCGAACGGTAGACACTGGAGGTGGTCTTCATTGGGGGCTGTTTTCATCCATTTATGGACATTGGAGGTCGTCTTTAGCAAGTTGCAGACGCCGGAGCTTGTCTTTGCCAAACTATAGATGTTGGAGGCTGTCTTCATCCATTTGTGGACATTGGAGGTCGTCTTTAGTGAAGATCATCCTTGCCGAAAAGGGGGATTTGATTTCACGTTTGAATTCCTGCATTCGTTAGTGAAGAGGAAGATGCATATATGACATTCATGATGACAGATGCATGCATAGAGCAAAAAAATGATTATGAGATGTGTTGGTCCCAAAGGTGGCAACAAGGGTGAAAATACAGCTAGAGGGGGGGGGGGTGAATAGCTGTTACAAATTTTTCTCCCTTAAATAAAATTTAAACCTCTTGCTTACAAAATCCTCTTGCAGTTGATAATAGACTACAAGTGATAGTGTAAAATGCACAGCGGAATATTTAGAGTTACAGGGCGGTTTTGTTAGGAGAGGTTTGTAAAGCGGTTTTAAGTGAGGTTGATAAGTGAGGTTTACAAACAAGTGAGGTTTTGATACTGTTAACTCCAAACACTATTTCACAATAATGGATATCTAAATAAAGATCAAACAGAGACAGAGATAAATAATTAGTAAGCACAAGAAATATAAATGCAGAAAGTAAGAACACAATATTTGGAGTGGTTCAATCGATAAACGATCTACGTCCACTACCAAGATGGTTAGTCTTGGATTTCTAAGAGAGATTTTATATTAAGTATTTGAGAGATTACAAAGTACAATAAAATCTTTACTATGAAGAACAAATCCAAAACTATAACCAAAGGTATCTCTAATGAATAAACTATGTGTTTAAACAAGAGAGGTGTGTGTGTGAGAACAAGATCAAGGCTCTTTAAATCTAAGAGATGTAGAGCACAATGATTCTTGAATGTGTTAAGGCTTGATTTCCGGGGAATATTTCTTGAAGTATGAAGATGAAGATTCAAAGGACTAAGAATTTTTCAAGCGTAGCTTCAACTTCACATGAACACAAAGCACTTTCTCAATTTTTCAAGCAATCTTCAAATGGAGAAGATTGGGGGTATTTATACCCAAGCATCCAAAATGTAGCCGTTGGACACAAATTGTTGAAGGACGACTTGATGCTTTCTTATTGGTCCACAAAGAACCACTTTTGTCCTTTGGTACAGTAGTTGCGTATAAAGCCGATAATGCTCCAAACAAGAAGCAATGAGGTTTGGACACATGTCACCTTTTCAAGATCCTTGCATCTTCTGACTTTGAATCACGTGACAAGAAAAGGTGGTTGACATTGGATATTGCTGATGTGGATCACAAAGTCAAAGAGCGGTTCACTTCAAGTCTCAATCATTGGGGGCGGTTCTGGAGTACAGGCGGTTTGACAAGTGCGGTTGGTAACTCCAGTGAGGTTGCAAAAAGGGCGGTTGATGATGAGCTGCAAAGGAGCGGTTCATCATCAAAGGGCGGTTGCAATTTAGTAGTTCAAGAGTTGTTTCAAACAAGGGATTTCACCAGGCAAATGCTAAGGGCGGTTTTGCTAGGGCGGTTCCAAAGAAGCGGTTTGAAATTTCTGAACTGCAACTCTCAATTCCAATGAGTCTTGTGCCAGTCTTCAAGCCTAAATTTAACCTAATCTATAAAATGGACTTAACTAAAAAATTGAAGTCTAAGCTTCATTACATAGGGTCCTAAAGTCCTTAAAATAGACAGGAGGTTATGGTATCAATCAAATCTAATACAAAAATAGGAGGGTTAAAACATGCATACCCAACAATCTCCCCCTATTTGATTGATGCCATTACCTACTATAACTAAAGCAAACATTGTACTTGGTAAGAACATGTCCATAAGAATTAGCATGGTAATTCATGTCCCAAGTCAATGCACACACTTAGCTTAAGCTATAGATTTCTTATACTTTCTAAAAGATAAAAACTTACAATATGGAAAGTATAGAAATGCATTCAGTGCACTTAAGAAATATGAGATTAAGTTCAAAGTGCGGTTTAAACTGAATGTTTAAACTTCAATTCAAAAAAATGATTTTAAGTTGAAAAATATTTGAATGAGGTTTAAAACCATAAGAGGTTTCATTGTTCTACAAACAAGCAGTTTGATATGAACAAGGTTTTTGGAACCATGATGCAATTTCCATTAATTCCTCAAGTGGTTACAAAACAGGAATGAAAGAAAATTACAGGGTTACAAAAATGTTGGACAAAAGAAAATACAAAGAGAGTGCGGTCCAACAACAAAAGAGTTTTAAAAAATACAGTAGCAATAGCGGTTTAGGGTTGATGCGGTTCTTGACCTTGCTCGCCGCCGCGGTTGATTGATCTCGTGGTTCCCGGCAAGATTTGATGCAGAGGTTTCAGACTTCGGATTTTCTAATTCTTCTCACCTCTTCGCGGTCCTTCCTCGAGCGGTCACCAATCTCTCTAAAATATTTGCTTGAGAATCAATCTTGAGATTGGCATCGTAGATCGCCTTGGAGTTATCGACACTTGATCGATAGCTCACCAATTAAGGTGTGAAAGGAGGAGTTCAAAGAATTGTACAAAGTTTGAACCTCCCCCGAACCGCCGTGTTCTGGAAGAGATGGCTTCAGTCATTTCATCAAGATTCACAAATACTTGGATGGAGGATTTCACCTCATTGACCGTGGCTTCAAGTTTGGTGGTGAATCCTAACTTGATATTTTCAAGGCGGTCATTGAATTCATCCTTGACTTCATTCAACTTGGCCATCAAAGCATCATCAAGGTGAGTTTGTTTTGATCTCCATTCTCTTTGACATTATCAATTTCCGTAAGGATATTTGCTTCAACCGCATTCAAGGCGGTTTGAAAGTCTTGAGTAGAAGGCGGTTGAGAATTGACGATTTAAGGAATTCAGCTTGAAGGGAATCAAAGGCGGTTTTGAAGGAGGTTGAGAGTTGAGAAATCATTTCCTTGAGGTCGAGTCTCCAAATGATTGGATTTGAACAACACCTTCGCCTAGATCCTTCTTGAAATTTTCAAAGCAAGAGTCACCGAGGCTTTAACAATGTTTGCAATATCCTTCTCCCCTTAATGGCATCAAGTCTCCGAGCAAAACTCTTTAAGGAGTTCTTATGATCAGCCATTTGTAGGGTTTGAGAGGCAATCGATGGGACCGAGATTCAAAGCAAGTTTTTGAAGGGAGCGGTTGGAAGCTTCAAGGGAGGCATTGGAAGCGGTTAGCTTGACAATGTGTCCTTGGTTTATCAGAGTTGGGACCGAATAAGATGAAGGGTGGAAAGGATTTGGGAGTAGTCGAGGGTGGAGGAGCGGTTGATGATGAGGGAATAAAAGTGAAGGCAGGGGGCGGTTGAGAATATGTAGGAGGAGCCGTTGAAGGGATTTGGGAAAGGAGGGTTTGAAAATACGTGAGGCAGGTATAGTATAAGGAGATGAGGTTAGAGTTGAGATGGGGCGGTTGGGATAGGGCGGCCGGGATAGGGCGGTTGGGATAGGGCGGTTGGGATAGGGCGGTTGGGATAGGGCGGTTGGTATAGGGCGGTTGATATGGGGTTGGAATGAGTTGAGTTGGATTTTTGTGGGGAAGAGATAGGGATTTAGCAGGATTTAGAAGGGGATTTTTGGGTGCGGTTTGAGTTATGAGGGGATGATTGGTGTATGGGTGAATTTTGTGGTGAAGGGGTTGGAGTTCTAAGCCTAGAGGTTGAATGGGCTGGGCCTGCTGATGGGCTTGGATGTCCATCAGTAAAAGGCTTTGGGAATTGAGGTGGCTTGATTTTGAGGGGTTTGAAATTCAGAGGGGGATGATGAGTTTGAATTGGTTTGGGAGGAAGATTTATCAAAGTATGAGGAGGTTTCACCAGGTATTTTGAGGTTGGATTTGGCAATATTGTGAAGGTAGTGTTTCTTTGGAGGGGTTGTTTTCTTGGCCATTTGTTTGAACCTCCTCTTCTTGGGATTCTCCCCTGAGCGGCGGTTGCGCTTGGGAGGAGGAGATGGAGAAAGAGGTTCAGGAGAAAGGGATTTGGAAGAAGAAATATGTTGGGTAGGAATTGGAGAAGAGGTTTGAGTTTGAATGGGTGAAGAATGAGGAGTTGGAGCATGAGATATGGTTGGAGAGGGAGGCGGTTGAGTTTGAGGAATTGGTTGCGGTTGGGGTGGCGGTTGAACTTGCGGTTGAGAAGTAGCAAGCGGTTCGTAAGATGGTGGTTGACCCTTGGCAACTTTTCTTCACTGCAGCCCTTCTCTCCAACTTATCAATTTTTGCTTTGTAAAAGCAACCTTATCTTCTTCAGAGAGATTTGCAGTGGCGCTCTTCACAATGATCTTTGCTTTCTTGATTAGAGGGGCAATGCCGCCTTCCTCTTCTTCTTCCTCCTCATCAGTTCATCTCTCGATTCATCTTCCCTTTACCCTTAGAACTTGGACCAAAGACCGGCGGTTTGAGATGGTGCGGTTTTAGATTTCTTAGGCTTAGGGTCCAGGACTAGATTCTTCTTCCTTGAGACTTTCTTAATAGCTTTCCCAAGAGCAAGAAACCGCGGTTGCAGGTGACATTTCAACATAGAACTCCTTGGGGTTGAGGGTATCGCATCATACGTAAACTTGTACCGGGTGTCTCCAAAGGAATATCCTAAATTGTGACAAACCCTTGTTCCAAGAGAGTCTCCCTCACCCATAGGCACCGATAATTCAGGAGTTGAAAGTCCGAGATCCTCCAAGTGTTGATAGCTTGCAAACAACGCGGTTAGGAGCCCTGCACGGTCTCCACCTTTGATGCTCATTCTTGATTCGGGATTGATAAGCATCAATGGAACTAGCCATTCCTTCATCAAGATCTTGGGCCAATTTAATTTAATACCATTGTAAATGGCACAACAAGAAGTCCATTGAGAAGAAGTGAAGTTGTTGTGGTTGCCGCCTTTCCACATACGTACACTCCTACAAGATAGCCCAAGTGGCTCATAAGTTCTCCAAACTCTCTTCTAGCTCTCTTCTTGTAATAACCGTAAAGAGAAGTCGATTAATCGTAGACAGAGCGGTTGCATCCGTAACCTCCCGATCAACCTCCATAGGGGATCCAGAGACATGAAAATTCCAAGTACTTCTAATATCCAAATGATCAATGGATATATCGAAGCCTTCAACACCGCCAACCGTGCACTTGATCTTGGTGCCATCGCGATAATACTCGTCTCCTAGAACAAATGAGGAGTAAAACCGATCCACAAAGGACGGAATGATATAAGATTGGCCTTTGTTGAAGAGAGGGAGGATTCCAGAGGTAGTTAGTCTTCCGATCAATTCTCTACCAAGAGCATCTCCTTGGAGCCTCACTCATTAATCTCATGGCCAGGAATAAAGAATTTAGGATCCTATAAAATGAAACAAAGAAGTTTAGATCCTAACAGTGATTCACAATTCACAAGCGGTTTGGGCATCTGTGCGGTTGGCAATTGATGCGGTTGAAAATATTGAGAACTCCAAACTTCAAGTAAATTGTGAACATAATTAAAACACTTTGAAAATATGCAAGAGATTTTACTAGTACGTGGCATTGTAATCCAAGTTTATCCCACACTGCAAGCGGTGCTTAGAGAGGAAGGTCATGGTGTCCAAATTTATATACTAAGTAACATCTCAAATAAACTTAGCATGCGGTTGAGAGAAAAAAATTTACAAGCATGCGGTTTCAAAGTATAGTGCGGTTAGAAATGTGCATGCGGTTTAAGAAGTGCATGCGGTTATAAAGAAAGAATTAGCAAGTATGCAGTTCCTAAGTAAAGAGCGGTTCAGAGAGAGCATGCGGTTCTATGGTGAAAGCGGTTATGAAAATGTCATACGGTTTCAAAAGAAAAGAAAAGAAGGCATGCGGTTCTTAATCGGGAGTGCGGTTGCAAATCCCATGCGGTTTATGTTTCAAAAACCAAATTTATTAAAAAAATTTCTAAGTATGAGAAATGATTTTGAAAATCTCATGAACCAAAATATGTGAAAATTTTAACATGGCATACTGAACAAAGTGAAGTTGAAGGCATGATGAACACGAAGAACACTAAGAACGTAGATTCAACAAAAGTTCACCAAAATCAACAAACAATATGTCAAAATGATCACATTGAGCAAAAGAGATTAACAATATAACAATAAAAATTCATACTTTGCTCGTAATCACCATGAAACAAAGAAGAACATATAAATGGGTTTTCGAATGTCTAAAACTTAAAATCTAAAATCAGTGTTCAAAACATTGCTTGATCGTAAAATAAATTACATATAAAGAATCTAGCAACAAATCCGAACATAACCCAACCGAAATCATTCAAAATGATCAACTAACGAAGCAAATATGAACAAAAATCAAACAAGGGTTTTCGAAGCTTCATGGTTCATCAATGGCGGATTCAACGAAAGATTTGCGTAAAAATAAAGAGATGAAGTTGAGAAATACATACCATATCGTTGAATGGAGCTTTAGGAGCCATTGAAGATTCAAGAAATAACTTTGAAGTTTGAAGATTTTTAGAGAGAGAGAAGATGAGTTTGGTAGGAAAGTACAATGCTCAGAGAGTGACAGAGATTGAAAGGTTAAAATGTTGGTTATTGGTTTTTATTTATAGGAAGGTTTTCAAGTAAAGGACAAGTTGAAAAGACTTTTTGATTTCCCATAAAAGAAATCATTCCTCCGATTGCACCCTTTCATCTTCTTCTCTTTTGCCAATGACGGCCGACATGATGGCCTTAAATGCTAATGTTCCCTTTGCATTAAATGCATTTAAATTTTAAAATAACGTGGGAAAACATTTTGCAAAAATGCCCTTATGTCAAAAAGTGGACTCGAAATGAAATTAAAGAAACTTACCTTGGGTCCACGTGGCAGTGCGGTTGAATAGGTTCTTAAAACCGCATAGCTTCTCTAAAGCGAAGAAATATCAAAACATTGAAAATACCTGTTGTTGAGAGCGGTTTGAAGATGGAGCGGTCACAAGCATACGGCGGTTGGTATTATGAGGTTGGAAGTACGCGGTTGATCACATATGCGGTTGACCACCTGCGGTTGAAATCAATGCGGTTCAACAAAGGTGCGGTTGAAAATTCTCAAATAAGAAATACAACCTAAACTTAACACACAAGTTAGCAAATAAAAGGTAATGGAATTTATTTAAGTTCAAGCATACCCATTTCTCCTCTGAGGAAAGAAAACCTCTTGGAGTCAAGAGCCTTGGTGAGGATGTCAAAGAATCTCGATTATCTCGTCCCTACATACTCTAAATGGATATTCCTCTTCTCCACATGGTCTTTGAGGAAATGATACTTGATATCAATATGCTTGGTCTTGGAATGCATGACATGGTTGTTGGAGACTCGAAATTGTTGAAGTGTTGTCACACATGATGGGGCAATTCCCTTCATGGATTCCATAGTCCACCAACCGCCGCTTCATCCAAAGGATTTGACAAGAACAACTACCAAGAAGAATATACTCTCTCCGTGGTAGACACCGAAACCGAAGCTTGCTTCTTGTCAGCCCAAGCAACTAGTCTATTTCCAAGGAAATGACAAGTACCACTAGTGCTTTTCCGTCAATAGTACAAGCCGCATAATCTGCATCCGAATAACCTACAAGGTCGAAGTTCGAGTCTTTGGAATACCAAAGTCCAAGGTTAGTGGTTCCGTATAAATAGCGGATTATACGCTTGACCGCAATAAGATGTGCTTCTCTAGGATCCGCTTGGTAGCGAGCACATACACGTACACTAAACATGATATCGGGCCTACTAGCGCTAAGTAAAGTAATGAGCCGATCATACCTCGATATAAAGTCCGATCAACTTTCTTACCTTTGAGATCCTTATCTAGCTTATTGCCGGTGGCCATAGGAGTATCATATGCTTTAGCATTTTCTAATCCAAACTTCTTTATTAACTCCTTGGTGTATTTGGCTTGGCCGAGGAAAATACCTTTCTTCGCATTGCTTGATTTGAAGCCCGAGGAAGAATGTTAATTCTCCCATCATGCTCATCTCAAACTTGCTTTTCATTAGCTTTTCGAAACGCTTACAAAGTAACTCATTAGTAGAACCAAAAATAATATCATCAACATAAATTTGAACAAGTAAAGTATGCTCATTATATTTGGCAATAAAAAGAGTTGTATCAATTTTACCGCGTTTAAATCCTTTTTTCTAGTAAAAATTTAGAAAGAGTCTCATACCATGCCCTTGGAGCTTGCTTAAGTCCATACAAAGCTTTTGGAGTTTGTAGACATGATTGGGAAATTTGGAGTCTTCAAATCCAGGTGGTTGGGCAACATACACGGTCTCTTGCGGTTCGCCGTTGAGGAATGCACTCTTAACATCCATTTGATATAACTTGAAATGCTTGAAAGAGGCGTAGGCTAAGAAGATTCTCGATAGCTTCCAATCTTGCAACCGGAGCAAAGGTTTCATCATAATCAATTCCTTCTTCTTGCCTATATCCTTGTGCAACCAACCTTGCTTTATTCCTAGTGATGCTTCCATTCTCATCCATCTTATTCCTAAATACCCACTTAGTTCATATCACTCCTTGATCTTGAGGTCTAGGCACCAACGTCCAGCCCTTGCATCTTTCAAACTCGGTTGAGTTCTTCTTGCATAGCAACGACCCAACTGAATCTTGGAGTGCTTCATCAATCTTCTTGGGTTCAACTTGAGATAAAAGAGATGTATGCTCGTCATAATTTGATCTCCTTGTTTGAACACCGGAAAATGTATCACCAATCACATTTGTGAGGGGGTGACCGCCGACTTCACGAACCTCCGGTAAGTCCGGTTGATCGAGGTTTGTCAAGATCTTCAATTGGAACATCGTTAGATCCTTCAAATAAGTCATGAAAGGTAAGTCGACGAAGAGGTTCTATAAGCCGGATAGGGAATTCTCAATTTCTTCTTCCCTTGGGGTTGCATCCGGAGAGGGATCTTCAAAGTGCGGTTTCAAAATTGCGGTTTTGGGGAATTTCGGTTGAGGGTGCCGGATTTTGCGTTGAGGTTCAAAGGCGGTTTGAGGTTCACCGGTTCATTATGCTCAACAAAATCATCAAGAACATTTGGAGCCAAATTTGGCTCAAGGAGAGAATGCTCATCGAAAGTAACATGGACAGACTCTACTATATTTAAACTAGTTTTATTGAAAACACGAAAAGCTTTAGAATGTTTAGCATACCCAATAAAAATACCTTCGTCGGCCTTGGCTCCAAATTTACCTCTATTTTCTCTTCCGTTGTAGAGGACAAAGCATTTGCGCCCAAAGATCTTGAAGAATGCAATGTTGGGGGTTCTTCCTCGCCAAAGCTCATAGGGAGTCTTGTTATAGGTTTTGTTGATGAGGGAGCGGTTCCGAGTGAAGCATGCGGTATTGATTGCTTCACCCAAAAATACCGAGGTAGCTTCGTCGTATATCATAGTCTTTCCAAATTTCAATCAACGTCCTATTCTTCCTTTCCACAGCCCCATTTTGTTGTGGAACACCAGCTGTGGAAAAATTGTGATCAATCCCGTGGTCATCACAATACTGAGCAACACCGTTGTTCTTAAATTCTGTTCCATTATCTGATCGGACACTAACGATGTCATCTTCTTTTGAGTTTGGAGCCGTCTAAAAGTGCGGTGAGAATCTCATAACAATCATCTTTGGAAATCATCATCTCAACCCACGTATATCTTGAGTAATCATCCACCACCACTAAAGTATATCTATTTCCTCCAATACCGGCAAAGTGGTTACGGGTCCAAACAAATCTATGTGAAGCAACTTGTAAGCATCTTGAAGTTGAAGGAGCGGTCTTGTCGTGAAAGACGACGCGGATCGCTTACCAAGTTGACATGCACCGCATTTCTCCGGATGGTGGTCACCACTTTGGGTAAACCACGAACGAGGTTTTCCCTACCAATCTTTGCAAGATACTTGAAGTTCAAGTGGCTCAACCTCTTGTGCCATAGCCAACTATTTTCGCTCACATTCTTAGCTACAAAACAGAGATTAGTAATACTACATGCGTAATTTAGATCAATAATGTAAATATTACTCTTACGAATCCCCGTGAGTAGGGTGACGCCGGAAATGCTATCTTTGATAAAGCAATTTGATGACGTGAAGTTGCAAAGCATTCCTTTGTCGCAAAATTGAGAAATTGAAAGGAGGTTGTGCTTGAGTCCATCGACAAGAGAAACCTTCTCAATAGTTAGATTTCCTCTCCTTATAACACCATATCCAATGGTTTTGCCTTTGTTGTTGTCACCAAAGGTTACAGATGGACCACTTGCTTCAACGACATCTTCAAGTAATGATCTATCTCCAAATATATGTCTCTGAGTGCAAACCCACCGGCCAAGATACCATTCATTATCCTTGGAGTGACCTAGCCATGAAGCAGAGGACCCGAAATGTAAACATTAAGAACGAGGTCCCCCTTTATTCCTTGGGTCCCTGAAGTTAGCAACCCTTTACAACCCACACCTGTTTGATGTAAGGAGGTTTGCTCTTCCCCGGCATTGGATGTGAACCGCAAAAGGCATTCTCGCAGCCTTGTGACCTAAACCATCACACACCGAACATTTGTAATAGCTACAAGCTTCATGAGGTTTTACTAACTCCTTACTCTTCTTAGGAGTTGCATGCGGTTTTGGACAAGGAAGCGGTTTGGGAGGAGCAGCTCCGCCTAACATTCCAGCCGATACGAAGGGAACAAGGCTTTGGTTTGACCACGTATTTTCTCGGGAACGCTATTCCCGCTTTTGAAGGCAGGAGGAGCGGTCGAAGAAGAAGCGCGGTCGACTCGGAGTTAGCAGAACCGCCTTTTCCACCGTGGCGGTTGGAGCAGTGGATTCTTCCAATTCCATAAGCCATTTCCTCTTCAGAAGCTTCCACGTAATTCTTAGGTTTTAAACACGTAATTCTTCCCATATTGCTTTCCTTTAGGGTAGACATAATTTACTTGTCTTCCTTTACCCTTTCCTTTAGCATGCTTCCCTTGGGAATTTCTTTAGTTAGTTCCAAAAATTCCTCATCCTTTTCACTCGAGGATGCACACTTCTCCTCTTCCTCGCATCCAAACCCTAGACCATCCTTAGTTCCAGGAGGAACTTGGAAGTCCAAGATTTTATCCTTGGTGGATTGAGACTTGAGCCACGAATCAATAATCTTTTGACGATCGTCGATTTGGGTTACCAAGTCATCATTCCCGAAGTTGAAGTGCAAAGAACCTTAGTTTCAAGGATGCGGTTTTGATCGCAAGAGGAGTCATCTGTTTGATTTGGTCCTTAAGATTAGAGATTTCAGACCTCATCACAGCTTTTCTCCGTCTTGTACATATTAAGTTCATCATGAGCTAAGCTTAAGGCTTTCTTAAGATTTGAGAATTGATGGATCACCATTTCAGCCTTCCTTCAACATCTTTTCATGTTCCATGGGAGAAACCTCTTCCACCACCTTTTTCAAAATTTTCTTTGGAATAGCTTTTGAAGGTGGAGCAGCTTTAGATGAGAAAATGGGACGTGAATACGAACAATTTCCTATCTTAACGCTAGGAGTAAGTTTAATATCATCATCCAATTTATAATTTGGAAGTTTTGCAAAAACCTCCTTTTCCTCCATATCATGCAACTCAAATGATTCGTAATCCGAGTCATCGAAGCGTTCGCAACTAAGCGCAGGTTAACCTCTTCGGTTTCACCGTCACTTCCATCCTCGTAACTGCTTTCAATCCAAGTTGCTAATTCCTTGAATTCTCTTCCTCCTCAAAGCAACCATTCCCTTACGATGAGAAAATTTCGAAGGAAAAGTTTTCTTTTTCATATATTCATATTTAGGCCGTGGACACTCGGATGCAAAGTGGCCAGGTTTCCTACAGCTTGTAGCATACCAAGTCACTCTTCTTCTTTGTATCTGCAGCCCTAGAAAATGTTGCGGTGAGGTTTGCCTTTTGAAAATGATTTTGTGAAAGGTTTTGAGGATTTTCTAAATTTTTGAAATCTTTTCACAAACATGGCAAAATCATCATCATCCATCTCGATGAGTGATGAGGTTGATATGGAAGGATCGGTGGTTTGATTGGATGTGGATGGTTTCTCTTCATGTTCCACTACGCACATAGAAAGCGATTTGGTTTTCCCTTCTATCTCTTCTATATGATTTAATTTAAGTTCATAGACTCTAAGATTGGCATACAAGTTACTTAATGACCAAGTACCCAATACTTTGGAGTCTTCTAGAGAGGTAGCCTTATTTACCCATCTAGAACCTAAAGCGTATAGGAAAGTCATATTGATTTCCTTATCGGTTAAAGTTTTACCAAGAGATCTACAAGCATTAACTACCTCAACATAGCGATCGTAGGTTTGACGCAAGGTTTCGTTGGGTTTTCCGTTGAAGTTGTTGTAGGATCTTTCAACAAAGGTATAATTTGTTTTCCTTGCACTCATCATCACCTTCGAGGTAGCTCTCTATGGCATCCCACATCCGCTGCGGTTTTGAGGTACATCACTTTCTCGTAGAGTTGATACGGGGAGGGTTCCGTAAATGACGAACCTCGCCTTGCCGTCCAAGGCAACTATTCTTTTCTCTTCATCCGACCACTCATCTTTTGGCTTTTTTGACCTCTGGAGTTTCAAGCATTGGTGGTTGCATCGGTGTTAGCCTTCATTGGAATTAGAGGGCCATTGATCACGCATTCCACCAAAGATCTCATCTATGGTTTCCAAATGAATAAGCATTCGGCACTTCCAGATGTCAAAGTGGTCTTCGTCCAACATTGGAATGTGTGAATAGTTAACAAGAGAGTCATTGTCTTTGAGGTTGCCATATCGAATCGGCACACAAGCCGTTAAGCTTGAAAACAAAGGTGGTTTTAAAATGTGTTTGCTCGATACCACTTGTTGGTCCCAAAGGTGGCAACAAGGGTGAAAATACAAATAGAGGGGGTGAATAGTCATTACAAATTTTTCTCCCTTAAATAAAATTTAAACCTCTTGCTTACAAAATCCTCTTGCAGCTTGATAATAGACTACAAGTGATAGTGTAAAATGCACAATGAATATTTAGAGTTACAGGCGGTTTTGTTAGGAGAGGTTTGTAAAGCGGTTTTAAGTGAGGTTGATAAGTGAGGTTTACAAACAAGTGAGGTTTTGATACTCGTTAACTCCAAACACTATTTCACAATAATGGATATCTAAATAAAGATCAAACAGAGACAGAGATAAATAATTAGTAAGCACAAGAAATATAAATGCAGAAAGTAAGAACACAATATTTGGAGTGGTTCAATCGATAAACGATCTACGTCCACTACCAAGATGGTTAGTCTTGGATTTCTAAGAGAGATTTTATATTAAGTATTTGAGAGATTACAAAGTACAATAAAATCTTTACTATGAAGAACAAATCCAAAACTATAACCAGTGTATCTCTAATGAATAAACTATGTGTTTAAACAAGAGAGGTGTGTGTGTGAGAACAAGATCAAGGCTCTTTAAATCTAAGAGATGTAGAGCACAATGATTCTTGAATGTGTTAAGGCTTGATTTCTGGACTGGGGAATATTTCTTGAAGTATGAAGATGAAGATTCAAAGGACTAAGAATTTTCTGGGCAGAGCTTCAACTTCACATGAACACAGCAATTTCTCAATTTTTTCAAGCAATCTTCAAATGGTGAAGATTAGGGGTATTTATACCCAAGCATCCAAAAAGTAGCCGTTGGACACAGTTTGTTGAAGGACAAGACTTGATGCTTTCTTATTGGTCCACAAAGAACCACTTTTGTCCTTTGGTACAGTAGTTGCAGATAAAGCTGATAATGCTCCAGCTGCAAGCAATGAGGTTTGGACACATGTCACCTTTTCAAGATCCTTGCAGATCTTCTCTGACTTTGAATCACGTGACAAGAAAAGGTGGTTGACATTGGATATTGCTGATGTGGATCACAAAGTCAAAGAGCGGTTCACTTCAAGTCTCAATCATTGGGGGCGGTTCTGGAGTACAGGCGGTTTGACAAGTGCGGTTGGTAACTCCAGTGAGGTTGCAAAAAGGGCGGTTGATGATGAGCTGCAAAGGAGCGGTTCATCATCAAAGGGCGGTTGCAATTTAGTAGTTCAAGAGTTGTTTCAAACAAGGGATTTCACCAGGCAAATGCTAAGGGCGGTTTTGCTAGGGCGGTTCCAAAGAAGCGGTTTGAAATTTCTGAACTGCAACTCTCAATTCCAATGAGTCTTGTGCCGGCCCTTTTCAAGCCTAAATTTAACCTAATCTATAAAATGGACTTAACTAAAAAATTGAAGTCTAAGCTTCATTACATAGGGTCCTAAAGTCCTTAAAATAGACAGGAGGTTATGGTATCAATCAAATCTAATACAAAAATAGGAGGGTTAAAACATGCATACCCAACAAGATGATGCATTTACTTGCTTTCGAAGATGCACTTAGCCTACGCTTTTTGGCAGGGAAATTACGATTTATGATTTTCAATCACTTAGGATTTTTCCTATTGATTCAAGTTTTGTGCATGCTACATGAGCCCTTGGGAGATTTTTGTGGGGATGCATGGTGATGTATGTGTCTGGAGACTGTTTGGAACAGATTTTGAGCATGTGGGGGATGAGAACCCTTGATCGCGATTTAAACAGCGGTTGTTGGTGAGGTTTTGTCAGCAGTATCACATGGACCTCAATTTTGATGAGATTGGATTCGGATCCCGGGTCTCGGTTGACAGTTTCCCTCTCAATCTTGGTCATTTGAAGCTGATGCTGACAGGCTCTAGGGCGCGTTGATATGAGTGAAGCCTCTTTCATTTGGGTGAGCTGTGACTTCGGCCGAAACCTTGTTCGGAGAATGATTTGATGAAATTGCTAATGCAGGGAGAAACCCAGATCTTAAGTTCCAATGCTACGGGAAGCTGCTATGTACCAAGTTCTGAGGCTGAAAACCTAGTTGTTGATGTGACTAGACCTTTCTTGTGACTTGATAAAATTCAGGTCCAAAGGACCAGCTTGACAAAGCCCCCGGATCCTGAGTAGGCAAAGTCCAGACTTTGAAGAAGTGACTTGGCGAATCTATCTCGTAGTGAAGAACCCAATGTGGACCCGAAGATGACTATAGAAGCCCCAGCTTGAAGAGCTGATACAGGAGAACCTGGGAGAACCGCTTAGCAAGCCCCAGCGTGAAGAAATTCAGAGTAGTCTTACAGAGGAGGCACCTTAGTCAACCAGTCACTTGGACAAGACTCAGAAATGTTTACGTACAGGGGCATATCTTTTGAAAGGTGGGAATGTCTCCTGAATTTGTGTATGACACTCTCGCTTTAGGTTTGACTCTTTTGAGAGAGTATAAGCATCACAAGGTGTGGAAAAGTGTATGGAAGCCCCTGCTGACAGAAAGACAGTGTTTGGCTCTATTTCCCTATGATGAAGAGAGAGAAGACTTGTCGAGACTCTTGAAAACTTGTTTTATTCATGATAATCACAAGGCTGCTTAAAACCCTTTGTTAATGTTCGGTTTATACAACTCCTAAATCTAATATGAACAAACATTTTGATTAATCACGAGGAGAAAATCAACTGATATCGAGAATCAAGCTCGGAAGAACGGAAAGTGTATAAGGACGATCCTTGATGAGGCCGGATTTTTTTTTTTTGAGATTTGTTTGTGGTTTCGACCGGACCATTTCTGGTTGCCTACGTTCCCTCCATTATGAAGAGCTCAGGTCGCCGTAGTTCGGGCTTATCCCGAAGGAAAAGAGAACGAATGTTGAAATTCGAGGATCTGAGGACCTTTGGGGATTTTGAGGATTTGGACGATTGAATAACATATCCCCTTAGAGTGTCCATGAAAGACACGGATGCGAAGCCCCAGTGGGACATCCACGACAAGTGTTTGTGGAGTAGAAATGAATTATGCTCACATCAAATTTGAATTTGCACAATCTTTGATCGATGATTTTGAACCAAGATGAATTAGATTCCGATTTTAAGCAAGCAATGAAGCATTAATTTGATTTAGATCTTGAAGATTTTACGATGAAATTGCTATCCGATAGGAATTGCAGCTGGGTTTCCGGGCTTCGATCGGCCATCGGGTGATTTGGGGAATTATGACCTCTTGAGATGAGAGGTCGGCTAGGCCTTTTACTGACTGAACCTCTAAAGATGAGAGGTTGGATTGCAGGGATGTGTTTGGAATTTCTAAGGTAAGGGAATTGATTGCCTCTAAGAATGAGAGGTCAGATTTTGACTTGGCCAAGGGCAAGGGTAATGGTAATGGGAGTATCCTCTAAAATTGGGAGGATGGCTTGGGATTGGTTTAAGGTAATGATAAGAGGAAGTCCAAGCTATCGAGAACTTTTGTGAACTTGCGAGAATTCGGGCTCCCTTTTTTTTATTGAAGGGCCCCCTTTTTTTTTCTTTTTCTTTTTCTTTCTTTTCTTCTTTTTTTTTGTTTTTTGTTTTTTTGGAAGGCTTCCCGAGGAGCTTGGAATTATATCCTTCTTTTGAGAATTCGGAAGGCCTCTTTGAGGAGTTGAGGATTATCTTTCCTTCCTTCACAACTTGAACATTTTATGCATTGCCGATTCTCGAAGCTAACTTCTTTGGCGTCGTTTGGACTTCTCTCAATAAGGAGCAAAGGTGATGGCTAAACAGAGTTTCAAAACATGCCGATCTTGAAATGAAAGGATATTGTTTGGTGAGGGTAGGGTAATGGCTTTCCTATGGGTGAAAGGCTTCAACCGCAATCCCTACCGGATGACCTAAACGAGGTTAAGGCTTCATTGTTTGCTTAAGCTTACTTGAGAAAAGATTCGTGCAAATTCATCGAGCAGCGAGATGATGATGATGAGGAAAGAGATGTGAGCATATGAGATGCAAGATGGGGAGTTGGTAAGCCCCAATTTGAGAAGGACATCAATTGATTTTCTCACTTCCGATTAATTTAAATATTAATTATTTCGAAGAATTAGTGGTTGAGCAGCACAAGTGATCATCTAGGATAAAACCATTTCAATTAAGTGTAACATGGGTGTGCAAGTGATGTCTCGAGTCTAGCAAGAAGAGAAAAAAGACTTATATTAAAAGCTAGGCATTTAACTACTGTGTCTAAAATGGACTACAACGACAAATGTCCAGGAAGGACTTAGGTGACAGGGAAGTACTAGAACCTACGAAGGTTGACTAAAAGACTAATTTAGAGATAGGTAGCCCCTAATCTAAATTTGCTCTTTCTTTGTTGGATCATGCATCTACTCTTCGACGCCGGAGATGGGAGCTATTGCAGATCTTTCCATCAGGATTTCTTTGGCAATCTCTTGCTTAATCCATCCACTTTCATCGCCTGCGATGGCTGATTCACCGACCTCACAAAGGGGTGAGTCAAATTCCATTATGCCTACAAGTATTGAATCACCAAACTCGATCATGTTGACACTCATGTTGTTAGGGAGCGGGTTATTGATAGTATTAGGCCCTTCAGGCATCTCTAACCTCCCTTGCTCAATCAAACCTTGGATGGCCTTTTTCAGTGGGGACGCAATCATCCGTCAGTGCCCATGGTACCGATGAAAGGCACAATGCTTGGAGGTATCCAAAGGAGCGTTGGGGTTTCTTGGTGATAATTATCCAAAGGCCGGAGCAAACCTTCTTTTACCAATCCTCTAAAGATATCACTTAAAGGCATCCCAAGGTTTCTCAAGCCTTGGAGCCGAGATCTGGATGCATCAGTCTCTTGGGAACAAAGGAAGTGGCATTGTTACGCCCCGTCCCGCGTAGCCGATTGCCTCTTGCCTTTAGCGGGAGCGAGAGCGATGTTGGAGGGAGGAGCTCGATATCCGTAGGCGGGTGCGGCAATGCTGCCGATTGTAAGCCTTTTCAAACTTAGCCCCGGAATTAACCATTGCACGCAAGTCGGCCGTAGGGGAAGTGGCCGAGGAAGCTCTCGGATGCGGCTTCAAGCATGACCGAAAGATGTCCTAAGCTCCTCGTCGAGAGGAGGAATGGCCATTTCACCGAGCTTTAAGTTCCACCTCTTATAGAAATCCCCAATATTCTCATTAGGCGCCGCATCGTTGTTTGCGGAGTCAACTCTGTTTGTCTCCCATTCCAAGTTGGCTTTATACTTATCTCGTGAAAGTACCGGTAATCCGTTCCCAGTATCCCTAGCTTCAGCCGCAATCGAAAAACCATTTCAAAGCCCCTGACTTCAAAGAGAGACTAAAGTAATCGGCCAACTGCTGGTTTGTGCATCCCTTAGCCTTCATTGCCAAAGTATAGGTGTCCAAGTGAGTTTTAGGGCATGCACTCCCGTCAAACAATTCCAGAGTGGGCATCACAAACTTGTGAGGCAGGGGGATAATCGAGTCGGGATCTCGTAGGCCGAAGAGCGGTGTTCTTTGCGGTCAATTCAGCAATCTGTGCTTTCATTTCCTTGTGTTGCTCCATAAACCAAGCCAATTGGGGATCCAGAGGTGGAGCGGGAATTCCTGAGCCGATATTTGAGCTAGGAAGAGGACTAGCTGTTGGTGGTGCATTGGTGGAAGGAATACCATATTCCGGAGCATAGGTGAAAACTCGTCCTTGGCCCAAATTACCCCTGGGGAGTGTAGGTAGGAGTCGGGCAAAAGGATAGAACCCGGCGACTTCTTTGTTGGCTTCCAATCGGCGAGAAGATGGAGGCAGATTGAGGTAGCCGGATGGCTTGGATTTTGGAGTGAGGCCCATAAGTAGGCTTAAGTGCGAGGTGCTTGTCCCCTGGGTGTTGAATTGCATGGCTGGTTGTGGCGAGGATGTATAACCGAGAGGATACTGTGGTCCTGGTGATTCTGATGAAACCGGGATGGAGGTTTGGTAACCCATCGAACCCCGAGTGATAAATGGATTTGTGAAAGCCGTGAGGAGCAACTGAACCAAGCACCATTACGAGGAGGGGCTCCCGACCGTGGCCCGTAACTGCATCGTGGCGGCATTCCAAACCGTGGTTGTGAAGGTCCGGATTGATCGGTTCCGAACTGCGGTGGGATTCCAATCTGTTTGTGGCATTCCGAGGTATCCCCAACCGTGAGAGGACATTCCGTGCGACTTTGCCCCCACCGAGGAGCCGAGAACCGATTCGTCCCATCAGCCGCAGGATCCAGTGGTCCGACCCAGATTGAGGAGCATGGGTTACAGTAGCACCGAAAGAGGTTGGTAGTGGCATCTTTGGAGCGATCGGGCGACGAAGATTAGGATTGGAGTCTTCCTCTTCTTCCACGGTGAAGGTGCCATCGGGGTTAAGGCTAGCGGCCAGACCATGGCTCTTAATAGCCTCCATAAGGCTATTCACAGTGCTTCCTGTCGCACTTTCATCTCGTTCGCTAACCGATTCCCTTTGCGGTTCGCGAGGAGTCCGGGAGGCGGAGTGACGTTGTCCCCCTCGTTACCGGTGATGCGGACATTCGAAACCCGGAGTTGAAGCAAGCGGTGAAGCCGACGATGCGCTTGACTCTTCCCAACCGATCAAACGGTGACCCGGTGCCCGAAACCAAGCTTTGTGCGGAGGCTGCGGGGAAAGACACGAGGGTTCGAATGGTGGGATTTGAAGGAAGGTAGGTGTTTGGGCTTAAGGCTCACGCAACATGCGGTTATTTGTTCATGTTTACTTAAAACACGCTTTATTAACCTAATCGGTTGGAAAAGATTGCTCTTCTTTTTGCAAACTACTCGATTCCTGGATCAGTGGGCCCCGTCACTACGTCTATAAGCCCCTCGTATTCCACCCGTATTTCGACCTCCCAGGGTGGACAGCCGGGCGAGGGTCCTATAGGGCAAGCGGATCCCACCGACCGAAAGAAAACGATCCTAGAAGTCCGGCGGGTAATCGAGTCTTAACGAGCATTCGATGTAAATTACGGACAAAGGCGACGTCAAAGTCAAGATCACGTCCGAGGGCTCGACAAAAAGCTCGGCATGATTTGGACCGGTAAATGTCCACGATTGACTTTGACTTGTCGTCGGTTAGGCCGTAATTAGGCATGGAATAACCGTTAATCCTTGATGACTCGGTGTCATGCCGGGAGTCAGATGTATAATTTGTGCCGTTAGAGCCAAAGTCAAGGCGCCGGTCAATATCTTGGTCAAAGTCTGCGGCGGAAAACCGGCATGACTTCGATCGATTAGGGACCCGAAGATATTGAGTCGGTATGCCGACAAAGGCTTGAAAGGAAAGGGCTATACACAGACAGGGCATGACACAGACCAGACTAAAAACCAACCGGGTCTCGGACAAAAGTGTGTCACGGACAAGTGCATGATCGACACGAGGCTCCATGGGATGTTTGGGTAGTCCTGTGCTTGCACCGAGAGGCGTAATAAGACCAAACGGGCCGCGACAAGGATTTCCCCGGGTAAGGGACGTAGTGTGCAGTGTACGGTCACGTGCGCGTAGTGTGCAAGCAGTCTATCTTCTCTTTCTGAGTAAAATAGAAATTTTTCATGTGTCTTAAAAAGCATGATGCATGATTTTTTGAAAATTTTCTTTTTTTTTTGAAACTTTTTTTTTTTTTGAATTTTTTTGATTTTTTTTTTTTGAAAGTAAATGCACACATAAGCACATAAACACAAAAATTCCAACGGTTAGGGACATAATTCCGACAGTCAAAATTTTGACCTTTTTCGAGGCGTCCAAAACAACACGAAAATGTGCAAAAATCAACACACACAACAAATGATTTTTAATGCCGGGACGGAAGCTTGACCCTCAAAAGCTTTTTTTTTGAAAACAATGATACCGGTACGTGGGATTGTTAAACCACAATTTATCCCCGACTCGTGTTAGGAGGCGATAACGGGAAGTTTAATGGTTTCCACCAATATACCAAATATCATTTTTTTTTAGAAAAAGCTTATTAATCCCCAGCGGAGTCGCCACTGTGATGTACCCGATTTTTTTTTTAAATCAAACGGAGTCGCCACGCCATTTTTGTTTTGAGGGCCAAAACTTTGAAAAATGCCTGAGATCAGAAATTTGGGTTCGGAGGTCACGTTACGCGCCGGGAAGGACGTTAGTGTGCACCCGGCGCGCCTCGAAAAACGAGTCTTCCAAACATTTGAAATCCTTTTGTTGTGTGTGTGTGTGTGTGTGTTTTGACCAAAATAATTTGAAACTGAGAAAAGCAAAAATTGGGATCTCTTTTGAAGACTTTAAACTGATCCCATGATTTTTTGGATGATTTTTGGTTTGAAATTTGGTACTCAAAAGACCTTTTGAAGTTGGAAATTATTTCTGCCAGAATGAAAAAGGCAGTTGACCCTTGACTTTGAAATGTACCTTAGGGCTTCAAAAACTCAGAATATGGGAAAAGTCCGAGAATAAAAGTTGCTTAGAACACCTTAAATAGGGTTTCTGCAAAGGATCTTTCCATTTTGGGGGTGATTTGAGGGGCCAAAACCTTCTGGAAATCTCAGATATGAAATCTGGATTTCCAGAAACTGATGAACTGACCTTTAAAAGAAAATTTGAAAAAGGGAGTTTTACTCACACAAAAAATAAAATAAAAATATGTCTGGAAAGCTCTGGATGTTGGATACAAAAAGTATTTTGTAGTCAACACCCAATTCCAAGTTTTACTGGGTCCAAAAAAATAGGAAAATGGACTGAGGTCTCAGAACAATGCTACTGGACAGCAAGATGTTCTTGAGGGAAAATGTGATTTTTGGGGGATTTGCATCTATGTTCACCCCATTTTCATCCCTATACTTGATACCACTACTTTTTGTTAAGTGGTTATCATATTCAAGTCATCCTTGGGGAATTTATGGGGTTTAAACATGTCCTTTGGAAAGGGAAAGGGGATATTTTGTAGAAATGAAATTAAAGAGACAAATCAACTAGAGATTTAAAATGTGGACCATTTGAGATGGTCATTCATGAAGATGAACTTCAAGATGACCATATTGGGTCAAAACTTAAGTTAAACTAGACATCAAGTAGATCCAAGTAAGAAGAACAAGATGAACAAGAAGTTAAAAGAGGATTTTAGGGTTTTGAGAAGGAGGGCTTTACCAATGGTGACACCCTATCTTCCTAGGCTTGGAATTTGACTTGAGGAGTATCAAGATTTGGTGTTTGACTTGAGGAGTATCAAGATTTGGTGTTTTGGAGTTGTGTTTGGGTGGATTCAAGGCTTGAATGTGTTTAGGGTTTGATGATAGAGTTGATCAAAGAGAAAACAAGTAGATAACACTTAAGTCCTCTATGTTTTCTCCCTAATCTTCCTCTTGAGTAGTGTTTTAAGCTTGAGCTTGGTGTGTTTAAGAGTGATATGAGAATGGTTGAAGTGAAATTGGGAAAGGTTCAAGAGAAAATGGTGGCAATCTAAGGATTCCCACTGTTTTCTCTCTATTTTTCGCCAAAATGCAGCTTCTGTGTGTAAAATGTGTTGTGTAAACTGAGAGAGGAGGGTTCAATTTATAGCCCTCAGAAATTGACAAACATGTCCGCGCGGATAGGATTGTAAACGTGCACTGTTCATTAAATGCAGCTCCAGGCTTTGGACAGGAAGAATAATCTTTTGAAAATTCAAACTGGTTATGTTTTTCAACTTACCAGATTGGGTTTTTTTCAATTTCTTTTGCTTTTTTAGATTCTTTTGTAGGTTTAACCTTAAATAACAATGCCCACTTTGCCCTTGCTTGGTTAGAAAAGTTAGGAATGTTAGGAATTGTTAGAAATGTTATAACTTTCGTTAATTTTCTAGCGAAAATACTAACAAGCTCAAATTGGAGCACTTACACAAGGGCTCATCAGTAAAAGGCAGACCAGTAATAACAGTAAAATCATACGGCGTGACGGTCGCCTCGCCCCAAGAGAAATGAAAAGAATGGGTAGTCTCCCACCAGAATTCTCTGAATGCCTTTACCAGCCCAATACTCCTCTGTGTGCCTCCAACAACCTTAGCCATCTCAAAGAACTGCCCCAACCCAGCAGCATATACCAAGCCTTTTGGCGAGTGAGTAAGCTCCTGACTACCGGGTAGCAAATCCCACAACCGGCCAACGACCTCCGGAGAGCCCCGGGTACGCAAATCCTACAGGTAAACACAGCGCAGGTATGAATATCCCAAATTTACTTGTCGAATCAATTGCATGTTTCAATTCCAAGCAAAACTAGGGTTTGAATATTTTAAGCATACATTTACAATTGATAAGAAAACTCAGAGCATGCAATAATTTTGAGCCCAAACAGAGAAAGCAAAATAAGTCATTTTCCGAAAAAATATAACTTTTCTCATCGCATCAAAAAGCAAGGGTTACAAAGTTTACCTTTATTTTATTCCCCGGTGCCGAAGTATGTTCTTTCAGATGAGGGTAGAAGTCTCCCCTAACAGTTTGAGGGACAAAAGGCCTTTGATTCCTCAAGGCATTCTTTCGTCGTGCGGCTAACTGGGCTTGGGTTGGAGCATTTTTGGTGGGTCGGCGCCTAGGGGGCATTTTTGATGAACCAAGACTGAAATCAAGCCCTAGAATCAGTCGGCAGTGATTGAAGGCGAGCAAAATGGTGTTCCTCTCTCGCCGGACCGTCCACCTCCCTCTAACAATGTATTTCAAAATGAGGACTGTTCACCCTTTTAAAAGACTGATCAATGACCTTAAATGGTCGTGCGACACAACGTTCCTCCAAAGCCAAAATTCCAAAAATGCCCCTGTACTCTGATGATTTACCAATTTTGACCCCGTATGGCATATGTTGTTTTACCCCCGCAGGTACAATAATCAATTGAGTCCCGAAGACTGGCCCTCCGACTAAACTGGAGAAGAAAGGAAAAAGCAAAGAGGCATATGTATCCGTGACAGCCCTCAAGAAGAGCTCAGCAATACCAGCAGCCCCACAATCTCAAGAAAAGCAGCCAATCCCCCGGAAAACAGAATTCCCGGATTGACGAACAAATTCCCAGAGAACAGTAGCCTCGAGGCACAGGAAAGAAGCAGAGTCCCCCCAGCTCTCCAAGGAAAGCTAAGGACATAAAAGAAAAGCGGCAATCAAGCAAAGACCGTCCAACAGCAAAACCAATAACAGAGAAGAAAGGATTAGCATAAGACCCCCTGGCAGCTACATTCATCAACAAAGCAAAAGAGGTGGTATGAGTCCCTTTGGCATCCACAAAGAGCAAAGAAGCGAGAAAGAAGTAGCATGAGTCCCCTGGCAGCTACACCTATCCCCAGTGAAGCGGCAGCAGAAATAGTATAAGACCCCTGGCAACTACCCTGCACCGATATAGTGCTATGAGTCCCTTTGGCATCCACAAGACATAACAGAAAAACGGAGATAGCGTGAGTCCCCTGGCAGCTATACTTATCAGAACAGAACAGAAAGTGGAGATAGCATGAGTCCCCTGGCAGCTATACTTAGCAGCAACAAAGAGCAGAGCAGAAGAAGTAGCGTGAGACCCTTGGCAGCTACATGTATCCCCAACAGAGCAGAAAAGAGATAGCGTGAGACCCCAGCGGTATACTCATCCCCCAGGAAAGAAGAAGAAGAAGTGGTATGAGACCCTCCGGCATCCACGAAGAGAAGCAGCAGTAGTGTGAGACCCTCCGGCAACTACCCTGCAAAAGAGAAGTGGAATGAGACCCTCCGGCATCCACGAGAAGAAGCAGCAATAGTGTGAGACCCTCCGACAACTATCCTGCATGAGAGAAGTGGTATGAGACCCCTGGCATCCACAAAAGACCCGTTGTAGCATGAGACCCTCCGGCAGCTACAACTCGTCAACAGCGATAGCGTAATACCCCGGCTGGCTACTCGCGAAAAGTACCGGTTGCGGCATGAGACCCTCGGCGGCTCTGACAACCTGGTGAGAAAGAAAGCAACTACCCGATCCCTCGAAAAACCACGGAGTAAGCACAACAAAGGTATGAAGATACGTCTCTACCCCTTTCCTTGCTTATGATTTTGATTTGGTAATTCCGAACTACGATTTGGCTTGATTCCCTTGTTCAAAGGATACGTAGGAATCCTTTCTCAGAAAGGTCCAGCCATCTTTCCCCTTTTTACCCTTCTAGCCACTACAAGAAACAGGCTTATTTACGGCGGTTAAAATCCGCCGTAAATACTACGCGCCCCGCCGTATATAGTATTTACGGCGGACTAGCCGCCGTAAATAGACCCCCGTATAAATCATCGCCGTATATACTATATACGGCGGGACAACCGCCGTATATACTATATACGGCGGATATACCACCGCCGTATATAAATAAAATACATACGTATAATATGGCGTATTTGAGTGATCTTTATACGGCGGAATGTGTAACCGCCGTAAATAATAGACGAGTCGTCCGCTCCGTAACGAGTCGTCCCAGTTGCACCCCCACCAGGTTCCCTCGTCCAAACGAGTCGTCCATGGACATTTTATACGACGGTTACTATATCCGCCGTAAATAACTAAATAGGGACGACTCGTCCACCATGGCACGAGTCGTCCCATTTACGCCCCCCTCTTTGGTCCCCTCGTCCCCCCTTTGGGCACGAGTCGTCCCTAGGTTTATACGGCGGATTTAGTCACCGCCGTAAATAAGCCTAATTTTTTTTTTCCCCAGCTTGTATAATTCATTTTCCACAAAAATACGTTCACAAAAACCAAATTCAACCTGTACACACACAATATAACCAAAAATACACAAATGCAATCAATATTTACAATCTACATATTAACACAATTAATGTTGAATGTATCCAGACATAATAACCATTATACAAAAAAGTTATTAGTTGTTGAATGTATCCAAAATACACAATGTCTAAAATCCACAACACCTATTCATTACCGTCATTTCCACGTCGTTCCATCCAACAACGTTTTAATTCATCAATTTGTTGTTGTAACTTAAGGCGTTCCTCCTCATTTTGTCGGCGTTCCTCCTGAAGTTGTCTTTCAAAATCTTGCTCGACCCCGCCACCGCCTCCGATCTGGTATGCGAGAAGGTTGGGATTTACCAAACACCTTAGTTTTGTTCGGACCGCCTCCCATACATCGAACTCTCCCATGGTCATCGAGCCAAACATACCAACAAAAATATTTTCACGCGCCGCGGAGAGTCATGTTGCTCCTACAGCGGCTCCTCAACCGCATCATTAAGCGTTATTTAACAAAAACAACATGTTCAATATAAATGTTTTAACTTTAATTAATATTATGAAAATGAAGTTAGAAATGAAAAAAGTATTCTATAGAATAACAAAGCTGAAACGAGAAAAGGTTGAAACTTTAACTTACAATCATTTGAGTGGTTTCTTGATCTGCGGGTGTTTTGCCGTGCGCGTATGTATGAAACGCTTAAGCGATCGGTTGGTAAACCCTTGTCGCCTCTCTACAATTTATAATAGAATCATTTGACCAAAAAAATATATTTATATACGATACAAAAAGAAACATTAATTGAATTGACAGCGAGAACTAAATTGAACGATGACAAACCTCTTTGATGACTTTGGAATGGGGACGTTTTTCCGGTCCTATTCGAGCACGATTGTTTTTCTCGATTCAATTTATTTGTTTCTGATATTTCCTGGAAAAAAAAAAGATAATATTAGTATTAATTTGACTACTTATATAAGACATTCACGATAATAGATTGAGATTAATTTGAAATATACCCGAGCCTTGGGCGTACCCCACATCGCAACAAGTGCAGCCCATTGATCCGCAACGCACCCACGGGGTGGGTGAGCCAATGCGTCTTGGTCGGATTCATACATCTTATAATCTTGTTTCAAGCGAGTAATAATATTCATAAGCGAGTCAATATTCATAACAAAGTCATAAGCGAGGTAATATTCATAAGCGAGTAATACTTATTATATGCTTGTCTCACATTGTATTTCCGGTCACGCCACGCTTTAGCGAGAGAAAGAGCCATAACCGGAAATACTCCGGAGGAGCATTTGTATTTTCCTATATACACAATTCAACAAAGAAAAAAAAAACAATTGTTAGAGAATCATAAGACTTTTGACTACGTACTAGAGATTTATGTAAGAAATATGGATTACAACTTACCAGAACGTCATTCCATACGTTATTTATGCACTCGTGGTCCATCTGAGACCACTCTCTAGTTAATGGGAAATGTTCCCCATTTTTAGCAAAAATTCCTATACGAGTAGCTAATTGTGCCATTTCCCCACCAAGCTGGTTGACCATAATTATTCCATATTATGATCAATCTCTCTTTACCCCATTTGGCGGTTGGTTTTGCCAACCCTCTTCCTTTAGGGTTAGAGCCACGACACAGTAATAAATTTTTCTTTGGCGGCATATCTGTCATATGACAATTCAATTATAGTACAAAAATTGGATAAACCAAGTAAAGGACCCAAAAAAACAGTCTTATAATATATGTATAAGACCTATAAATTTATTATAGGTCTTATGTATCATGTATAAGACCTATAAAATGCCTAGAAACAACAACAGCAACAACAACAACAACAACAACAGCAACAGAAACATGACATACTCAGTAACATGACATACGTTTATCCTATGAATGAACTAATAAGCCAACAAAATATTACTACACTTGGAAATATTCAAAGATAAAAGTTGACATAACATGTGATATTACATGATCATCATAAAAAGCATAAAGCATGAACATGGAAAGAGTTATATAAGGATTATGATAATTTGAGGGCATAATCCATACTCAGTAAGTGATCTACCTTATGAAACACAAATGATTCCTATACATTAAGGACCATGGACTGCTTTAAATGATTTATCCCTGTAGTTGAATGTTCATGTGCACCAAATGCATATTCTACCCCATGAACTGCCAAAACATATAATGACAATCACTTTTATTAGATGATAATGGGAGAATTTCTCTGCATATTAAAAAAAAATGAATGCAAAACTTACTCAAACATGTTTATTGGCTACCGAAGAATAATACTTGGGGAAAAAGCAGCCAAAGCTTTCGTTATAAAATACATATAATGCCAATCACAATTTATTAGATGATAATTGGAGAATATCTCCGTAGATTAAAAAATGAATACAAAACATAATCGAACATGTCTCCATTGGCTACCAAAAAATAATACTCGATATAACACTTCATTAGATCCATAACAACAATGTTTTTTTTAAACAACAAAATATTATGAGATTTCAAACAAGTACTTAGTTAACCAACAAAATATTATGAGATTTCAAATATCTTTAGTGTCATTAAAATACACTATGTGATCATATGAATACAATAGAATGAAGTATAAATCTTGATCCAAGCAAGATACGAACTGAAGAATATTTGTTATAGTTTCGGGAGCAAAAGAACCTAATCTCTAGCGTGAGTAGTTTTGATTTCATCATTTGAGAAAAGTGCAGCCGAGAAACAAAAAGATGTATGCTACCAATGAAGTCAGAAGCTCAAGTGCCTAAGTTGGTTGTAATAACGTTGCAGGAGTAAGGGAAAAGAGCATGGCATAATAAAATAGTACAACATAGCATATATGGTGTATACCTCAGATAGAATTTCACCTTCGTAACCAACACCCACAAATTTTAACTCTTAGGCCTTGGAGAGAATGGATCCTTTCGACACAAGTAGTGATAATCGGTTTAAGAGAACAAAGCGCATCTTGTATAGTTTAAAGACAAATATAGTTGTAGGACATGATCTTTAACATGATACGTCATAGAGATTGAATAAAGCACTACTGAGAAAATTACGGATACATTATCATGATGATGTTTAGCATCATAACATTTGAAGACATAAAACTGCATAATTACACCATAGTTATTATACATTGAGTAGTCAATTCATTTTCTTGTTATATAAATATGTGTACACACACTAAATCAATTTGTTGATGAGCTTTATCAAAGTCTTCCAAATTATATATGCACTATAGTTAGTATCTACCCACTCTTACAGAGTTTCAAGAGTTTCTGTTGAAAAGAAATATCTTCTTTATACTTCAATAAAAATAAAATGCAGGCAGGAGAAAATAAAGAAATTGATGGTATGGACATAAAATTAAAGATACAATAGACTTGTACCTAAAATGTCGGCAAAGGCCAAAGAGTCGACCAAATAAACGCTAGTCTGGTAGAATTCATGATATTCAATGGCTTAAGAAAAGTATGAACGCGGGTTGTGGACACATTTGTTATATGTCACATTTAACAAAAAACAAATACCAAATCGGTGGGGAAGCGGGGCAGGGGGAACAACAACAACAAGGAACAACAACAACAACAACACTATAGGGCAAGCCTTGCTTGATACAAAAAAAGTATAAAATAGTACGGGGGGGGGGGCTGGGGCTCCCGCGGGTACCAAATCGGTGGGGAAGCGAGGCGGGGACATCCCAAAGTAAAAGGAGTACCTGGAGAAGCAGATGACAGAGGTAGAAAGTAAAAGCTGCTGCAACAAGATCCTGTAGGAAATAAGAGTTTGATCAAAAGAAGCAGAACAAATACATATTACAATTAACAATATTAATATTCAATTCAACCATACAAAATAACAAGTTTGATTGAAATATGAAACATAAGTAATAACATTGTCTTAGTAATAGTAAGCAAATAAGATCTAAACAAATACATATTACAATTAACAATATTAATATTCAACCATACAAAATAACAAGTTTGATTGAAACATGAAACATTAATAATAACATCACAATAATAACATCACTGATGAGAGAGCCGGGAGGTTTGTCCACGATAGTAGGTCGACGGGAAGAACGCCTCTGTGCACGAGCGGTGGCTCTCGAATGCATCGTAGTCAAATAATTCTCTCGAAGCGGCTCGTAACTCGGGGCTCTGCATGCATCGCCCAAGCTTCCAGTGCGTATCTGGGCTCCCAAAATGGCGGTTTCATCTTCCAACCCCTCAAAACGATCTTGCACCTCCCCATCTAGCATCCTCTAAAGTCCGTCGACTGTTCCCGAGCGATAACCTCCCCCATCTAGCATCCTCCAAAGCATGTCGGCTCTGCTCCCGAGCGATCCTTGATCGCTCCCTGCTCCTCCAAAAATGCCCTCATGGTATCCCATTTGATCAAAAGAACCCTGCGCTCTGGTTCTCCTCTCCTCACGACCACCCTGTCTCTCTGATCCTCCTCTTCCTGCTCCTCATCATCCTCCTCATCAACGGGATCCATTTGATCATCAACACCGGGCATACGCCAATGCACGGCTTGTTCACCACTCGGAAACGTGGCCCTACCATGCAACGGACCGTCCTCACAGGAGTACCATATTCAAACAATAAAGACACATTAATGCAGCCGCCCTCCGGTCCCTCACAAACTTGTCATGCTTTGCACTAGCCAGTCTACAGAATAAAAACTTCGTGCCCCCATCAATCTCATCGCCTCGGGTTTTGGTTCACCCACACAAGCTTGAGCAATCAATGTGATCATCCCCCTATTGATATGTTTCCCTTTTTGGTAAGGGCAAATGCCTCACATCTCCGAACAAAAATATCAACCCAATCGGGAATCACTGAAAACTCCTCAACCACATTCGCAAAAGGTTTACCATAGCCACATTCAATTGAGCGGGCTCTCCGTTTGCCAACCAAGACATAGATAGACCTCTGTAAAATAATTTCCAAGCCGGGTGAGAAAGAGAGGAAGCCACTAAGGTATTTTTTTTTGTGGCAATCCTGTGAGCTCAGAAAAGAAAAACAAGCCCCCCCATCAGACTCGACCCAGTTTCCTCTCGGCTGATCAACCCCAAAGATTTGCCTCAACTCATCATAATCCACTCGATAGGCTTCATCATTCATATGAAACCGAATAGTATTTTCTTGTGACCCCTGGCCTACCTCCAAAGTTGAAAGGAACTCAAGTGAATATCTCAAATACGTAGATGGAGTCTTCCCCAGGAAATTACCTAACCCGGCTTGCGTCATCAATTCTGTTACTAACGTCTCTAAACCCAAATCCCTCAACACCGGCAAATGAAGGAAAGTGGTGACTTGAAATTTCCTACCCTCCAAATTCCGCCATTTTTTTCTTTTGAGCGGCGGTCAATTGGGTCAATCCCATATACGGCGTCAATGATGCATTAGGGGAAGTGGGATCATTTGGGACTACGGGCGGCGGGTTTTGTCTACCCCTCTTGTTGCTACCCCCTCTAACGTCTCTCTCCTTAGGAGGCATATTTTCAACACAAAAACCACCTATACATAAGACGGAGAGACACAAATTTTAGTAATAACATTGTCTTAGTAAATAGTAAGCAAATAAGACCTAAACAAATACATATTATATAGAAGTAACAATATTAATATTCAACCATACAAAAATAACAAGTTTGATTGAAACATGAAACTTAAGTAATAACATTGTCTTAGTAAATAGTAAGCAAATAAGATCTAAACAAATACTACTCAAACTAATCATCATCATTATCGGCCATATCAACATCATCATTATCGGCCATATCAACATCTAGGTCATTGATATTAGTAGTTTCAATCTCGACCCCATCAACTCCCTCTCGCACCCACGATGTTTCTTCGTTAGCAACATTTTCATCCAGTTTTGTGAGCAAAATGGTACCAATTGTGGAATCGAATGCGCAACTTGTTTATCATCATTTGAATATATGTCAAAACTATCTCTTGGTGTAATCCTCATCACAACTTTCCAATCACTTTCTATAGGATCTTTAACATACCAAACTTGCTCAGCTTGAGATGCTAATATGAATGGTTCATCACCAACTCGATTATCCTTATACAACTTGTGATTGAAGTTTACAAGAGTAAATTTTTGCTCATCTTCCATCTTGCCTGTCCGGTTATCAACCCAATCACATTTAAACAATACAAATCTTATTGAGTTGCTATAACGAATTTCAAGGATCTCAATCAACTCCCCGTAGAAGTTAACATCCCCTACAATGGGATTATTATCCTTTCGGCTTGCAAAACTTGTCACACTTGCATTCTGCATGACTCCACTATTTTGAGTTTTCCTCCGTCTATCGACATCCTTCACTCGAAATCGAAAACCATTTATTATGTAAGACTTATACCGCCTCGCATCCATATGAGGACCCAATGCAAGACTCGTAATTCTTTCGGGCACTACATCTTTCGTCGTGCATACCTTTTATAAAAAACAAAATTTAATAAGAAAATATTTAAAACGATAAATTGAAACTATTATATGAAGGTGGTTTCATACTTACATAATCCTTAAACCAGACTAACAAACTTATCATTATGTTCTTTCTCTATAAGATGTCGTTGATTACGAGGTAATGTCTCCCTCAAATGTACACGATGCATTACGAGCGGTCGAAAATATGAATTAAGTATTAATTTGAAATATAAAAGATATAAGGAATGTAAGCCTCATGTAAGGAATCACTTACTCTAGGTATTGTTCAACATCTTCGGTATTGAAAAGCACATATCTATGCGCTTGTACTCGTGTGATGTAATCAAGGGTAATTACCTCTTCTTTTCCTACAAAGCGGCCTAACTCATCACCTTCATCATCATTTCTTCTAGGACGATTGGACTTTGTCTCAATGTCATCCAAATATTGCGTACAAAAAGTCATGCATTCTTCACCACAATTGCCTTAGCTATGGAGGCCTCGGGATGGGCTCGATTTCGAACATATAATTTTAATGTAAGTAGAAACCTACAAAAACATTTACTTATGCTAAAGCGGATGTAAAAAGAAATTTAACTTTTTCAAAGTAAATTTAATATGGATGTACCTCTCTATCGGATACATCCAGCTGAAATTGTATTGGGCACATACGCTAGCAAGGCCTCCTCGGCTAAATGCACCGGCAAGTGCTCCATAACATCAAAGAAAGGCGGTGGGAATATTTTCTCGAGAGCACATAGTGTGACGGCCATCCGATCTTGTATCTTTTCGAGATCGGAAGTGTATTCACCTTTGAGGATAATTGCCTAAAGAAATTTGCCAACTCAATGATGGCTTTTACAACGAAGTAGGCAACGCTTTTCGAACGCTAAAGGGAGTAGTTGTTGGAGCAAAATATGACTATCATGGCTCTTAAGACCCCAAATAGCTCTTTCCTCTAGATGTACACAACGAGATATGTTTGACGAGTAGCCATCGGGGACTTTGACTCCCTTTAGAACTTTCAAGAATGTGTCTTTATGCTTCTTACTCATTGTAAACTGAGCCAGAGGCATAATATCTTTGCCGGATGGAAGCTTTTGTAGATGCAATGGTTTCCGAATGTTCATCTCTTTTAGGTCTTTTCTTGCTTTATCATTATCTTTTGATTTCCCGCAGTACCTAGCAAAGTATGTAGCACATTATCACACACATTTTTTCAATGTGCATAACATCAAGATTATGACGAACATGATTATTTGCCCAATATGGCAACTCAAAGAAGATACTCCTCTTTTTCCAATTGTGACACAACTTAGGAACCTTTCTTTTCTCCAACTTGGCTTGTTGCTTCTCACCCTCTTCTCTTTTCCTCTTTTTAATAACATCTTCTATTTTATACTCTGTTTCCATATTTTCAACTTGTTTAAGCAATTTTGTTCCAAACAATAACTTGGGCTTATCTCTCACTTCATGAGTACCATCAAAAGAGCCTTTATCCTTACGAAAAGCATGACTCCTAGGCAAGAAGCGTCGATGACCAATATAACAATACTTGCCACCATGATCCAACCATCGTGCTTGAGGTCTCACATTGCAACAAGGGCAAGCATATTCACCTTTAGTGCTCCATCCAGACAACATTGCATATGCAGGAAAGTCATTTATTGTCCATAATAGTGAAGCTCGTAAAGTAAACAACTCGTTCCTTGATGCATCATAAGTTGATATACCATCTTCCCACAATTCCTTCAACTCATCAATTAACGGTTGGAGATACACATCTATCTTGTTGCCCGGCCCTTTTGGGCCTTGAGTAAGCACCGACAAGAAGAAATATGGTCAAGTTTCATGCATAACCAAGGTGGAAGATTGTATGGCATAAGCACAACCGGCCAAGTCTTGTGAGATATAGTCATTGTTACGAAAGGATTAAATCAGTCTGATGCTAATCCCAATCTAACATTTCGAATTTCACTTGAAAATAATGGATAACGTTCATCGAATTCCTTCCACGCACGAGAGTCTGCAGGATGCCTCAGCACACCATCGTCTATTCTTTTCTCGGCATGCCATCTCATGAGTGTCGCGGTCTTAGATGACCAATACAACCTTTGCAACCTTGGCTTTAAGGGAAAATACCATACTTTCTTCATCGCTACCTGCTTGGGAAGTTTATTCTTGCCACTTGTTTCCGCACCTTCACCGCTACCCCCTTCTTCTTGTTGCTTATATCTAGAGGCTCCACAAATTTCACATTTAGTAAGTTTTTCAGTTTCATTTCGAAACAACATACAATGAGTAATGCACGCGTCCCACGTTGTATAACTAAAACCCAAATCCGCAGTCATCTTGTACGCCTCACGATAGGAACTTGGCACTTTCGCGGACGGAGGCAATGCCCTAATGAAAATTTTTAATAAAGAAGTAAATCCCTTATCGGTCACTCGATAATTAGCCTTCCAGTGCATAAGTTCTACAATAAATGAGAGTACTGTAAACTTATCACACCCTTCCCACAAGGCTTGATCAGCATCTCTCAAAAGTCTAAGAAACTTTGCGGTGGATGCATCCGATTGTACGATTTCTTCAATTCTGGCCGGTTACTATCCGGCATACCCATCCCTTCATGTACCATTCGCCTCATACAATCTTGCACACCCAATTCAATTTCAATGCCATCTTCGTTGTCCTATCATTATTATCATTCTTACGCGGCCGAAATGTACTCTTCCCCGTGCCTAATCCAATTCTTGTAATCTTTTGAAATCCCATTTGCAATACAATGTGATCTCACGGTTGCACGGTCTTCTTGGTAACGATTTGCGCATTTTTTACAAGGACAATATATTTCTTTAACACCAAATGACTTTTTTGAGAATGCAAAATCGAGAAAGTTGTCAACCCCATACAAATACTCATTTGAAATTCGATTATCCAAATCAATCCAACTTTTGTCCATATATGACTTGACTTTATATTTTTAACGTTAAAATACAACCTATATATAAGACCGAGAGACACAAATTTTAGAATAAAAATAAACTTATAAACAAACATAGTCTAAATATGTACAACTTTTGGCTCGATATAGATAATATACATTGTTGGAGCCTAGCCTATTAGTCGAACTTGGGCCCATGATATAGTATAACCCTATTACAACATTCATTCGTTCTCTCTCACAAGCCCCCTAATTGAGAAGCTAATTTAAGGAACTAGGTTGATGTGCAAAACAACATCTAGATTGCTAAAAAGATTATGTGCTTTATCAAGTTAGGGCGTGTGCGTCAGACGAGACTAAACATGAAAAGAGCTATACCGTTAACCGTCCCTAAACAGAGCAATGATAATATTATTTACATTTACATTACAAAATACTATAAACCAAAACAATGTAGAATCAGCATTCAACTTTTTGAGACTTTTTGACCATTAATTTTCTACTCATTAGCTTGGTCTCCTTTTTACTCTATTAATTTTCTACTCATTGTTTACTTGAATTTACTTTCATGAAATTACACTAAAAGTATAAGGAAAATGACAAATTGGGGTCCAATGTTTGGGGGTGTGTGCTAATCATGGTATGATTAGCATGATCTTTTCATTTTAGAGAGGCCTTTTCCAACAATCGGGCATAAGCAAAAATATGGCTTATTTTCAGCTATTTGTTTGTTTCTAGACTGCGAACTAACATATCATATGTTCTTACTTGCATAAGCAAAAATATGGCTTATTTTTTGTTAACTATCTATGATATTATCTCTACGGAGATTCTAGGAATTCCCCCCAAAAAACTATCTCAATCTTTCATCCCCAATCTATGTGCCACACATATGATAAGTTACTCTCTGTGCACATGTCAACTTTGCAGAAAAAAAATCCGAATGCCTAAATGGACTAAAAGCTTAAAACAATCCTATGATTGATATTAAGGGAGTAAAAGAATCCAAAGAATATCACATGTGATCATAATGTTCCCTAGAATTCTCATTGTTCTTAACAAGCCCCTAATACATCACCGGTAAAGAAACTTATTCGCCCATGCCCATTACCATTACCTATCAATTTATAATTACACGAAACTACAAATTAGTTAAATAGAGATAGTACAACATTCAAGCAAAATGCCATCGGGCCTCAATGATCACAAGATAACATTTTAAAGATAATCCATTAGTTCTCGCAGAGGATTTTCCATCAAGAAACGCACACGTGCCCTTAATTATCCCCACAATAATGTAATCCCAATAGTTTCATTGAACATGTTAGAAGGGTAATGTTATAACTATTTCCAAAGCGAAGTAATTGAACAAGACTATAGATACATTGTTATATCATCTACATGGAACAAGCTTTTATAAATTAAAGCATGAAGAGCATAGAAATTGAAAAAACGCAACAAGAGCATACAAATGTATACCCGATTGTTGTAAATCGAAGAAATCAACGCTCAAGGAGGAGAGAGAAAGACCGAGATACGCTATATAGAGGAGAGAAAGAGAGACCGAGATACGAGATCGAAGAAATCAACGCTCAACCACACCAAGAACAACAAAAATCAAAAATTAAAAGTAAATACGTATACCTACTGTTGATTTGGTCGCCGGCGGTCGGAAAATCGTGCCCTAGCTAGCTATGGAGGAGAGAAAGAGAGAGATCCTTCGGCCAGAGACTTGATTACACCGCGAAACCGAATAGGGAAATTTGGTTTCCGGTATTTAATAACATTTACGGCGGACGCGTATAAACCGCTGAGAATAAGTACCTATTTACGGCGGACGCGTATAAACCGCCGAGAATAAGTACCTATTTACGGCGGACGCGTACAAACCGCCGAGAATAAGTACATATATACGGCGGTTATTTACTTACCGCCGTATAAAACTTCGACCTCGTATACGTACATTCCAAATGTACGTACATTACCTATTTACGGCGGACTAAGCCGCCGTATATATTGATTATATACGGCGGTTGTTCAGACCGCCCTATATATATAATATTAACGGCGGACGCTTGTCCACCGCCGTATATGGGCGCCGTAAATAGCCTAGATTCTTGTAGTGTCTCCTTGCCGTGTCTTCACTTTAACATGGTATCAGAGCTGGCCCAAGTTGATGTTGGGCTTAAGTTAAGCCGTGTTGGGTGCCCGTGTTGGGTTTGAAGTCCACCTGTAGTGCCAAGTTACCGGCCTACACGTGAGGGGGCGTGTTGAAGTCCCATGTATCCCACATCAACTTGGAGAATAAAATTGATCAAATATATAGATTGGCTAAACCTCACCCCTTAACAAGGCCTTTTAAGGGGATGAGGACCCAATTCTAACACATATGACATGGAGACCTCAGATGTTTCAGATCAAAAGAGAAGAAGACAGGCCTTAGTAAGTAGAGCACGTGTGGAAGAAAGCAGCAACACCTGGCAAATGACATGGAAACCTCAGACGATCTGTATCAAAGAAGAAGATGATTAACTGCCAGTTATATAAGAAATAAAGGAGTACCATTGGAAGCATCTGCATGTAAAAATCAACGTGGCACAAAAGAAGAAGCCACCTCAACCCCAATCAAAACTATAAATCCCCCAATTCTCCCAAACACTTCAATCAACACCACATTCAAATACCAAACAGCAGCAGAAATGGCAAAGCTTGCAGTTGTAGCTTCACTCCTACTGGCTCTACTGGCCCTTGCTGAGGCCTCCACCTACACCACGATCACTACCACTGTGGTCGAGGAGGACGACAACCCAGCTGGCCGCCCTCAGAAGAGGTGCTCCGAGCAGGTCCAGAAGCAGTCGCTTCACCAGTGCTCAAGCTACTTGTCCCAGCGAGGCAGCCCATATGAGGCAGAGATGGAGCTGGAAATGAACCCCACATCCCAGCAACTGCAGCAGTGCTGCCAGGAGTTAAGGAACATTGACCAGCAGTGCCGATGCGAGGCAATCAGGGAAGTGGTCAGGAGGCAGCAACAAGGACAAGGAGAGCAGAGGCAAGGTGAGAGGATGCAGCAAGTAGTGCAAAAGGCTCAGAGCTTGCCACAGAGCTGCAACATGAGGCAGCCACAGCAATGCCAAATCCGTGCCATCTGGTTCTAAATATGTATATACTCCCTCCGTCCCACTATACTTGACACTTCTTTCCATTTTGGGCCGTCCCACTATACTTGACACCTTCCAAAAATAACCAAGTTTTTATATTTTTATATTCACTCTACCCCACCACTCATTCTCTCTCTTCATTTTCTATCACACATTTATTCAACCAACACTACTATTTATCCCACTCATTCTCTCTCTTCATTTTCCACCACACATTTTTTTTATTTTATTCTTTTTCCTTGGTTTTTGAACCCACCCCTTGGGTGTCAAGTATAGTGGGACGGAGGGAGTATATACATAAAGAGGCCAGATAGCTGAATAAATTGGATCTGTGTTTGAGACACAGTACTCTTAATAAATTCCATTATCATGTGTATAATGGACAAGTTTTCCCGGTAATAGTATTAAAGTTTTAATTACAAAAGATCTCCTATAAAAATAAGATAGAAACAAATAAAACCGGCTGAGCAATGGTTTGAGCAAATATCTGTTCCAGTATGGCTAACGTTCCGATAATAGCTCAAGCTCAAACAATCATGCTTAAATGTACTTCATACTATGATCAAAGAACGGAAGTTTAGTCACAACATCTCACATCCTATTACATCTATGTTCACCACGCTCGCATGAAGAATCAGTCCTTCTTTACCTAAAAATCGTCTCATTTGACATGCCATAAATGAGGTAATAGATCTACTTCTTTGAACCTCTTAAATTACATAAGAGTAGAAGAATAACAGAAGAAAGGAGGGAAGAGCACGGCTGGGAGAGATTTTCCTTTCTGTATTTTCTGCACCTCAAAGGAGGCTGTTGGGATGACTCTCAATTATTGACAGTATGGTTTTGGGCAAGGATTCAAGGTTGCTGTTGTCGTGTTGCTGCTGCTGCGTGTGTTGGGTGGTCAAGGCGAGCGCCCCATTTGGCCGAGGCGGGCGCTTGAGTGGCCAAGAGGGTGGCCTGGTTTTTTGGTCTTGAGGCGGCCGCATGAGCCTTGGTGAGGCGGCCGCATCGTAGGCCGTGGATTGGAGTTGGTCTACCTCAATTCCAGGCGGGCGCCTGGTACCCTTGAGGCGTGCGCCTCACGGCGGTTTTTTACTGGAACATGGGCCGGGCCTGTGTGCAGCCGTGTGAAGTTTGTCCAAGTTTGCCCTACATATAAATATTATGTTTTGTCATTGTTTCTTCCGCAGCCTTGAGAGAGAGATTGAGAGAGAAACAAGTTTGTTTATTCACTATTGTATTGTGAGAGATTGTGAGATTGTGTGAAAGGTTTTCACCTTGATTCTCCTTGTACTCTTCTTGATTATAGTGGATTGATTCTCCGTCGCCCGTGGACGTAGCCAAGTTGGTGAACCACGTAAATCTCTTGTGTTCATTGTTTTTCCAATTTTGTTTCGTATTTTTATTGTTCTTGCTATTATTGTTATTTTGTGCTTGCATCTTTATCAACCTAGCAATTGTGGTTGGGACCAAAATCCTAACAATTGGTATCAGAGCTCCGGTTTGTGGATCTTGTATTGCTTATTGGTAACGATGTCTGGGAAGTACGAAATTGAGAAGTTTAATCGCAAGATTAACTTTGGGCTATGGCAAGTAAAGATGCGAGCAATCTTGGTGGGTAAAAAATTGCGTCAAGGCGTTGCTTGGGAAGGCGAAGAAACCGGCAAACTTGACGGATGCACAGTTTGACGACATGGACGAGAAGGAGATAGAAGAGATCAAGACTGCTTTATTAAGTCGTGAGGTTATTGAGACGCACTTGACTTCCCCAAGTGCTGAATCTCAAGGTGAGGGCTTAATTGCTAAAAGCAGTAAGAAGACAGGGAAGGGATCGAATTCAAAGAATTCGGGTGGTCAATCAAATTCAAGTGAATGGCAAAAGAATGTGATATGTCATAGCTGCAAGGAGAAGGGACACATTAGAAGGTTTTGTCCAAACCGACGGGGTACAACCGCGAAGGCCAAGGGTGAAGCTGGGGTGGTGCTTGAAAACACCAGTGATGACAGTGACTGTGATGCACTTACTGCTTGTGATCCGGGTACCGAAGTTCGTGATAGTTGGATTTTGGATTCGGGTTGTTCTTATCATATTAGTCCCAATCGAGCATGGTTTTGTTCATATAAAGGCTAGCTGGTGGAGTAGTTTTGTTGGGGAATAATCTTGCATGCAAGGTTGTCGGTATTGGGGCTATTAAGGTTAAGATGTTTGATGGAGTAGTGCGGAAATTGCGGAATGTCGGTATGTTCTGAACTAAAGAAGAGCGATTTCTCTAGGCACCTTGGATAGTCTTGGGTATAGTTTATCCATTGCGAATGGCGAATTATCAGCTACTAAAGGTGACTTGGTGGCATTGAAGGGAAAGAAGGTGGGGACATTGTATAAGCTTCTTGGGTCTACGGTTGTTGGTGATGTGTCTATTGCAACGGGGTCAACGATTGGCGAGAGGTTACTCAACCATGGGGCATGACATCGGGTCACATTGGCTTGAAGGGATTGTGAAATATGTCTGGAGTGAGTGGTTTTCGGTTATGGAATCCTATTGCGTCTAAGTTCCTGATTGGTAGAGATGTTGCTCTACGTCTCCGTGAGAAGAATTGTTGCAACGAAACGGGTATACAAACGGTGGAGTTAGTTGGAGATAACTCAAAAGGGGTGGAACGTGACTTGGATGCTGTTGATTTGTCGATATAGTGACTCAGTGATGCTCCGGTTCGGAAGGAGAAGACCAACAAGCAGTGGAGACTACCAGTGATCTTGGTAGGGAAGAAGGAATGATAGTACTTACATTCGTTATGACTTTGAGAAGATGGTTGCTTATGTCTTGTCATTGCGAAATACATTTATGTGCATGAAGGCTGTCTTCTACAAGGAAGTTATGTCGTGTTTTGTTTTACGCAAGGTTGTTGGTTACTATGGAAGATCGGACATGGGAATTTGATAGACCTCCACCAAAGAAGGGATTAGTCGGCCGAGTGGGTCTACAAATTCAAAGGAGACTACAATGGAGTTATTTCACCGGTAGTAATGCACACATGTATTTACGCCTTGTTGAGCATTGTGGCAATGCGAGATCTATTGCTTGAGGTGGAGATCTACATGCGTCGGCCTGAAGGGTTTGTTGTCGAGGGTAAGGATCATATTTGCCTGTTAGAGAGGTCCGTGTTTGATTTGGAGAAGTCAACTCGACAGTGGTATAAAAGGTTCGACACTTTTATTGTTATCCTTGGTTTTGCTAGGAGTAAATTGGATGATGGTGGTTACTTGATGGGTTGTAGTGTTGGCACATTGATTTATCTTGTTCATGTCGATGGTATTCTTGTGGCTGCGATAGATATCAATGGTGCTTGCCAGGTGGAATGGTTATATTCTTTAGATAGTCCCAAGTCTAAAGATGATGTGTCACGGGTTCCGTATTCAAATGCTTGTGTGGGCATTGTGTATGGCAAGAACAGTGATGGTTGTATTGGGTATGTTATGATTATAACGAAGGCGGTCATGTTGACAAAGCCGGGTTCGAAGGTTTCGATTTCTAAGTTCAAGAAGTTCTTGGACTTAGTGGGTGTTACTAGTCATTGATGCCCTTCGGGGCGTGGCGGCGGAGATAGAGATGTTCTCTTGGAGATAGCTTGTTTCGGAATTGATCGTCAAGGTGGAGAATTGTTGGGATGACTCTCAATTATTGACAGTATGGTTTTGGGCAAGGATTCAAGGTTGCTGTTGTCGTGTTGCTGCTGCTGCGTGTGTTGGGTGGTCAAGGCGAGCGCCCCATTTGGCCGAGGCGGGCGCTTGAGTGGCCAAGAGGGTGGCCTGGTTTTTTGGTCTTGAGGCGGCCGCATGAGCCTTGGTGAGGCGGCCGCATCGTAGGCCGTGGATTGGAGTTGGTCTACCTCAATTCCAGGCGGGCGCCTGGTACCCTTGAGGCGTGCGCCTCACGGCGGTTTTTTACTGGAACATGGGCCGGGCCTGTGTGCAGCCGTGTGAAGTTTGTCCAAGTTTGCCCTACATATAAATATTATGTTTTGTCATTGTTTCTTCCGCAGCCTTGAGAGAGAGATTGAGAGAGAAACAAGTTTGTTTATTCACTATTGTATTGTGAGAGATTGTGAGATTGTGTGAAAGGTTTTCACCTTGATTCTCCTTGTACTCTTCTTGATTATAGTGGATTGATTCTCCGTCGCCCGTGGACGTAGCCAAGTTGGTGAACCACGTAAATCTCTTGTGTTCATTGTTTTTCCAATTTTGTTTCGTATTTTTATTGTTCTTGCTATTATTGTTATTTTGTGCTTGCATCTTTATCAACCTAGCAATTGTGGTTGGGACCAAAATCCTAACAGAGGCCATATATACAACTTTCACTCTACAAATACAACGAATTCTACTACTATTTACTGTAATGGATCATCAACAGACAATTTTTATCTACATACACAGACTACGTACGGTACTACAGACTGGCCATTTTGAGACTGTTATGTTTCCTTATGTACCATGAACCTCATGTGAATACATTTATGCTCTATCAGCTAATACCCCCCTCAAGCGAGACGGCCATAAGGGAGGCGGAGCTTGACAGATATAGAGCTAGAAACCTGTTGGGTTTGGATCCTAAACTATGAGAAAGAAGGAGCCTAGGTCGGAGGAGTTGGTGAGATCAAAGGGGAAACTCGTCGGAGAAGGTCTGTCAAGGAGGGCGGCCGCGCTGAGTGAGGAGAGCGACCGCGCTGAGAGGTCGAACGAGGGTGGTGAAGTCTCTGGCGTGAAGAGCGACCGCGCTAGGGAGCAGGGCGGCCACGCTTGGTCCGGATCTTCTGCAGCTGTTTGATTTTGTTTCCTAATTTGATAAGAACTCTTCTTAAATTAGATTTAGGGCTTCCTTGTATTACTATATAAACATAGATACGACCTAGAACATATTGTAGTTGTGTAGCAACATATTAGAAGGAGTCTAATAACATATTGGCTTGGCAATTGCCCCCGGACGTAGTTCATGTGTTGAATGAACCGGGTAAACAACTCTTGTGTTCTTGTGTGTGTGTTTCTTCCATTATTGTGCTTGTGGGTGTGTTGATTTCTTGTCTTGATTGCAACGGGGGACCACCAAATTCACAACAACTGGTATCAGAGCATTGGTTCGGAGGATTCAAAATCTTTTCATTAGTTGATTAATTTTGAATCGCGTTCTTGGGGATTTTGGTGAAGCAATCAGATGAAGAACTCAATTGAGAAATTCAACGATGTGAATTTCACGTTCTGGAGGACAAGGATTGAAGATTACCTTTATTGTAAGGATCTTCATAAGCCCTTGAAGGAGAAGCCCGAAGACATGTCACAAGGGGATTGGGAGACGTTGTATCGGAAGGCGTTAGGAGCAGTGAGGAGTGCCCTAACCACCGACGACGTTGCACGGAACGCTATGGAGGCCAAGACAACGGTGGATTTGCTACAAACGCTGTCAGACATGTATGAGAAGCCGTCGAATATCAATAAGGTGCATTTGATAAAGAGGTTTGCGAATGCGAAGATGTCAGAGGGCGGGCGGCGGCAAGTCATATCGGCAATTTCAAAGGTATGGTGGACCAATTGAAAAGTGTTGATATTACTTTCTCCGATGAAGTGCTAGCTTGTTTTCTACTAAAATCATTGCACGATAGTTGGGAGGTTCTTGTCACAACGATTAGTACGTCAGAACAAAGCATTGGTGTATACGGAGGTTAGAGATCTCATCCTTCAAGAGGAGTTGCGAAGGAAAGAGAAAAGGGGAGAATCTTCCGTAGATGGGGCTGCACTTAGGGTGGAGAGAAATAGGGGAAGACCGAAAAAGGGGAAAAAGGTCAAGTGCTACAATTGTGGCGAATTAGGTCATATCAGTTATGACTGTCCGGGTAAAGATGGTGGTGCACACGTGGTGGATGATGGGGGAGATGTATTAATCCTAGGAGAGGAGCAGTCGGGTGAAGATTGGGTGTTGGATTCTGGAGCTTCTTGTCATGCTAGTGGGGATGCAGAATCAATGAAGCGGTATAAAACTGGAGATTTTGGAGTTATCTATCTTGGTGATGGTCAACCATTGAAGATCAAAGGTAAGGGGGATGTGATGATGAAGACACCTAACGGGGCTGTTTTACAACTACACGATGTGATGCATGTTTCGGATTTGAGGAGAAGAGTGATTTCTGTGGGACAACTTGACAGTGAAGGGTATGGTGTGTCCTTCATTGGTGGGTCTTGGGAAGTCACGAAAGGGGCTAAGGTGATAGCTCATGGGGTTAAGGGAAAGATGTTGTACTCTACCTACAATGTCGATGTTCGTTCCGGTGGGAGCAAGAGGCTAAAGAACCGGCCTGTTTGTGTGAAAAGGGGAGACATCAAGAAATGGTATGTTAGGGGGGACACAAAGTTGATCAACGCGGTGTGGATGTCCAAGTGCCCTAACAGAGAGCGGAATCAGACCGAAAGCAGACGATGCAAGAAACAAGGTGTGTCCAAGTTTCAAGGGGAAGCATTGCGAGGAAGGTGGGTCTGGAGGGAGAAGGCGAAGTTAGACTTGCGGGGAAAATCAAGGTAGAAGCTGATTTGGGGAGGCAAGAATCATCTAACACGGAGAGGTTGAAGCGTCGCTTGGTTTCAACTCGCCTTAGTACTTGAGGAGAGGTGCGGTAGTGTCAAGCCAATATGGATGGGGGAAATGTGTTCGAAGGTCATTACTCCGTGGTGGGAGTTGATGGGTGTTTCTATGTTTGTTAGTTTAGTCTCCGGTGGGAGATTGTTGGGTTTGGATCCTAAACTATGAGGAAGAAGGAGCCTAGGTCGGAGGAGTTGGTGAGATCAAGGGGGAAGCTCGTTGGAGAAGGTCTGTCGAGGAGGGCAGCCATGCTGGGTGAGGAGGGCGACCGCGCTTGAGGTCGAACGAGGGTGGTGAAGTCTCTGGCGTGAAGAGCGACCGCGCTAGGGAGCAGGGCGGCCGCGCTTGGTCCGGATCTTCTGCAGCTGTTTGATTTTGTTTCCTAATTTGATAAGAACTCTTCTTAAATTAGATTTAGGGCTTCCTTGTATTACTATATAAACATAGATACGACCTAGAACATATTGTAGTTGTGTAGCAACATATTAGAAGGAGTCTAATAACATATTGGCTTGGCAATTGCCCCCGGACGTAGTTCATGTGTTGAATGAACCGGGTAAACAACTCTTGTGTTCTTGTGTGTGTGTTTCTTCCATTATTGTGCTTGTGGGTGTGTTGATTTCTTGTCTTGATTGCAACGGGGGACCACCAAATTCACAACAAAACCGTGGTTTAGGCAGCCCTTTGGTAAACACATCTGCCAGTTGGTCATAGGACGCGATGTACCGTAATTGCAGAAACCCACGAGTGACCAACTCTCGAACGAAATGATAATCAATCTCGATGTGACGTGTTCGAGCATGAAAAACCGGATTACGAGCCATATGTAGAGCTGAAATATTATCACAGAACATAAATGGAGATTTAAACGGGATGTGTAGTTCCCGAATAAATAAGAAAACCATCGTAGCTCAGCAGTAGTTGTAGCAATAGCACGGTATTCGACTTCACTACTAGATCGAGACACCATAGTTTGTTTCTTCGCAGTACAAGAAACAAGATTCGGACCAACAAAAATACATGCCTCGGTAGTAGAGCGCCGATCATCAGGATCACCGGCCCCGTCAGCATCAGAGTATGCTCAGATCGAAAAATTTGATGAATGGTAAAAGGTGAGTCCTAACAAGAGTGTACCCTTAATGAACCTGAGAATCCGCTTAGCTGCTACGAGGTGGGTGGAACGAGGTTGGTGCATAAACTGACACACCTGATTAACAAAAAAAATGCTATATCAGGACGTGTAAGAGTGAGATACTGCAAACCACCAACAAGACTACAGTATGTAGTTGGATCAGACAATGGGTCGCCATCGTGAGCTGACAACCGAGAGTGAGGGGCGGATGGAGTAGAAGCTGGCTTGCAGTCAGACATATTGAAACGATCCAGAAGGTCGAGGGCATATCGTTTCTGGCACAAACTCAACTTCTCCTTATCCCGGGAAGCTTCAAGACCCAAGAAGACGCTTAGATCACCAAGACGGCGACTGTCAAATGTTACACAAATATCATCAATAATAGAGGAAACAGCGAAAGAGGAGGATCCAATAATTATGATGTCGTCCACGTATACTAGAATAATGGTAGTGGAATCTGTGGTATGCCGAATGAACAATGATGAATCAGACTGACTGTTGAAGAATTTGTGACGAATAAGAAAATCGTGAAGTCGTTGAAACCATGTATGAGGTGATTGTTTCAACCCATATAGGGCCTTGTGAAGCCTGCAAACCGAATCTGGATGAGAGGGATCAATGAAACCAGAAGGTTGCTTCATGTAAACCTCTTCGTTAAGAACACCATTAAGAAATGCATTTAGAACATCTAGTTGCTTAATGTCCCAACTGCGGGAATGGGCAACTGATAAAACTGTTCGAATGGTGGAAGGTTTCACAACTGGGCTAAACGTCTCGTCATAGTCAAGTCCGGCTTGTTGAGTAAAGCCCTGAGCAACAAGTCGGGCTTTATGTCACTCAATTGATCCGTCTGCCTTTCGTTTGACCTTAAAGATCCAACGACATTCATCTGAGGTTTAAATGGTACAAGAGACCATGTTTGATTTTGATGCAAGGATGTGAGTTCCTCTTTCATTGCCGTTTGCCAATGAGGAAATTTAGATGCTTGTTTGAATGTTCGTGGCTCATAAGAGAGAGGATCATTTTGAATAGCAACAAATGCAGACGGCAATGTATGTTTGGAAGTGACATCATATAACTCTGACAGTGTTCGGTAACGGAGAGGAGTATGTGATGAATCACCTGTATCGGAAGAAGAGGTAGGCTGACTTACAGCTTCGGAACTGGATGTAGAACCATTTGCAGATGCTGCAGTACCAGGGGTGTCATGGGAGATAGGAGAATCAGACAGTGTTTCGTTCCCAGTTGGTAAAACTGCGTGGCAGTTGGTGACATAGTCGGAAGCTGCAGGGGCACTGGGCTGTTATTGAATACGGGCCTGGATTGAGAGGATCGCTGAACTGGAGCAGGTCCTACTGACTGAGTATATCCAGACGAGAGAGAGAGACCAGACTGAGTAGACGGCATACTTGTTGTTGTAGTGAAGCTGGTAGATGGGGTGGATCAAATAGGACCAGCTGCGGTATGATCCAAGTGAACATAAGGACCGAAATGTGCTCCGTTTTCACCTGTTAACAATTTATTTACTGTATTGACTTTCCAAGGAAAACTCAATTCATCAAATACCACATGTCTTGATAAATAAACTTTGCCATTAAGTAAGTCCAAACAACGATAACCTTTACGAACATTATCATAACCAAGAAAGATGCAGTGAATTGATTTTGGCAAAAGTTTATGCGCATTCGTAGGAATGACATGCGGGAAGCAAGAACAACCAAATACCTTAAGGAAACGATAATCTGATTTGCGTTTCCACAAGTTTTGATAGGGAGACACAAACTTATGTTGACGCATCGGAAGTCTGTTTATAAGATGAACGACAGTATTAAATGCTTCAAGCCAAAATTTAAAAGGAACTTTGGCTTTAGCCATGAGACACAATCCCATTTCTACAATATGACGATGTTTGCATTCGACGACATCATTCTGTTGTGGGGTGTATGGACATGTAATTTGGTGTTTAATACCCACTCTTTGGAGAAAAGATGTAAACACCCGACTTGTAAATTCACCTCCCCCATCAGTTTGTATAGTCTTAACTGTATGTATGGCAGAAATACGAGGAGATAATTGATTTTCAATCTGTGTTTTAAAGGTGGAAAATATATGAGTAACATCAGATTTATGAGTCATGGGAAAAAAGCCATACATAACAAGAGTAGTCATCAACTATGGAGAATTAAAAACGGAAACCATTCATGGACAGAATGGGGGTAGGGCCTCAAACATATAAATGTAGCATTTCTAAAGGATTTAATGCATTAAATGTTCTGGGAGAAAAAGACAACTTGCTAGCCTTTCCTAGCGACACCAGTGTCAAGAATGTTGTTCATTTATTTTATGTCTCGAAGGTAGACTAGACTGACGACACAAAACTTTAAAAATCGGAGTTGAAGGATGACCCAAGCGGGCATGCCAAATATCCTGACTCGAACGTTCACCAAGGAGGGCGACGGGATTATTCTGCGACTTTGAACTGAAAGAAAGCTTGTATAGGCCACCAGAATTACTGCCAGTAATGATAGTCTCCTTCCTCCGATTGTCCTTAACACGAAAACCACACGAGTCAAGTTCAAAAAAATAATTATTATCCTTAGAAAATTGACGAATGGATAATAAAGGTTTATGAATGCGTGGAACATATAAAACATTATGAAGATTGAAGGAGCGATTATTGACAGTTACAGAAGAATTACCAATGTGAGAAATTTTTAACTTAGAGCCATTACCAATAATAACTGCATTCGTACCTGTACCTGAGTATGGATAAGATCCGGAGAAGGACGTATTAAGAATATAATATAATATAATATCATTATATTATATTCAAGTATATATTGTTAATATAGATTAGGAAACTAAATCTTTGTATTAGATTAGAAACCTTTTCCTTCTAGGAATTAGAAACCTTCTCCTTCTAGGAGACTACCTCCTCATTGTAACCCTATAAATATGTATCTCTAGCATCATAATCAATTGAGTCTTTCAATTCAATTATTCTCTTCCATGTTTTGATTGACTTCGTCTAACCCTCCTTATTCTAATATGGTATAAAAGCATTACGATCCATAGAAGGACTTCTCCGCCAAAACCCTAGCGGCAAAACCGAAAGCCGCCCCACCCCCTCACCACTATTGCTTTCGCCTCAACACTATTGCTTCCGCCCTCCACCACATCTCACGGAAACACACCCTTCAACCAAACACCTCTACTACACCAAGGCAAACCCATTACTGCCAAAACCCTCCTTAATTCTAAACTATTAGGCAAACCCATTACTGCCAAAACCCTCTCCCCACCCAAACCCTCACAGCCAAATCCACCTTCTTCAACCACCAAGCCTTGGCAAAACCCTAGCCGAGACCCACCCATCTTAGTTTCTTTTCACCACCACAACTCACGGCAACACCCTCCTCCTCCTAAACCCCCTCAACCTATGGCAAAAACCCTCCTGCCGCCAATAACTCCCTCATCACCATTCCATTTGCCACCATATACCACCTACCTCCCACCACCATCATCGGCTTAAAACACCATAGCCGAAACCCTATTCTTTATACCCTCCCACTCGTTGCCGCCTCACCTTATAAATCAACCTCTTCTGCCAAAAATCTTTACTTCACCACCAACTACCAAAACCCTCACCAAAACCCTCACAGCCAAATCCTTGCTTCCGCCATCACCAAAACCCTCAGAATAACCCTCCTTATTCAAACATTCTTCTTCAATTTTTCTCTTATCTCAATTTAACGTTAAGTATTATTTCTCCCCCTCATAATTTCTTTTTTATCTCAATTTAACGTTGAGTATTATTTCTCTCCCTCATAATTTTTTTTATCTCAATTTAACGTTGAGTATTATTTCTCCCCTTCGTAAGCCCGAATCTTTTCTCGGCCATCATACGTAAGCTCGAACTTTTCTCGGCCATCATACGTAAGCCCGAACCTTTTTCGGCCATCATACGTAAGCCCGAATCTTTTCTCGGCAGTCATACATACGCCCGAACCTATCTCCACAACTCCATCGTCTCCGAAATGGTCATGCACCAACCTATCACCACCTCGGACGCGAGGAACGACACCACATCCAACACCACACATGTCTGAGAACACATCTTCAACTCATCATCAAACCCGGTTCATCTCATCACTCTCCAAGATTGGACTTATCTAAAGAACGTCCATCTTGCGGGGGCATATTAGGAATATAATATAATATCATTATATTATATTCAAGTATATATTGTTAATATAGATTAGGAAACTAAATCTTTGTATTAGATTAGGAAACTAAATCTTTATATTAGATTAGAAACCTTTTCCTTCTAGGAATTAAAAACCTTCTCCTTCTAGGAGACTACCTCCTCATTGTAACCCTATAAATATGTATCTCTAGCATCATAATCAATTGAGTCTTTCAATTCAATTATTCTCTTCCATGTTTTGATTGACTTCGTCTAACCCTCCTTATTCTAATAGGACGTAGGATCCGGAGTCATGTGATTCGTTGCACCAGAATCTAGAATATACGGGTCTGAGTAGGCCATGTATGCAGATTTTGGCTGACATTCCCGACAAATACGAGCAAAGATGTCCAACTCGAAAACACCACTGGCATGTGATACTTGGGGATGGAAGAATACCAGGCCCATTACTTCCATTATGACCCCCACGCGCTGGTGAGAAACCCCCACGGCCCCAATTCTGCCCTCGGCCAGAAGCAAAATTATGGTTCCAGTTGCCATTGTTGTTGTTCTAATTACCACGGTTACTATTGCTGCCTCTATCGCTGTGATTTCCATGATGCTTGTTCGTACCACTGCAACCCCCTCGGTTCTGCCCTCTACCACGATTCTGACCGCCACTACCGCTATAGCCAGCAAAATTTGCCACAGAAGATGAAGATGCTGATGTTTTTGCAGCAATCAGCTCTGTAGTCTGAACAATTGGAGTGGAGAATTTCTAAAGCAACATCTCTTCCTTGAGCAATAGATCAGTCACGATGTCCATGGTTAGAGGATTACTAGCATGGATTGCAGCCAAGGATGTGAGAAACCCCTTGTATTCTTGACCCAAACCGCCACAAACACGCTGGATAAGGACCGCATCGTCGACGGGATCACCGGCAGCAGTGAGAGCGTCAGAAACTCGACATTTGTTTTGGAAAAAAAAATGTGACATTTAGAATGAGTCAAAGAAAGTAGCTTTTATATCTTGGGATGAATGGAATATAATGAGGAAGTAACATTTTTTTTCAAATTGTTGCATTACTGGGACATCGTTAAAAAACATTGTAGTCACAATCAGCCAATCTAAAGACGCAACTTTTAAACACCAAGATTCCACTTCGGCTTGAATGTGCCTTTTAGCATACATTTATCTTAGTTTTGTTGCTTCTCGAAGATGATAATGCTTGCTCTATTTTTTATATTTTTTCAGAAAGAGTGAGCGAAAAATTTAAAAAATATATAATAATGTTCGAGAATTTCCTCCATCAGGTTGTATTATATTATATATATGCAATATCATATTCACGTATAAGTGAATATAATAATATATACAGCTGCATAAAAACTTTCTAGTGATTTGAATTTAATCAGAACCTTGAGAAGAAGTGATTTGTTCAAAAACAAAAAAATCGGGTCAAATTTCCTATTTTTTATTTATATGTACAAAAGACGGTTAAATGGTATTTCTTTTATTGATAGACATTAAGCGTTTAGTATTGAAGAATATGCAAGAAATTCGACTTGAACCGTTGAATTCTAAAAAATCAAAATTTGCGTAAAGATTGGGTTAAGCAGATGATGCAGTTAAAGAAACTGCAACACTACGAGAGAAAGGAACAAACTAGGAGTAATACTCAACTAGTAATATATTATCATAAACTGATTCATAATACATCAAATCTGCCTTGAAAATCCTTAGACTGTGCTATTTATAGGCTACTTTTAGAAGGCAAAACACTACTTATTTGGATGAGTCAAAACATGAATTAATAGAGGATTTATTGTAGGGATAAGTACTAGTAATAAACGGCTGAACTTGGACAAAGAAAAAATGGGCTGAACTTGATGATGTCCCTTCGCTCGCTCCCATACGATGCACTAAAGGTACCCATACGGACTGCATCATTCTCCCCTGGTTGAGAAAAACTCGTCCTCGAGTTCTCCATTTTCGCTTCTTGAATCTTGGTAATCGGGCCGTCCACCATTTCCATATCATAACCTTATCGTGTGTGGGTAGGAAACATTGAAATTTTAGTGATAAATGATGAAACAATAAAAAAGTTGGGCAGAATTCCTTTGTAGTGCAAACTTTTTGGAAACCCATTACGTCATCTTCCTTTTCTTCCATGATTAGATATCCATCCTCATCGTACTCATCGTAGATCGGAGGTAGTTTCCAATCTACTTCGCATCCTTGAACAGTTAAACTCGAAGTAGAGAATATGTCTTCGAACTTCATTGAAGTATCGTAGATTATTTTTTTTATTTTCAACAGTAACATCAACAAATCTCTTGTTGCTGTGGCTAGTCCTCGGTCTTCCGTCCAAGTGCAACATATTATTTTGCACCGAGGAATCTCATAGATCTTTGGCTCGATACCATTAACCGATGCAGCTTAAAGAAACCGCAACACTACGAGAGAAAGGAACAAACTAGGAGTAATACTCAACTAGTAATATATTATCATAAACTGATTCATAATACATCAAATCTGCCTTGAAACTCCTTAGACTGTGCTATTTATAGGCTACTTTTAGAAGGCAAAACACTACTTATTTGGATGAGTCAAAACATGAATTAATAGAGGATTTATTGTAGGGATAAGTACTAGTAATAAATGATGGACGTAAATCCACTGTGTAATAAATTACCGAGCAAGTGTACTCACTACCGGTGTAGCAATATGCACAAGCAGGGGTCGAACCACAGAGACTTGTTGGTTTTAACAAGTTAATTTAATTAGTGAAAAGTAACCAAGGGGGGGTTTTGGTTTTTGATTGATTAAACTAATGATGAAACGCAAATAAATTAAACTAATGATTAAAATCACAGAATTAAACAAGTAACGAATTCGAATTCTAACAAGGAGATTCACGGATTGGTCATTCACAACACATTCACTTTATGCCATTATATTTATAAAGCCATCAATTTACATTCTAGGGTTCATTCACAAACTTATGAGTTGGGACGGTTTGGTGTGCGAATTGCAACTCAAATATTCTTCTTTTGTTATACTTCCAATTACGTAGGTTTAACAATCAAAGAACTCATGAAGATCGAAGGAATATAAAAACCTAAACCAATTGATTTCAGTTACGTCCTCAATTAGGTTTAAACAATAAAATAGAAGCCTTGTATCTATACCCGAGTTACCGTAGCAATGGATACCCACAAGTTCTAGGGCAAATGAACCCCTAGAACCGATTAAAATTATTTTACTGTTCTAGAAAGAAATTGAATTAATAATTAAAACATTAAGACATAAAATTCATGTATTGCTACAACCAATCCGCAAATCTAAAGAAAATTAGCTACTCATGCTAACACTAAGGATTACAAAAGTTGAAATAAAAAGCATAAACCTGAACCTATGATTGAATGGTGGAAATTCTTCAATTCTCCAACTCTCCAATTCCAATGGAAAACAAAGCATCCCAAAAATTGTTTCTGCAGAATTCTCTTTTAAATTAGGGAATGAGGAGTGCCAAATTAGGAAAAGGGCAAGAAATCCTCCTTAAGAAAGGAAACTGAATTGCTGGAATTGGGGTCATGGGCGGTCGCCCACCATGCCCTGGGAGGTCGCCCATGAAAACAACCTCTGGGATCTTCAAACATCAACACAACTGGGCGGTCGCCCACCTGGTCTTGGGCGGTCGCCCATGACAGCAGAGACTTCAACACTTTGATACTTCAGCTTGGGCGGTCGCCCATATGGTCCTGGGCGGTCGCCCATGATAACAGCGGTTTGGACCTTCAGCATTAATCACACATGGGCGGTCGCCCACCTTGCCTTGGGCGGTCGCCCATCACAACAGTGATTTCTCCAGTTTTCTTGACCATTTTGCTTCAACTTTGCTAACTCCCTGAACTATCAAAACACTAAAATATACATTAAATTCTCGAGGATTCGAACAGAAAATAAGCTTAGGAACATATCTTTTGGATGGGTAAAACCACATCCATCAAATACCCCCAAACTTACCTTTTGCTCGTCCCCGAGTAAAACAAAAGAATTAAACAAAAACAAAACTACCCTAACAAATAAAAACAATAGACACAAAATATTTTTGATATGTTCTCAATATATACAAGGTTGTCAGCCAAAGAAGTCTCAGATTCTCACGTAAATGTGCTACACAAGTGCCAAAATGAATATGCAATTACTATTACATTAATGCATCTAACCCACAATTTTCCACCTCGGCCTGAATGATGAATGAATTATGGAAGATCATGATCAACAAGATAAGATTGTTTATGGGTTCACTAACACATGCTCTACATCACAAATAACAATATGGTTACATACACAAGGATACTCATACGCATGATTACACACTTGTCAACCCAATTACTCAATATTGAACAAAAATTATGGCTCAAAGTTTAGTCCACAACAAATGTGGGGCTAGGCTCACGGGTACAACCGAAGGAATGGACATACAAATACAAGAATGTGAAACTAAAAGCCTTCCATTGCATATAACACATTCCGAAATTTCAGCTTTTCCGCTCACCTTTGTTTCCCCAATGCTTCAACCCCCAAACTAGAACTTTGTTCATATTTTATACACTTGGGGTTGAAAGCATTCCCTCTCTCAAAATAGATCACTCATCAAACATACTTCACAGAATTAGGGGGCAAACATTTGATTTTTTTTTTAATTTTTTTTTTTTTGTATTAATTGCCCCCTTTTATACAATACAAATCATGTTTCCAACTCTTGACCTTCCTCACTCATTCCCGTAATTTCCCCATGTAACCCCCAAACTGATCGTTTCTAATTCCACAATCTTGCAAAGGTGGGATAAACCTATTCTAGGTGTCAAGGGTTAGGGATTAGGTATCAAATGAAGGCGAATGGTGGTCTAAATGTTCCATTCTTTCTAAACAGGCTCAAAAGGGATCAAGTGACAATTCATATATAGATAGTGACGAGAAAGTCAAAGGCTTACAAAAGGGTTGTCAAAGAAAGATAAGTCATAAATACCAAGTAATCTATTGATTTGTTATTGACAAGCATACAATCATGTTCTAGGACCCCCGAGAATGTCAAAGTGAACCCATAAAGGACACCTAAATTAAAGACCATGATCAAGAAATATAATGGGAGTGAATGGTGGTGCAATTGTGTTTTACATGTATTAATGCAATTACAATAAACAAATTCAAATTGGCACAAATATAGCAAAACTCAATCAAAATCCCTCATATCATCACGGACGTTGGCCAACTTCCAAACATATAATGAGAACAAAATTTTTTTTTAAAATTTTCTAATTTTTTTTTTTGGAGGGTGACACTATTTACACTCCCCTATAAACCCACAAACTTGAGGAGATATCTACCCCCAAACTCAAAACATGCTATGTCCTCATAGCAAAGAGGACAACAACATGCCTCGGGTTCAAAGGCCGATATGACATACAAAGCAAATAAAGAAAGCAATAAAAATTTACCTACTTGGGTTGCCTCCCAATTAGCGCATTTGGTTAAGGTCGTTAGCCCGACCATTGCTCCCAACTAAATGGGATTTGATGTGACCACATTCCCTTTGGCCTTGGCTTTCCTTCCCTTGGCCCACTTCGCACATTCTCGGGCACAAATGCCCACCACCTTCCACAAAAATTCGCCCTTTGCTCCAAACTCAGGTGGAGCCCAAGGGATTTTTCTCACCTTTTTCTTGCTCTGTTTCTTTTTCTTCAATTTCTATTTCTTGGGAGCCTCTCCCCCAAACTCATTTGGTGCCTTATTATTATCACAATCAAGCACCTCCTTTTCCTCCACAAAATCGCAAGCATCCTGAACATGCATCTTGACAAACAAAGTATCAGAAATATCAAGAGAACAACACTCTTCCATTTTATCACATGCATCAATATTGGTAGACTTAAGCGGAAAGAAAGATTTTAATGGGGACACCGACCCCTTTTGGGATCGGTCTAGGGGGTGATACGGGCCATCACAAGAACCAAGATTGTCGGCCTTCTTTTTCACGGCACACAAGTGGGAACCCGCACTATCCCTAGAATTCTCACCGTCAATTGACAAAACTCCACAATCATCAACATATGAACACTCCTCACTATCATCACTAGGATGTTTCATGGCATCAAACACAAAAATTTCAATTTTCTCACCCGCCACTGTCATAGACAATTTACCATTCCTCACATTAATAATGGTGTTGGTCGTCGCCATGAAAGGTCTCCCAAGTAATATGGGTGAATCCCGGCGACTTCCTTCACCTCTTGGCATTTCAAGCACCACAAAATCAACATGCACAATGATTGAATTTACTTGAACTAAAACATCCTCCACAATGCGCACAGGTCTTTTAATGGACCGATCCGCAAGGGGTAGGGCCATTGTGGTGGGTTTTAATTCGGGTAAACCCAACTCCTCATACACATAATATGGCAACAAATTAATGCTGGCCCCAAGATCCAACATAGCTTTTACCCTCTTTGACTCCCCCATAGTAATAGAAATCAGAAAACTTCCGGGGTCTTTCAATTTGGGTGGAAGACTATGTTGTACCACTGCGCTAGCATTCTCGCTCATCACTACTCTCTCATTTGTCCCATACCTATGTTTCTTGGAATTTAATTCTTTGAAAAATTTGGAATAAGCAGGAATGTTTTTGATCACATTGAGTAAAGGGATATTGATGTTCACCTTAGAAAACATGTTCATCAACTCCAACATTTGCTTATCCAATTTATGTTTTAAAAACCTTCCAGGAAACGATACGGGAGGTACATATGGCATGGGGGGTGGAGAATCAACTTTAGAATTTTTCCCCATGTCACTTGTACTCTTTTCACAACAAACATCATCGTTATCCACATTAGCATTCTTATCTACAACAGGAGGGTGAGAAGAAGATGAAGGAGAAAGTACCTCACTACCTACCTGTTTGCCATTTCGGAGAGTGATAATGGAATTTGCTTGATGTGGTTGGCTCGGAAAGGTCCCAGACTTATGACCTTGTAGGGCGGTTGCTAATTGCCCAATTTGAGTCTCCAACTTTTGAAGGGCAGCTTCATGGTTCTTGGAAGCTTGTTGGCTTTCCGCCCTTAATTGATTATTTTCGGCTTGCGGTTTCTCCATGGCCACTTCCCACGGTTCCCTTTTCTGCTCATACTGTCCCGGTGGAGGTTGAGGGTGGAGAGGCTTATTCTGTTCTTGATTGCCTCCCCATGAAAAATTTGGATGTTGCCTCCACCCCGGGTTGTATGTGTTCGAAAAAGGATTATTGTTTTGAGGGAACCGCTGGCCAAATCCTTGCATTGCATGTGCCTGTTCAGGGTTAAACAAAGAAACCACTTTGACACACGTTAGTAGCATGAGTGTTAGGACCACAATTAGCACAAAAATCATTCACAAGATGAGCGGTAGAAGGCACAAGAAGAAGAAGCATTTTGCAAAGCTAACTTATCAAATCTTTGGTTCGGTAGTGCAAACCGCTAGCCAACTCGTTGTTTAGCCCTACCTCATGCACTCCCTAGTTGTCCCCCTAGATCCCTTTTGTTGAGAGTTAGCACTCCACATCTCAAACAGTTCTTGGCATTGTTGGACAGTCTTACTTCCCAAACTACCTCCCCGCCGCATTATCAACCATTGATTGGTATTCAGGGATAAAGCCCCATAAAATGTTTGATGCGGCATAGAAGCAGAAAAATTATGGTGCGGGCATTGAATTTGTAGCATCCTAAATCTATCCCATGCCTCGTGGAAGGCTTCCCTCAGGTTCTGTGCAAATTCCATAATTTTCACCCTAAAATTTGTTAATGCATCATAAGGGTAAAACTTAGTAAGAAAAGCATCATGTAAAGCATCCCAAGTAGTGATGCTACGGGGAGGAAGTAACAATAGCCAAGTTTTGGCTTTATCTTTCAATGCATAAGGGAAACACTTCAGTCTCAAGTGCTCCGACGTAACACCCTCCTTTATAGGGAACCCACTCACGGTAGACATGAATTCTCTCAGAAACGCTAATGCATCCTCACCGGCAAGGCCATAGAAATTAGGAATCATGTTAAAATATTGCCCTTTGATTTCATAGGCTAGTGCTGCATCGGGCAACACTATGCATGACACCGATGTGTCGACTCTCGGCCTAGCAAAAGCATTCATGACTTGATCCGCCATCACACAATCAAAATCTTCTTCTCCCGCGGTGGAAGAAGTTTCTAGGTCACTTTCGAGGGGATTGCCCTCTGTTAAGTATAAATCTCTTAAATACTGACCTAACCTATTAATGTCGTCGTTCAATGGTTCCAGGTTAGAATTCAAAGAACGCCGACCAAGCATGCACCGATTAAACAAACTTGTTAAAAATCACAACAAGTCCCTGGCAACGGCGCCAAAAACTTGATGGACGTAAATCCACTGTGTAATAAATTACCGAGCAAGTGTACTCACTACCGGTGTAGCAATATGCACAAGCAGGGGTCGAACCACAGAGACTTGTTGGTTTTAACAAGTTAATTTAATTAGTGAAAAGTAACCAAGGGGGGTTTGGTTTTTGATTGATTAAAATAATGATGAAACACAAATAAATTATACTAATGATTAAAATCACAGAATTAAACAAGTAACGAATTCGAATTCTAACAAGGAGATTCACGGATTGGTCATTCACAACACATTCACTTTATGCCATTATATTTATAAAGCCATCAATTTACATTCTAGGGTTCATTCACAAACTTATGAGTTGGGACGGTTTGGTGTGCGAATTGCAACTCAAATATTCTTCTTTTGTTATACTTCGAATTACGTAGGTTTAACAATCAAAGAACTCATGAAGATCGAAGGAATATAAAAACCTAAACCAATTGATTTCAGTTACGTCCTCAATTAGGTTTAAACAGTAAAATAGAAGCCTTGTATCTATGCCCGAGTTACCGTAGCAATGGATACCCACAAGTTCTAGGGCAAATGAACCCCTAGAACCAATTAAAATTATTTTACTGTTCTAGAAAGAAATTGAATTAATAATTAAAACATTAAGACATAAAATTCATGTATTGCTACAACCAATCCGCAAATCTAAAGAAAATTAGCTACTCATGCTAACACTAAGGATTACAAAAGTTGAAATAAAAAGCATAAACCTGAACCTATGATTGAATGGTGGAAATTCTTCAATTCTCCAACTCTCCAATTCCAATGGAAAACAAAGCATAACCCCAATTGTTTCTGCAGAATTCTCTTTTAAATTAGGGAATGAGGAGTGCCAAATTAGGAAAAGGGCAAGAAATCCTCCTTAAGAAAGGAAACTGAATTGCTGGAATTGGGGTCATGGGCGGTCGCCCACCATGCCCTGGGAGGTCGCCCATGAAAACAGCTTCTGGTATCTTCAAACGTCAACACAACTGGGAGGTCGCCCACCTGGTCTTGGGCGGTCGCCCATGACAGCAGAGACTTCAACACTTTGATACTTCAGCTTGGGCGGTCGCCCATATGGTCCTGGGCGGTCGCCCATGATAACAGCGGTTTGGACCTTCAGCATTAATCACACATGGGCGGTCGCCCACCTTGCCTTGGGCGGTCGCCCATCACAACAGTGATTTCTCCAGTTTTCTTGACCATTTTGCTTCAACTTTGCTAACTCCCTGAACTATCAAAACACTAAAATATACATTAAATTCTCGAGGATTCGAACAGAAAATAAGCTTAGGAACATATCTTTTGGATGGGTAAAACCACATCCATCAATAAACGGCTGAACTTGGACAAAGAAAACATGGGCTGAACTTGATGATGTCCCTTCGCTCGCTCCCATACGATGCACTAAAGGTACCCATACGGACTGCATCAGCAGATAAAGGGAGCAATAATTTTCCATTTCTTCCGAAGAAGAGGAGGAGGATGATGTTGAAGAATTATAAACATACTAAGGCTCCGTTTGTTTCGTGTAAAACATTTGTTTCAAGTAAAATGTTTTCCGAAAAATGTTTTCCTTGTTTTCGGGTGTTTGGTAACCACTTGTAAAATGTTTTCGGGTGTTTGGTAACCACTTGTAAAATGTTTTCAAATGTAAAACATTTTCCGTTAATGTAAAAAAAGGGGGTTTTCTTTGTAAAATGATTTACCGATTTCAAATTCGTAAATCGTTTTTCAACTCTTCCGTTCGCCCTAATAAAATAATAATAATAAAATAGTAATAAAAAAAATAATAATAATAAAATAATAATAATAATAAAATAAAAAATAATAAAAAAATAATAATAATAATAATAAAATAATAATAATAATAATAATACAATAAAAAATAATAAAATAATAATAATAAAATAATAATAATAAAATAATAATAATAATAAAATAATAATAATAATAATAAAATAAAAAATAATAAAATAATAATAATAAAATAATAATAATAATAATAATAAAATAATAAAATAATAAAATAAAAATAATAAAAATAATAATAATAAAATAATAATAATAATAATAATAATAATAATAATAATAAATAAAATAATAATAATAATAAAATAATAATAATAATAATAATAATAATAATAATAATAATAATAATAATAATAATAATAATAATAATAATAATAAAATAATAATAAAATAATAAAATAATAAAATTTATCATTCAAAGTTTTTTTTAAAAAAAGTGACATTTCCGAAAAATGTTTTCCGGAAAACATTTTCGTCAAATTTACCAAACAACTGAAAACAAAACCATGATATTTTACAAGAAAACATTTTACAAGGAAACATTTTTACATGAAAACATTTTACAAGGAAACCTTTTTACATGAAAACATTCCTTTTTACATGAAAACATTTTACAAGGAAACCTTTTTACATGAAAACATTTTACATGAAAACATTTTCCAGAAAATATTTTACACTAAACAAACGGAGCCTAAGTTATATCATAGATTAGGTTTAAGAAAATTATTGTAATTTAGACTTAAGGCCCCTTATGTTCTCCATTAATTATAAAAGGAAAACGTTGGTTATCCCCTTCATTATAATTTTTTTTAAATTATTAAAAAATTTAAGGATATCGTTCCTATTTTTTTCTATAAATAATGTCACGTTTTTTTTTAGTAAAATTTGTGGTTGGTTGATTGTTTTTTTTTTTGTTTAACAACTATTGCTGATTTAATATATTACACTTGAAAGTTATATAGTTATCTAGCTGTTTTTAACTCATTGATTGCTTATTTGTCTCACTATGAAAGCAAGCAATAAATAATTTGATTCGTGGTGTTCTGATTCCAATAACTTGTCACCACTTTTCTATGGACCACTTTTCTATGGACAATTCTGAGTACTAAGTAGGACATCTGAAAATGGCCAATCGTTGTCCTGAAATTTTTTTGAAGCCATTCATTTGAAACATTCTTTGCGTCCACATAAAATTTCAAAAGTTTCTTCAAGAATAATAGCATGTGCGTTTATAGCGAGCTCTAGCTTAATCGATATTTCGTGTCTCTTCAATACGAGAGATCAGAAGATCCATCAATTGCGATTTTTAGCATTTTAAAATGTACACTCTTATAATAAATTAAATCATTCATTTAATAAAAAATTCAATTAAATAAAAAGCATGTGCATTTATAAAAACTTATTCAGAGTACTTAAAATAATAACACTGGGATAACTGGTGTATTTTGAAGCAGTTGTAAGAGAAGAGGCTCATTGAGAACGCGTTTCTCCATAACTACGAGAAACGTGTTTTTAATAAATGTAAGAATGCGTTTGATAAAAGCCGTAAAAATTTCTGATATCGGGTCAAAGGGTTCCGATATCCGTAGTTTTAATCCGATATCCGTGAAGCCTTGCCAGATATCCGTAAAAAATAGATTTGAAGCCAAATCCAAGGCCAAGACCAGAATGAAGGTTTCGACATCCGTAAACCTTCAAACGTATATCCGTAAACCATCAAATGAATATCCGTAAACATTTTGAAAGTTTCTGATATTCACTTTTGAAGGTTTCTGATATCCGTAAACCTTCAATGTATATCCAGAACCATCAACGAATATCCGTAAAACATTTTGAAAGTTTCTGCTATCATTTCAAGGTTTCTGGATATCACTTTCATAAGCTTCTGGATATCCAGAAGCCTTGGCCTGCATAGTCGCGCGACAAGTCGGGCCCCGTTTCTCCATAAGTTACGGAGAAACGCGTTTCTCCCCAGATTTTGTGGCCAAAGAATGAGCCCATGTGGAGGCAATTTGGAATCTTCCCTTATAAAGAACATAAATATCTCTCAGGATACTCAAAGTCGCAAACATCTGCAATATGGCAACCCAACTCTGTCTCTCTGAAAGTCTGATTTCTCCTACAAAAATTTTCCCCTACAAATCCATAAGTGTTGCCCACAAGCCAGTCCGTTTTGCTGCCATCAAATTCCTTGTTTCCAATTCCGTTTCCCCGTCTCTTAGGCGATCGGCAGACTATAGCTACAAACCGAGCTTTTGGAACTACAACTACCTGCAATCTCTCAAGAGCAACTTCAAGGTGAGTACTTGTCGCATTGAAATCTATTTTTGACATCTTATGTATTTGACCATAAAAGAATTTTTCCCTCCGTCATTTATTATTACTAAGAAAATATTGTTGGAATACGTTGAGCTTGGTATTATGATTGATTGTTTCAGGTTGAGAAATATAAAAAACGAGCAGAGAAGTTGAAAGAAGATTTGAAGATAGTACTTGAAAATTTTGCTGACACAGATAATCAGCTGGATCATTTTGAACTAGTTGATGATTTGCAAAGACTGGGATTGGCATATCATTTCGAGAAAGAAATAAAGAATTTGTTGGAATACCTATACATAAGTAGGAGTAACAAAGGAGCGAATGATGATTTATATGCTACAGCTCTTAAATTTCGACTCTTCCGCCAACATGGATATCATATCACCCAAGGTAAGTACATAATGTCATATTACAAACACTGATTTCACGAATGTCAAGAGCTTCCCAAGAATAATTAATTTACTGACTAGCCGTACATAGATCTTAATTTTATTATTTCGACTGCAGATACTTTTAAGAGGTTTGTTGATGATAAGGGGAGCTTTAAAGAGACCCTCCGTAAAGATGTTAGGGGAATGTTGAGTTTGTTTGAAGCTTCATACTTATCATTTGTTGGAGAAAATTTAATGAACGAGGCTTGGCACTTCACAAGTGAAGCACATAAAGATTGGAATGAGAAAGTTGAAACAAATATTTTGAGGGAAGTTCAAAAAACTGTTGAGCTCCCATTGCATTGGAGGAGTCCAAGATTTGAAGTAAGGAGGTTCATTGATATTTACGAAAAAAGAGCTGGCATGAACCCTCTCTTACTTGAGCTTGCTAAGTTGGACTTCAATTTGTTGCAAGGATTACATCTACAGGAGCTCCAGAATCAAGCGAAGTAAATTCAAATACAAATTTAAGAGAAGCTCCTTAATTGTTAAAATTGATTTATGATTATTTGTGTTTTATTATTGTTCTTCATTATTATTCAAGGAAAATAATAAAAAAATTATGGTTGACTACATATAGGTGGTGGAATAATATAGGTCTGGCAGCCAAGATGGGCTTTGCAAGGGATCGAATAGTAGAATCCTTTTTGTGGAGTGTTGGAACCAATTTTGAGCCTCAGTTCGAGCTGCGTAGAACAGTTCTAACTAGAACAATTGCACTAATTACAGTAATAGATGACATTTATGATATATATGGTACCTTGGAAGAACTTAAGTTATTCACTGATGCCGTTGAGAGGTTAGTACGTATATAAACATCATAGCTTGATCTTTGTTGTCCTCCTCACTTTAAATAAAATATCTTGCTCGGATTTTTTGCAGATGGGATATCAATGATATTAAGAGGCTTCCAAACTATATGAAGACATGCTTTGTAGCTTTATACAACTTTGTAAACGAGTTAGTTCATGACATCCTCAAGGAGCAGAACCTTGACATATTACCTTACCTAAAGAAAGCAGTAATCTATTTTTGTTATTTCTTTGTAATATGAGATATTTTTACAACTTTTAAACTTCATGATAATATAATTGATTGTATTTATGCAGTGGCTTGAGCTGGTCAAATCCTATTTGATTGAAGCACGGTGGTACAACAGTGGATATAAACCAACATTTAATGAATACATGAGCAATGGTTGGATATCAGTAGCAGCCCCACTTGCTGTTATTCAAGCCTATGTCGTAGCAATGGAGCCAATTAATATTGAAGCACTAGAACTTCTTGCGAAGAAACCTGATATAATATACTGGACAGCATTCATTTTTCGAATTGCTGATGATTGTTGCAATTCAACGGTACAATCCGAAATATGATTATGGTTAGTTGATTAACGTATATTTTTGTACTAATAACTTGCTAATCTTGAATTTCAAAAAAAATAAAATCTTGTCAGGATGAGTTAAAGAGAGGGGACGTTCTGAAATCAATCCAATGTTACATGAATGAAGCTGGTGTTTCTGAAGAAGTTGCTCGGGAACACATGACATATTTGATGAGAAGTGCATGGGAAAAGTTGAACGAGTGCAGGCTTGAGGATTCACCATTACCGAGGTCATTTGTTGAGACGATGTTAAATCTTTTACGAACAGCTCATTGCATGTATCATGATGGGGATGTTCTTGGGGTTCAAGATGCGCGAAGTATAAACCTAGTATCAGCTTTGCTCTTTCAGCCAATTTCCTTGTAGGTCATATAATGTTTCTCTAAACTTTTCCAGCAAGGCTTGTTCGCACACAAGACCACATTGTTAAAAACATAAATAATGATCTTATTGGAGACCCATACAGATTATAATTTATCAATATAATTGAATTTCGAAATAAATAACTATTTTGTTCCTCAAATATCACTTAATTATAAGTTTGATTTTTGATTTTTATTTTTGTACTTTGTGCCTAACTATCACATTTGGTGCACCATAGTTAGTCATTTAAAAAAAAAATCTTGTTGGGTATTTGAGGGTTTGTAATTGAAAAGTTATTTGGAGGAAGAAGATTTTTTATAGAACTTTGTATTTTATTTCTCAACTGGTCTTGCATATCTATCTATCTATCTATATTAAAATAATGAAAGTTGGGTTTCCGACTTTCCGGCTCAAAATAAAAAATAATGGTAGACATTTAATTTTATTTGATGAAATGGGGGTAATATAGTCACTTCTTTTTCTTCATTTACGTTTTCAATTAAAAAAAAATGAAACTCATAATTAAACCTTTCTCCCCATCCTCTTCATTTGTGCTTATCCATCCGGATCCCCCAATCTCGGCTCCCATCACCAAGAACGACCTATGCCGCCGGTAACGGCATTGTCATCTTCTACATCTACACATTAGCCTCCCAGATCTCCCCTTGATCTCCATTTGTCTCGCTGAAGTATCACGACGACAGAAAGTGTTGATGGAGGCAACAAAAGTCATGTTTGAAGGCCGAACTTGCTGGTTTTTGTGGTCGTGGATAGCGGCAATGGCAGTTTTCGACGTCGGATGGTTGTGGTTCAAGAAAATGACATTCGATTGTTTGGTAAATCTAAAAAATTGTTTTCCAGAAAATATTTTGTCACGACCCTAAACCTAGACACTATTTTGGTCACGTGTTGAGCACGTGATTGTGGCGTGCGTTGCATTTCATTTTATGCTTTGCATATTATTTGTGATTATATTGTGATAGTTCATTTGTTGATAACTTAATTGACATTTTAAGCATGTTAATAAATTTACTTTAATTATTTAATGTCTAAGTGAAATAAATAGGAGTTGTGTAGTGAATTGATAATATTGAAAAATTTAAATAAAAGCTTATAAAATGTTGAGGTGCTTAAGTGTAAAAGTTAAAGCTTAAGGTAGTTAGTTGTGGCAATTCAAGCCTTGGAGGACCTATTAGGTGAAAATATCTTAATGTATATCCTTAGTTTATTCCATGAAAAGCTTCATAATCAGCCAAGTATATTTCTTTCCTTCTTCCCTTGTTCATCAAAAGCTCCAAGTTAGGGTTCCTTCAAGAAATTCACCATAAATCCATTTATTTTCCATTCTTCGATCCGTCTTCATCAATTTGTTCGGGAAGCCGAGTGGAGCATTTCTATCCGATTGAAGTTTTCACTTTTTCGTATTAATTTTGAAGTAAGTTATTATGTCCCTTCCTTCAATACTTGTTCATTTGAGGTTTGAAGTTGCTATTCTTGATGTATAAATTGTTGCATGGCATTTTGGAACCTTTTCTTGGGTTTGGAATGGGTTGAATGGTTTGGGGTGTGTTGTATTGTGGTGATGGTTGGTGTTGCTGGTTTGAGGTAAAAGGATAGGAGGATATGAGAGTTTGTTTTGGCCTTGCTGATATTTTTACAGGGGATTGCTGATGTTTCAAGCTCGCATCGGACTCCGCCGAAGGGCACGAGTCGTCCCCTTCGTTGTCAGTCGTGGAAACGAGTCGCGTAAACACTTGGACTCGTGCTGCTTTGTGTAGAACGACTCGTGCTGTCTAGCACGAGTCGTGCCCCGCCTAAACCAGTCGTGTAAACACTAGTCGTGACAATTTTTATACTCGTGGTGGATTGGGGCACGAGTCGTGCCCTGCCCTGTTTTGCTGAATCAATTTTAAAGCCATTTATCCCTAACTACCTAAAGTATATTTGAACCAATTGAACACTCTAATCATAGTACAACATATGAACTATCAAATGATGTTTCAACTTGTCAAAAAGGGTATTAGGAAGATGATTAAATATTGTCTTGAAAATGGTTGAAGAGCACTATGGAAACTTAACCAAAGTTGATCAAAACATGGTAAAACAACCTTAAACATTTTGTTGAGGTTGAACAATGTTGTATGTGAATATGTAGAGCTTGTTTTTGATATATTGTGTCAATGATTGGTTACATATTCATAGTATGTTTGTTCAATAGTGTATTGAAATGTAAGTTGCATTATTGTGATGGTTTAAACATGAGTAATATTACCATGTTGATTGATTGATATCCCAAGTGTGGATTTATTTTCAAGTACCTATTTATGTGCTTGAATGTTTGTATCAGTTGATGTTTAGGAGTTTAATGGAATTCAATCAATTATGGAAAATGTTCTATGAGTTGATGGAATTACATTATACCTATGACTGTCCCCTTCTGTGGCCACAGTTGGGGTGATAGCTTCTGTACTTAGCCAAAAGCATTTACCGATAGTGAGTAATCTTATATGGTTCTCTGAAAAATGAGTCTTATAAGATGTGAATATGCCTAAGCAGTTCACAAAAGAGAGGAGTTATTACTCTCACATTCTACGACATATTGTTCAGACGGGAAAGGTAAACTGAGGTAACATAATGTGTTTACCGCTTTAACAATGTGTTGTGTGTAACCATGTTATGTGTTGCACCTTGTATGGCATCTTGTTGCATCATAATAGCTTGCTGAGATTTATTCTCACCCCTTCTCCCTTTACTGTTTTAGATCGAGCTGAGATAGGTGGCCCAAACCAGTGAGGCCGGGGAAGATGTTTGGACTACTTTCTTTTTGGATTTGTCAGGGTATGTATATGGTTAGGTGGTGGTTGGGAGTATCATTTGAGTACTACTCTTTTGGGGAAAAACTTGTGTATAGCTTTGATTTTGTAAAACTTTATGTTTGTGTTTATGTTGTAACTAAAACATGTTGTGATTTTCGTAAATTTGTTTTATAAACTTGCCTCCAAGTGGAGATGTATATAGTTGGGTTTATGTTGGCTTGTGAAAGTTGAGTTGGTATATTTTCAAGGAAACAAATGTTTTTAAATTTAGGTGACTTTTACAAGCTAGGGGACCTTCCCGCTCGGGGCACGAGCTAAGGTTCCGGGTCGGGGTCCCCACAGTTGATATCAGAGCTCGGTTTAGAAGTCAAGGGTAGATGTCTAGATTAAGGGGGAGTGTGTGATAACTGATGACGAGTGTTTGATGCAGGGGGTTTGTACAATGGCGGGAAATGATGATGATCAAAACAGACCTCCAGAACATGAGGGTAATGTTGGGGCAGGTGGAAATCAGAATGAGGAAATTATGAACCTGTTCAGAGTCTTCTTACAGAATATGGCAACTCGGGGACCAGCTCCGAATCAACCCAAGGGACGTCAAGGACTAGGGTTAGAAAATTTTGTGAAGATGACTCCACCGAGTTTTAATGGAGATCCAGATTCGTTAAAAGAAGAAAGATGGCTCGAGGCAATGAACAAAATCTTCGCAGCTATGGAAAGTCCCTATGATGAAAAGGTTAGATGTGCAGTTTTTAAACTTGAAGGTCCAACGGAGCATTGGTGGCAAATTTTGAAGGAAAGTTGGGAGCGGGATCATACTCCTCAGACTTGGGATAATTTCACTTGGAAGTTCAAGGAACATTTTATTCCAATGGTTACCCGTGACAAGAAGGAGGTGGAGTTCTTACGTCTACGGCAGGGAACCATGACGGTGGCTCAGTATTTAGCCAAGTTTACGGAATTGGCTCATTATTGTACTCACTTTGTACCGGATGAGGAAAGAAGAGTTTATCGTTTCGTGAAAGGGTTGAGACTCGAATTCAGGAAGCAATTGTTGACACACAACTTCACAGACTATCAGGCAGCCGTGAATAGGGCGTACATGATTGAGAATGACATTGAGGAGCATCGTGGCAGACCCGAAAGTGGTGGTGGAAGCAAACAAAAGTATTAAGGGCAAGGCTCCGGACAAAACCGAGGAAAACCAAGGTTTTCAACTCTAGGGAGTGTTTAAGGAGAACATGTTGCAGCTCCTACGACACGTCCAATATCAAGTCAGTTTGGGATTGTTTGAAATTTTTGCAAGAAGATGGGGCATACCGAAGATAGATGTTGGAGTAAGCAGGGTAAGTGTATTGAATGTGGAGCATTGGGACATTTTAGGAGGAATTTTCCAAGGTTGCAAAGGGGACAAGCGTCAGGCAGTGGTCAACAAAGAAGTGGTGTGAAGAGAGATATTGAAGGAAAACCAAAGGAGAAAGTTCAAGGTCGAGTTTTTGCCTTGGGTCGTGGAGAGTTAGATTCTACGGCAGTCATTAGAGGTATATTACCTGTCTAAGGAGTTAAGGCTCGTATTCTTATAGATCCTGGTTCATCTCATTCATTTGTGGCATCGCATTTTGCTTTTAATTTACATAAATTGCCTAAGATTTTGCCTTATGTGTTGGAGGTTTCTACTCCTATGGGAGAGTGTCTTGAATCTTCTCTGGTTTACCATGGTTTTGATGTGGTTATATGTGGGCACGTATTGCCTGTTGATTTGGTAGAGTTACCAATTCGTGATTTTTATGTTTTACTTAGCATGAATTGGTTGAGTAGTTGTCATGCATTGGTAGATTGTCATTAGAAGCGAGTCTCATTTTCTATGCCTGATTTGCCTATGTTTGTGTTTGATGCGGATAAGTTCTTATTTGATATTCATGTCATATCTCCATTAAAGGCCCGACAGTTTTTATCTAAAGGGTGTGAAGGTTACTTGGCTTATATTCTAGACTCGAGTAAGAAGTCACCTGAAATATCTCATCTACCGGTTGTGAGTGAGTTTGTAGATGTGTTTTCATCAGAGTATTCCATGCCGCCAGATAGGGAAGTGGAATTCTGTATTAACTTAATGCCAGTTATAACACCAATATAAAAATCACCTTATAGAATGGCACCGACTGAGTTGAAGGAGTTGAAAATTCAGTTGTAAGAGTTGTTGGATAGAGGCTTTATCCGTCCGAGTGTTTCACCGTGGGGAGCATCGGTATTGTTTGTAAGAAAGAAAGATGGCACGTTGAGATTGTGTATTTATTATCGATTATTGAATCAAGCTACTATCAAGAACAAGTGTCCTCTTCCGCACATTGATGATTTGTTTGATCAACTCCAAGGTTCGATATTGATATACCTGTGCTTGACTTGCGTAGCGGGTACCATCAGTTGAAGATCAGCCCGGATGATATCTCCAAGTCAGCTTTCAGGACAAGGTATGGCCATTACGAGTTTATTGTTATGCCTTTTGGGTTGACAAATGCACCGGCGGTGTTTATGGATATGATGAATAGAATTTTTAAACCTTACCTTGATAGCTTTGTTGTAGTCTTTATTGATGACATCCTAGTTTATTCAAAGTCCCGAGAAGATCATGAGAAACATTTGTGAATTGTGTTATTTGTTCTTCGTGAGAAGAAATTGTTTGCGAAGTTTAGCAAGTGTGAATTTTTGCTCGAGAAGATTTCATTTTCCGGTCATGTGGTTTCATGTTCGGGTATTGCCGTGGATCCTTAGAAGATTGAGGCCGTGGTCAACTGGAAACAACCTTCGACAGTGACCGAAGTCCGTAGTTTTCTAGGGTTGGTGGGTTACTACCGAATATTTATTGAAGGGTTTTCGAAGATTGCAACTCCGTTGACTAGGTTGACTTAGAAGGATGTATCATTTGTGCAGGGATGCTAAGTGTGAAGCCGTTTGGCAGTTAGTCAAGAAGAGATTGACTACGCCTCCGATCCTTACCCTACCCGATGGATGTGAGAACATCGTGATCTTGATGACGCGTTAAAGGAAGGTTTGGGTTGTGTTCTTATGCGTAATGGGAGAGTGATAGCTTATGCTTCGAGGAAGTTAACACCGGCGGAGCGTAATTATCCTACTCACGACATGGAGTTGGCTATGATTATTTTTGCGTTGCATAAGTAGAAACATTATCTATATCGAGCTAAATTTGAGATTTTTACCGATCACAAGAGTTTAAAGTACTTGTTTACAACGTATGAATTGAACAACAAAGCAGAGGCGATGGTTGGAATTATTGAAAGATTATGATTGTGTCATTTCCTACCATCCGGGCAAGGCTAATGTGGTTGCAGATGCGATTATCCGAAAGGCTTATTTGTCAACATTGATGTCCCGCGAGTCGCAATGTGAGATGTTATTTGCGAATGTTAGAGCTATACATACCTTGTATGGAGACATTAAGGAAGCTCAACAAAATGATTCAGAATTGAAGAAGATTATCGGATAGTTTCAAGATGGAAGAGCCGGGAAATTTGTATTGAATAAGGATGGGATTTTAACTTTCAAAGGCAGAATTTTTGTATCGTCTTCACAAGAGATCAAAAGACAAGTATTCAAGGAAGGCCATGAATCTAGATTTGCGATTCACCCGGGAAGCACGAAGATGTATCAAGACTTGAAGAAGGGTTATTTGTGGAATGGAATGAAGAGGGAAATTGCGGAGTTTGTTTCGAAGTGTTTAACTTGCCAATAGATCAAAGTCGAGCATCAAAGACCTGCAGGGTTACTTCAACCATTGGATATTCCGGAATGGAAGTGGGAAGGCATTGCAATGGATTTCGTGGATCAAGCTACCTTTGACATCGAAGAAGATGGATGCCATTTGGGTAATAGTGGATAGATTGACCAAGTCGGCTCATTTTCTACCTGTATCAACGAAGTAGTTGATGGAGAAGTTATCGCAATTGTATATGCGAGAGATTGTTCGACTTCATGGAGTACCAGTCAACATTGTATCAAATCGGGATCCAAGATTTACATCACGATTTTGGAAAGCTTTGCAAGAGGCTTTGGGTTCCAAGTTGAGTTTCAGTACGGCGTTTCATCCTCAAATAGATGGGCAGACGGAGAGGACTATCCAGATTCTTGAGGACATGTTATGTGCGTGTGTGATGGATTTCCATTTATCTTGGGAAGATCATTTGCCTTTGGTTGATTTGCGTATAATAACAGTTATCAGTCCAACATTGAAATGGCACCATATGAAGCATTGTATGGGAGAAAGTGTCGATTTCCAATTTGTTGAGACGAGGTTGGTGAAGCAAGACTTTGGGGTCTAGAGTTGGTCTTGGATTCGATCGAAAAGATTAAAGTGATTCGAGACAGATTGAGGACCGCTCAAAGTCGACAGAAAAGCTACGCCGACAACAGAAGAAGGGATTTATCGTTTCAAGTTGGGGATCTCGTGTTTCTAAAAATTTCTCCAAGGACAGGAATTAAGAGATTTGTCAACAAAGGTAAATTGGTACCAAGGTTCGTTGGTCCCTTTGAGGTTTTGGAGAAGGTTGGCGATTTGGCTTATCGACTAGCTTTACCCCAATCTTTTTCTTCTCTTCATGACGTGTTCCATGTATCTATGTTGAGGAAGTATTGCTATGATCCTTCGCATGTATTGAGTACTCCACCCGAGGATATTCAGGCTAATATGACATATGTGGAAGAACCATTGAGAGTTATGGAATCACAAGTTCGGGAGCTAAGAACCAAGAGTATTCTGGTTGTGAAAATCTTGTGGAAGAATCATACCGTTAAGGAAGCCACTTGGGAGTTAGAGTCTGAGATGCGTGAGAAGTATCTGTGGTTGTTTGAGCATTCCGGTAAGTAAATTTAAAATTTGGGGCAAATTTTCTTTAAGGGGGAGTGAGTGTCACAACCCTAAACCTAGGCACTATTTTGGTCACGTGTTGAGCACGTGATTGTGGTGTGCGTTGCATTTCATTTTATGCTTTGCATTTTATTTGTGATTATATTATGATAGTTCATTTGTTGATAACTTAATTGACATTTTAAGCATGTTAATAAATTTACTTTGATTATTTAATGTCTAAATGAAATAAATAGGAATTGTGTAGTGAATTGGTAATATTGGAAAATTTAAATAAAAGCTTATAAAATGTTGAGGTGCTTAAGTGTAAAAGTTAAAGCTTAAGATAGTTAGTTGTGGCAATTCAAGCCTTGGAGGAGCTTAGGTGAAAATATCTTAATGTATATCCTTAGTTTATTCCATGGAAAGCTTCATAATCAGCCAAGTATATTTCTTTCCTTCTTCCCTTGTCCTTCAAAAGCTCCAAGTTAGGGTTCCTTCAAGAAATTCACCACAAATCCATTTATTTTCCGTTCTTCGATCCGTCTTCATCTTAATGTTCGGGAAGCCGAGTGGAGCATTTCTATCCAATTGAAGTTTTCACTTTTTCGTATTAATTCTGAAGTATGTTATTATGTCCCTTCCTTCAATACTTGTTCATTTGAGGTTTGAAGTTGCTATTGTTGATGCATAAATTGTTGCATGGCATTTTGGAACCTTATCTTGGGTTTGGAATGGGTTGAATGGTTTGGGGTGTGTTGTATTGAGGTGATGGCTAGTGTTGCTGGTTTGAGGTAAAAGGATAGGAGGATATGAGAGTTTGTTTTGGGCTTGCTGATGTTTTTCTAAGGGATTGCTAATGTTTCAAGCTCAGTACTGAATTCTACTGAAGGGCACGAGTTGTGCCCTATGTCACGAGTCGTCCCCTTCGTCGTCAGTCGTGGAAACGAGTCATGTAAACACTTGGACTCGTGCCGCTTTGTGTAGCACGAGTCGTGCCCTGCCTAAACTAGTCGTGACACTAGTCATGACAATTTTTGTACTCGTGCTGGATTGGGACACGAGTCGTGCTGTAGGGCACGAGTCGTGCCTTGCCTTGCTTTGCTGAATCAATTTTAAAGCCATTTATCCCTAACTACCTAAAGTATATATGAACCTATTGAATACTCTAATCATAGTACAACATATGAACTATCAAATGATGTTTCAACTTGTCAAAAAGGGTATTAGGAAGATGATTAAATATTGTTTTGAAAATGGTTGAAGAGCACTATGGAAACTTAACCAAAGTTGATCAAAACTTGGTAAAACAACCATAAACATTTTGTTGAGGTTGAGCAATGTTGTATGTGAATATGTAGAGCTTGTTTGTGATATATTGTGTCAATGATTGGTTAGATATTCGTAGCGTGTTTGTTCAATAGTGTATTGAAATGTAAGTTGCACTATTAGGATTGTTTGAACATGAGTAATATTACCAGTTATGGAAAATGTTCTATGAGTTGATCGAATTACATTATGCCTGTAACTGTCCCCTTCTGTGGCCACAGTTGGGGTGATATCTTCTGTACTTAGCCAAAAGCATTTACAGATAGCGAGTAATCTTATATGGTTCTCTGAAAAATGAGTCTTATAAGATGTGAATATGACTAAGTAGTTCACAAAAGAGAGGAGTTATTACTCCCACATTGTACAACATATTGTTCAGACGGGAAAGGTAAACTGAGGTAACGTAATATGTTTACCGCTTTAATAATGTGTTGTGTGTAACCATGTTATGTGTTGCACCTTGTATGACATCTTGTTGCATCATAATAGCTTGCTGAGATTTATTCTCACCCCTTCTCCCTTTACTGTTTTAGATCGAGCTGAGATAGGTGGCCCGAACCAGTGAGGCCGGGGAAGATGTTTGTACTACTTTCTTTTGGGAATTGTCAGGGTATGTATATGGTTAGGTGGTGGTTGGGAGTATCATTTGAGTACTACTATTTTGGGGAAAAACTTGTGTATAGCTTTGATTTTGTAAAAATTTATGTTTGTGTTTATGTTGTAACTAAAACAGGTTGTGATTTTCGTAAAGTTTGTTTTATAAACTTGCCTCCAAGTGGAGATGTATATAGTTGGGTTTATGTTGGCTTGTGAAAGTTGAGTTGGTATATTTTCAAGGAAACAAATGTTTTTAAATTTAGGTGACTTTTAAAAGCTAGGGGACCCTCCCGTTCGGGGAACGAACTAAGGTTCCGGGTCGATTACCCACACATTTTCATTTGTTTGATAAATCTAAAATATACATTTTCTAGTGAAAATACAAAATGGGGTAGGTAAGATAGGTTGATTGGGGATAGGGGCAGGAAAGGTAGTGGGTATAGGGTGAGGTAGGGGTGAGCATTAGGATAGGATAGAGTAGCATAAATGGTGTGGGTGGATAGGATGAAGGTAGGGAGGTTGGGGTGGGTTGGTGAGTGATTGAGGGGTGGATAGGAAAGGGGGTGGGGGAAAGGGGAATGGGGTGGGTTATCTAGGGCCGAGAGGGGAATTGTTAAAAAATAATTTGAATATAAGTAATTTTTTTGATAGGGGTGGGAGGATGGGTGGGTGGGGGTGGTTTGGGGTGATGGGTGGGTGGCGGTGATGGGCGGAATGAGAGTTGTTAAAAAATATGAGTAAAAAATTGATGGGGGGGTGTTTGGAGGGGCATTCAGAGGAGTTCTTAAAAAATAATTTAATATAAGTAAAAAAAATTATGGGGAGGGTGGGTGAGGTTTGGGGAGGTTACGGTGGTGGGTGGTTTGGGGTGGAGGGGCGGCATGGGGAGTTGCCAAAAAAATAATTTTAATAGGAGTACATTTTTTTAGGGGGGGGGGTGGTTGATGTGCGGAGGAGAGTTGTTAAAAAATATTTGAATATAAGCAAATTTTTTTTTGACCGGGGGGTGGGGTTGTGGGTGGGAGTTTGAGGGTGGGAAGGGTGGCAAGAGAGTTGTTAAAAAATAATTTTACATGAGCAATATTTTTTATAGGGGGTGGGTGGGCGGGGTGGGGGATTGTAGGGGCGACATGAGAGTTGTTGAAAAATATTTTTAATATGAGCAATTTTTTTTTGACCGGGGGGGGGGGGGTTGTTAGGTTTTTGGAGGTTCGGAGGTGAGGGTGGGTGGTGGTGGGGTTTGGGAGAGGTGTGATTGTGTTAACAAGCAATTTTCGTAAAATGTTTTGATGGGAGAAATTCGAAAGTCATTTTTCTTAGGAAACCATCTTATTTTTCATTGACTCGAAAATCAATTAGTTAACTTTATTTTTTGATGGTTATCAAACGCCAAAAAATGGAGAAATTTTTTTTCGAAAAACATTTTCCCCAAACAAGCGGTAATATCACTAGTACAAAATAAAGCTTAGATAGCGTTTTTTTAGAGCTTAGATAGCACATAAAAGCGCTATCTAAGCTACCGCAATGCAAGTTAGCATATCACTTATTTTGCGCTACATAAGCTCACGAACTACAATAGCGCATAAAAAGCGCTATCTAAGCACTTTTTTTATTTTTCTAGAAATCAACTTCAATAGCGTTTTTTATATGCTATCTAAGCACTTTTTTTATTTTTCTACAAATTAACTAACATAGCATTTTTTATATGCTATCTAAGGGCTAATTTTTTTTCCTGCTGCACCTATTTTAAATTATATAAAAATAAAAATTAATAGAAACTAACAATCATTTCATTCAACAATAATAATTAACTTTTCATTTATTACACAACAATAATTCTTACAATCGTCCAAAAGAGTAATAAACTAACAAGAGTTAAAGTTATTTGTTCTCTCGATCATCAATAATATCGTTCATATTACAATCAACACTAGTTAGAACAAAAAAATTTTGTAGCACCTATTTTCTACTACTTTCCTGCCATCTTCTCCTTAAAAAATCGGTTATACAAGTATCCTACCCAATTAACACTTGATTCGGTTTGTATGGACAAACTGTACCAAAAAATTACAAGACATTTATTAAAAACAACATTATTGGAAAAAAAAAAAGCCAAAATACATTTTGGTGCCCAAAACTATCACTAGATGCATAATAATCAACAACATACGAAGTCCTCAAAGCTAGTTATGACTATATCGAGTGGTATGACAATCATGAGATAAATTACTGAAGTCCACTCTACCATGTGGTATTCTTGCCATCCAAAAGAAAATAGAGATCCACAGTCCACTCTACCATATAGTGGAGACCCACTATAAAGCAAACTCAAATCCATGTGTTCCCTCGCACACAAATATGAAGTAGAAATTATTTGAGGGTTTTTATGTGCTAATATTACTAAAAGTGCTAAAGTTTAACTCTGACTGTAGGAGCAACCAAAATGAGAGACGCAACCAAAATGACTATAGGAGCAACCAAAATGAGAGACGCTCAACAGCACCACAACTATAATCTACTTAAGATATACTCAATCCTTTACATTAAATCAGTAATTAATGACTATAGGAGCAACGAAAATGAGAGACGCAACAATCTATAGTAGACGGCTTGAGGACTGTACAACAGAAAAGTCTTGACCCAAAAAAGTGGATCATCCTGAACTGAAAATACTTCATCAATATACAAATACAAACAATGCTTCTAAATATATCCACCAACATTACTAGTGTGTGGTCTTGACCCTCAAGTGGTCTGTCCTGGTCCTAAACCACGAAAACCCCTCTAGTTTACAGCAGAAGATTATGCACCTCAAGGCCTCGAGAAACAAGATAAGTGGACCTAATTTTGTGCTAAGAGATATTAAAGTGTGTTATTTTTATGTTTTAATTGAAAAGATCTATGTACATTTTTTAACCATTTCATAGGCAAATTGTAAATGGAACAAAGAATTGAAACCAAACCGAATACGGGGACGGGGAGTACAAATGAAAGGAAACCAAATTTGGGAAAATGGAGTACCAATTAAAGGAAACCAAATTCGGGGACGGGGAATAGAAATGAAACGAAACCAAATCCGGGGACATGGAGTACCAATGAAAGAAAATCAAATCCGGGGACTGGGAGTACGTACCAATGAAAGGAAACCAAATCCGTAGACAGGGAGTACAAATGAAAGGAAACCAATTTCGAGGACAGGGAGCACAAATGAGAGATTTACTTACAGAAACAGGGATACTTGTTTCACCGGTGAGCAATATACTCTCAATGAAGCATCCAACATAGTGGCCACAATGAATTTCATCAGGTTGCTTCGGGCACTATTAATAACAATTGATGTTTGTATTAAAAATTTCTAAATTATGAATTCATTTCTACTCAAGTTTGTAATAGTAAATTACCTGAATGTTATTCTATTTGAAACTATTGAAGTCGGCCTTCTTGGTATTCCCTGGACGACGGGTCCGAAATGCTCTCATACCACTATTAAAATATGAAATAAACATATCAAACATATTTAAATGTATAATTCTAGTTTTCATTAAAATAAAGTTTAAAAGAGAACACATTAAAGTTCAACAAGCTATTTCAAGTTCTGATTTATTGAAATTCTTCCACTACTAGAAACTAGCCAATTACCGACGAAATTTTACCGACGGACGCAATCCGTCGATAATACAGACGGAAATTTAACGATTACCGACGGAAGTCAGTAAGTGAGGTATAAATTAAACCCAGCAGCTGTCCCTCACTCCTAAACCTAATCGGTTTCTCTCTCTCTCTCTCTCTCTCTCTCTCTCTCTCTCCTCCTCCTCCTCACTCTTATACCTAATCGGTTTCTCTCTCTCTCTCTCGCTCCTCCTCCTGTGAAACCCTTCTCCACATACAATATCCTTTCAATTTCGTTCTCCTCAACTCGCCTGTGAAATTAATTGCAGTCTCAACTCTCTCAAATCAAGTAAATTAGGGTTTATTTCTGTTGGGGGAGAGAGAGAAGAGGCAGCGAACAAAAACGACCAAGAAATCCTTCGTGATTTACACAGCGAAACTCCTCCAATCTTCCCTCGATTTCCTGGTCATTCGAAGAAAGGACGGATTTCTCCAATTTGACGCGAAATTGCGCTTTGATTATATCATTTCGATCAGGTTGGTTCTTCTTTCTTACTAGTACGGTGAGAAATTTGATTGTAGTTGTGTATAATTTCTGTTCAAATTCGTGCATTCACTCATTCCTCTACGTTTGATTCGCATATCTGTTGATGCTTCATCTCTCACCTTCTTCTCCCAAGCTCCTCCGTTATCGAAACCCTAATTTCGCTTCAATTTCCGAGAATCTGTTGTTTTCCAGGTCAGACATTCTTTCTAGTTGCAAGTTCATTCAAAATACCCTGATGTTGTTAAGTTCCTCAGATCTTTCCATTTTACGTTTGATATAGTTTGAAGACTTTGCAAACCAAAATCCTATCTCTCTTAATAATACTTCTTGAAGCATTTGCAATTATGTTGATTTTATTTGCATCTACTATATGGATCCAGCTGAAGATGGAATTCAATCGTCAGCTGGATCCATATAGTAGATGCTCACTGTCTTGGTATTGATAGCAACCAATACCCAATGTTTCCTATATAATATTTGAAAGAGTTCAAATAATTAACTTTATATTTACTAAGCATAAAATTGCATAAACATAGAACACATGTTTAGCTTGTGTTGCCATAACAAACGAATCATCTTTATATCCAACCCTATTCAAATCAACCCGTATGAAACCATTATTTTTAACCTGCGCCCCACTAGGAATATCGACCTAGCTACAATTAAATACAGGGACTCGAAATGTAACGTAATCTACCTCCCAAATTTTCACAATTTGCCCAAAGAATGTGGTGGCCGACTTTTCATCTTCGTTAACCAGAACTGAAAGTGCGCTATTTGCATTGTGCTATTCTCATCGTGATCTCGAGTGTAAAATGTGTATCCATTTATAAGGTAATATTTATAAGAAAACACATGTCTATCAGGTCCCCTAGATAACCACTTCACCTTTTCAGAGATTGACTCATTCTCCAATAGCTTTTCTGAAATATGATTACGAAACCAATCAATGAATGTATAGTTGTGCTCCACTTCCACCCAATTCAAATCTCTATCTAGATGCTCATGTGAGATATTTTGCTTGTGCAACTTGACAAATGGTAACACATCGACACTAATGTGTAAAATATATAAATGTACCCTACATCGTTGTTCAAGGGTAATCTCAACTTGTTGACCTCCTCTGAAACCTTCACCATCAATCCTACTAGTGTGACATGTAGTTGGAAGCCCAATTGATTCGACATTTGGGATGTACTTAGACCAATATTCTAATGCTTCTTCCACTATTTAACGTTCTACGATGCAACCCTCCGGATGATACCTACTCATGATATACCCTTTCAACACTTTCATATACCGCTCCATACCATACATCCATCTCATACGACCAGGACCACACATCTTTGTCTCATAAACTAGATGAACAGTCAAATGAACCATGATATCAAAGAAAGAAGGCGGGAAATACACTCAAGCTCACAAAGTGTCTCCACAATATGTTTTGGAAATTAGATAACCTTCTAGGATCAATGACCTTACTGCTCATTGCCTTGAAAAACCAACATAACTTTGTAATAGTGGTACGCACATTTTCGGGCAAAATGGAGCTAATCGCAATTGGGAGTAGAGTCTCTATGATGACATGGTAATCATGAGACTTTAAAGATGTCAACGTCAACCCATTTTCAGATACCAGACTCCGAATGTTAGATGAGTACCCCTCTGGGACCTTAACTGACTGAAGTGTCTCAAGTAAGACCTTTTTCTCATTCTTAGACAATGTGTGAGCGGCAGGTGGTAAATATGGTGATTTCCATTCCTCCATCACAGGCGTTAATTCTCCTCTAATTCCATGGTCAACCATGTCCATTCTTGCATTGTACCCATCTTTAGACTTCTCTTTGTCAGCTAGCAAAGTATTTAAAATACTAGCACAAACTTTTTTCTCATTATGCATGAGATCAATAAAGTGTCTCACATACAAGCCTTTCCGATAGCTTAATTGGAAAAAAATGATTTCTTCTTCCAACCTTTAGTAGGAACGGTATTCGAAAATTTCTTACCAAACTGTGTCTCGATGTTTTCCACCTTTTCTAACACATCCTCACCTGACAATATATCAAATGCTTTTCGCTCTTCAACTTCACCATTGAATACCTCTGACATTGTCTTGTACCGATGATTTGGTTCTAACCACCTCCTATGTCCCATGTAAATGGATTTCTTACAATTTTTTAAACGAAGATGATCAGTGTCCTCAATACACCAAGGACATGCACGATGCCCTTTCACACTATAACCTGAAAGATTCCCAAAAGCTGGAAAATCATTGATTGTTCCAAATAACATGGCTTTTAACATGAAATTTGTGAGCACCCCAACCCGGGACCTAACGCGTGTCCCGAGCTTGAGAAGCTCAAACTAAGAAAACCCATCTTAGATTTTTAAAACTTTTATTTGCCTTTACAAGAAAACCAATTCTAAATTTTCCATAAACAAAAATCAAATAATGATATCTCCACTTGGAGGAATTTAAACAAACACTTTAATAACCATACTTGATTAATTACATTGAAAACCCTAATTAACATTGTTTAGCAAAAGAGTTTTCCTTACAACTTATAAAAGAATAATACTTAAATATGACTTCCGACAACCCACTCATATACCTATCCAGACAAGTCCCAAAAGCAAGAGTCCAAACTCTTTCCCGGCCTCACTGGTTCAGGTCACCTGTCTCAGCACAATCTAAAGCAGTAAAAGGGAAGGGGTGAGAATAAATCTCAATAAGCTATTATGAATGCAGCAATATGCCAAACAAGATGCAACACATAGCATGGTAGCACATAACACATTATGAAAGCGGTAAACACCTTACGTTACCTCATTTTACCTTTCCCGTCTGAACAATAAGTCGTACAACGTGGGAGTGAAACTCCTCTCTTTGGTGAACTGCCTCCAGCACATTCACCTCTTATAGGACTCATACTCAGAGATCCATATAAGAAAAGATACCTATATCAGAGTATCCAACAATAATATCGCTACTGTAAAGCTTTAGGCTTAATACAGAAGCATTCCCCCTAATCACCAATCGCAACGGTCTGTAAAGCTTTTTGGGTCAATACAGTCGTTAGCACACCCACTCTGTGGCCACAGAGGGGAACGGTCACAGGTATAATGAACCTTCAATCACTTATAGAACAAATCAATAATTGATTGAATTCCATTATACCCCCGAATATCAACACGTTCAAGCACATAATAGATACTTGAAATAAATCCACAAAAAGGGATAATAATATAACAACATGGTAAAATATACTCATGCTAATCCATACCATAGTGCAACAGTTCATTTAATACACTATGCATAATACCATTAACGAATATGAGTTCAAATAAGGTATCCACATAACCACATAATCCACACCGGGATGCAATATAATCAATATGCCAGATAATCCACAACTGGGATACAACATAACAATACCAAATAATCCACACTCGGGATACAATACAACCATATACCAAATAATCCACAATCGGGATACAATATATTGATGTAACACCTATACATTACTAACCAACACACTAGTGAGATTACAGTCTCTACACTGTTCAACTAATCACCAAGGTATGGGAGCAAGTAAGGTTAACCTAAACCGTAAACCATTCTTACAAAGTTACTACTCAACCTTGAATAATATTAATAAAGGTGCAAGACCTACTTCCCACAATTCCATTTTGACCAAATAAGACATCATGGCCTAGCCAAGGTATTCTACTTTAACTTAGGTTAAAAAGGATTAATTCATATCTGAAGTAGATTAGATTTCACTATTTTGAAAGGGTTATGAATCATACTTAGTGGTTGTGGTTAAAATTCAGCAAGAAAGGAAACGGTGAACTTACGGTGACATGGGCGACCGCCCAAGTCACTATGGGCGACCGCCCAAGAGGGTCTAAAATGGGTTATACCTTCTGGTGGGTTGGGCGGCCGCTCAAGGGCCTATGGGCGACCGCCCAAGGGGATTTTCTGCACTTCGAAAATTCTAACTCCTTTTCACATATTTTCTTTTCCCTTTTAATAATCTTTCTTAAAAATACCAAAAGGATTTTCTAACTTTACAAACCTCATTTTAAATCATTAAATCCACAAATAATATAACCCTAGATCATTTACCACTTGATTCTCCACCCACTTCACTTCCACATTTCAAGTTTAACCTCCTTAATCTAACTTAATCCATTTTCTTACCCTATTGATCATCTTCCTTAAACAACCACATCATTCTATAACATAAACCACTTTCTTAACTACAAGAAGGTTTCCAAAGCATCTAATAACCATTTTAATAATAATAACAACACCAAATAATTCATGAACATTAATTAGAAGAGAAGATCAATACTCACATCATTAAAAGTATACTAAGTCCTTTTTCCACTTCTTTCTACCCAAATTAAATGAACTCTTAATCTTCCCCAAATCAAAGTAAGATGTATATAATCACATACACTAACTCCATTAATGTCATTAATATCTTACACTCATTATATTCTCATTCCTTCAACTTAAACCCCCATATCATAACTAAAATCAATTAAATCTTGAATAATCATTTTGCTCAAATAACCATATTAAAAATACAATATACTTTTTCTTTTCATAAAACATTCATTAACACATAAAATGTGTAATATTTAGAAAGAAGTCATAATAACTTACTTTAGAGATATGAGGTGGAACTATGATTTCTCTAGCTTGATGCATTCCCCTTGCCTCTACGAACATGGAAGTACACCCGGATCTTCAAATGAAAGAGAATTGTATTTATTATAATTTTTGGAAGGAGGAGCTTAGGAGAGAATTTCCATGGAGGATTTCCATGGGAGAAATGAAGGAGGATGAAGAAGAATGAGTATGAAAAGTAAAGAGGATGAAGAGGTATGGGGAGGTTGAGGGGATGATGTAGGAAGTATGGAGGGTAGGGTCCTTTTTGACTAAGGAGGTGAAAGGGGAGGGATTTAAGGGGTATGGCCCCCCATCTCATTTTAATAAAAGTCTTTCCCCTACTACACCAAAGTCCCTACACAAATAAATCTAACTACCCACATTTTATTCATTTTATCCATTTCTATTTTTATACTTCTTCTAATAACATTATTTTATTTCTCTATCATTTTATCTTAATATAAGGAATCAAGTATATAAAAAATGAACACATAATATTAACAATGATATTAAAAGCACACAATATGATCCTAAATTAGTGCCTAGGGTTAGGGTCGTTACACTCACCCCCCCTTAAAGAAAATTCGTCCCGAATTTAAAAAAAAAACTTACCTTATGGATCAATAATAAAGGTTACCTCTCACGCATTTCAAATTACATTTCCAAAGGGTTCCCTTAACGGCATGATTCTTCTATACATTTTCACAACCCGAATACCTTAGGATTTCAATTCCCTAAACTATCACTCTAATAACTCTCAACAGTTTCCCCACACAAGTCAAATCCGCCAAATCATCATTAATTGAAGAACTCCATAAGTACGAAGGATCATACAAATAAATTTTCCATATCACGTTTTATACAGTATCTCTTCAATGCTTAAACCAAAACTGCTATTATACTCAACTCCGCTAAGATTAATAAAACCTTTCAAGTTGAAAAGAAATCTATCACTCCACACACCATCTATTCTTCAAGAGTTTGGATAGTCTTCTAATCTCTTCCTTTTAAGTAACTAAATCCTCCAACTCTTAGGATCGGTAACAAATTCCACAAGAGAGCTTCAAAAAGGTAAGGTTCTCACATAAAACAATTGCGGACCACTCTCGAGTAGAGGGTAAGAAAATTACGGTTTATCTAAGCCAACTTCCTCGAAGCATACGCTATTACTTTCCCAATTCTCATAATATCACCATCTAATTCCCCTCTAATACGCACTTAAAATTTCACAAAGTCCTCACATCCATTAAGTAAGGTAAGTATCTGATCTATAGCCAATCTATTTTCCATCTCTATCAATATAATTCATACTTATTACATCCTACACCATTGATATTCTTCCAAGTTAACTAAACCAACGATTTTATAATTCTCAAGAATTTCCTAAAAATTCCTTCGATAGCACTTGCCAACCCAAAGATCACGGACTCAATCCTTGCAAGATCCATGGAACATCCAAGCTTAAGACTATAGAACCCAAAATTCAAAATCTTCTCGAGCCAACTCACACTAGCTAGACCTTGCATACAAGGACTCCTCACCGGGAATCATTAACCCAACTCTCAATTGATTTTCATGATCTTCCCGGAACTTAAATTAACAAAGAGATCATCAATCCTAATTACCATAAAGCCATCAAACTAAGGATTACAATTCTGATCATCATACTTAGAATCAACACATGAGATACCTTGAATGGAAACACAATTACCATCTACTCACAACTAACACGTAAAATTTCCGAAAAGACTTCTTATGCAAGTCTAACACATACCAAATATCCTTCACACTTTTAATCCAAACTTTCTGTCTTTAATGCTTATATAACAAGAATACCATATAAAGGTTTATCTATATCAAATACCAATATAATCAATTTAGGTATAGAAAAGGAGACTCACTTCTTATGATAGTCTACTAATGCATAACAACTACTTACCCATCTAGGTCAAGTATATCTCATAATTACACATCGGTAATCATAACACATAAACTGGCAATACGTGCCCAGCTATAACCACATCACCACTGTGGTAAACCAAAGAAGATTCGAGGTATTCTCTCATAAGAGCAGAATCCTCTTACAATAAAACAATTTCTCAAGTAATGTATGCCACATAGAAGCAACCTGCTATGCCACACATAATGATATGAAACAAGATCAATAAAATATAACCCCTAACTTCTGAGACAGGGAATTTTACCTCTAGTGACCCCTGAGGGATCTATCTCTCCTGGAACCGAAACATATACTCGACCATAGGCCTTTACTTTACAACACCATTTTACTCTAGACAATATTGCTATTATTAAATCTTTTTTCAAATCCTTTCATGATCATTATAACTTAACTAAAATGGATACATAATTCCCAATAACTTTGAATATCAACCTTACCACATTCATTCCAAAACCACCATTTCCTGTTTATTTCTAAAGCCCTTTTAATTGACTAACCACTACAATCACCATGTATATCACCTAATACATCATATACTATATAAGACCACAATTCAACAACAACTATACCACTTAATCAATTTTAAGCATAAAGTTCTCAAATAATACCACATACTGTGTCCAAGTCCTATAACCCTATTACTCTATCTTTCCACATTAAATCATATCTTATTATCACTAGTGGCCATATTCATTCACCCACTACTCAAGTTATTTTCATTATTTTTACACATCACAAGCCACACAACAATATTCTCTCCACCATATATTAACCTTTATAATACTCTTTCAATTACCACCTATATTTGATCAAACTATTACTCTACTCATTTCCAAACCCCTTTCTCATATTCTAACCACCAAACAAATTGTCAACTTATCCAAAATCATTTATACGATAATAATAGCATTGTACAACTCATATAACAACAACTTTACATCTTAGCCAACTTCATGAAAAGGAACCCTAAATAATACTACATACTTAAATCATTTTTCTTAACATCAATATTATACCAAAACTTCACTATACCACATCTCAACTAAATTAACAATTTCAACTCAAGTAAAATGTATTAACTCACCTGTAACATTTCTCATATTCAACCCAAGACCAATTGAATTCATCACTAAAATACCATGACTGTGAGGCTACAATTTAAACATCTTTCATTTTCTAGAACCTTTCGCTGGTCATCATTGTTTCCAGCCATTAGAACAAACTCCTGCACTAAACACTCGGCGTCAATTACTACACATTCCCCCTTAGTTTAGACATCTACCCTTGACCTCTAAACTAAGCTCTGATACCAACTGTGAGCACCCCAACCCGGGACCTAACGCGTGTCCCGAGCTTGAGAAGCTCAAACTAAGAAAACCCATCTTAGATTTTTAAAACTTTTATTTGCCTTTACAAGAAAACCAATTCTAAATTTTCCATAAACAAAAATCAAATAATGATATCTCCACTTGGAGGAATTTAAACAAACACTTTAATAACCATACTTGATTAATTACATTGAAAACCCTAATTAACATTGTTTAGCAAAAGAGTTTTCCTTACAACTTATAAAAGAATAATACTTAAATATGACTTCCGACAACCCACTCATATACCTATCCAGACAAGTCCCAAAAAGCAAGAGTCCAAACTCTTTCCCGGCCTCACTGGTTCAGGTCACCTGTCTCAGCACAATCTAAAGCAAGAAAGGGAAGGGGTGAGAATAAATCTCAATAAGCTATTATGAATGCAGCAATATGCCAAACAAGATACAACACATAGCATGGTAGCACATAACACATTATGAAAGCGGTAAACACCTTACGTTACCTCATTTTACCTTTCCCGTCTGAACAATAAGTCGTACAACGTGGGAGTGAAACTCCTCTCTTTGGTGAACTGCCTCCAGCACATTCACCTCTTATAGGACTCATACTCCGTAGATCCATATAAGAAAGGATACCTATATCGAGTATCCAACAATAATATCGCTACCGTAAAGCTTTAGGCTTAATACGTAAGCATTCCCCCTAATCACCAATCGCGACGGTGCAGTAAAGCTTTTTGGGTCAATACGGTCGTTAGCACACCCACTCTGTGGCCACGAGGGGAACGAGTCACGAGTATAATGAACCTTCAATCACTTATAGAACAAATCAATAATTGATTGAATTCCATTATACCCCCGAATTTCAACACGTTCAAGCACATAATAGATACTTGAAATAAATCCACAAAAAGGGATAATAATATAACAACATGGTAAAATATACTCATGCTAATCCATACCATAGTGCAACAGTTCATTTAATACACTATGCATAATACCATTAACGAATATGAGTTCAAATAAGGTATCCACATAACCACATAATCCACACCGGGATGCAATATAATCAATATGCCAGATAATCCACAACTGGGATACAACATAACAATACCAAATAATCCACACTCGGGATACAATACAACCATATACCAAATAATCCACAATCGGGATACAATATATTGATGTAACACCTATACATTACTAACCAACACACTAGTGAGATTACAGTCTCTACACTGTTCAACTAATCACCAAGGTATGGGAGCAAGTAAGGTTAACCTAAACCGTAAACCATTCTTACAAAGTTACTACTCAACCTTGAATAATATTAATAAAGGTGCAAGACCTACTTCCCACAATTCCATTTTGACCAAATAAGACATCATGGCCTAGCCAAGGTATTCTACTTTAACTTAGGTTAAAAAGGATTAATTCATATCTGAAGTAGATTAGATTTCACTATTTTGAAAGGGTTATGAATCATACTTAGTGGTTGTGGTTAAAATTCAGCAAGAAAGGAAACAGGTGAACTTCTGGTGACATGGGCGACCGCCCAAGTCACTATGGGCGACCGCCCAAGAGGGTCTAAAATGGGTTATACCTTCTGGTGGGTTGGGCGGCCGCTCAAGGGCCTATGGGCGACCGCCCAAGGGGATTTTCTGCACTTCGAAAATTCTAACTCCTTTTCACATATTTTCTTTTCCCTTTTAATAATCTTTCTTAAAAATACCAAAAGGATTTTCTAACTTTACAAACCTCATTTTAAATCATTAAATCCACAAATAATATAACCCTAGATCATTTACCACTTGATTCTCCACCCACTTCACTTCCACATTTCAAGTTTAACCTCCTTAATCTAACTTAATCCATTTTCTTACCCTATTGATCATCTTCCTTAAACAACCACATCATTCTATAACATAAACCACTTTCTTAACTACAAGAAGGTTTCCAAAGCATCTAATAACCATTTTAATAATAATAACAACACCAAATAATTCATGAACATTAATTAGAAGAGAAGATCAATACTCACATCATTAAAAGTATACTAAGTCCTTTTTCCACTTCTTTCTACCCAAATTAAATGAACTCTTAATCTTCCCCAAATCAAAGTAAGATGTATATAATCACATACACTAACTCCATTAATGTCATTAATATCTTACACTCATTATATTCTCATTCCTTCAACTTAAACCCCAATATCATAACTAAAATCAATTAAATCTTGAATAATCATTTTGCTCAAATAACCATATTAAAAATACAATATACTTTTTCTTTTCATAAAACATTCATTAACACATAAAATATGTAATATTTAGAAAGAAGTCATAATAACTTACTTTAGAGATATGAGGTGGAACTATGATTTCTCTAGCTTGATGCATTCCCCTTGCCTCTACGAACATGGAAGTACACCCGGATCTTCAAATGAAAGAGAATTGTATTTATTATAATTTTTGGAAGGAGGAGCTTAGGAGAGAATTTCCATGGAGGATTTCCATGGGAGAAATGAAGGAGGATGAAGAAGAATGAGTATGGAAAGTAAAGAGGATGAAGAGGTATGGGGAGGTTGAGGGGATGATGTAGGAAGTATGGAGGGTAGGGTCCTTTTTGACTAAGGAGGTGAAAGGGGAGGGATTTAAGGGGTATGGCCCCCCATCTCATTTTAATAAAAGTCTTTCCCCTACTACACCAAAATCCCTACACAAATAAATCTAACTACCCACATTTTATTCATTTTATCCATTTCTATTTTTATACTTCTTCCAATAACATTATTTTATTTCTCTATCATTTTATCTTAATATAAGGAATCAAGTATATAAAAAATGAACACATAATATTAACAATGATATTAAAAGCACACAATATGATCCTAAATTAGTGCCTAGGGTTAGGGTCGTTACACTTATCCTTTCTGTACCCATCATACACATCAATACCTTGTTCCCACAATAACTTCAAGTCTTCGATAAGAGGAGCCAAGTAGACGTCAATGTCATTACCGGTTTGTTTGGGACCTGGTATCAAAGTAGACAGCATCATGCACCGGCGCTTCATACACAACGAAGGTGACAGATTATAGATCATTAAAACAATAGGCCATGTACTATGGCTAGTACTTTGAATCCCAAAAGGATTCATTCAATCGGATGAAAGTACTAAGCGCAAGTTTCTTGATTCTTTTCCAAATTCTGGATATCTATCATGAAATTTCTTCCATTGAGGCGAATAAGCTGGGTGTCTCAACATTCCATCTTTAATTCGCCCATCTTGATGCCATGTCAAATGTTTAGCATCATTCGGGGTGCTATATAACCGCCTAAGTCTTGGAATTATCAGGAAGTACCACATAACCTTGGCAGGGTAACCCAGCATCATCCCTCAACCTCTCGTGCATATCAGGATGATCCCGTAATTCTTCATTAAAAACAGACGGAGTATCCGTTTCAGAACTAGATGCTCCATCGCGATCAACCGGCCCAATATTTGTATCCATCTTATTTGAAGAGCAGAAGCCGGGATATGAATGGTTTGAGTTACATTGACCTTTCCCCTCACCATGATATGTCCAAACGGTGTATGTTTTATCGATACCATGACAAATTAAATGTTCATACAACACTTTCTGACCACACTATTTTTTTTAACATTCATACATTTTTTACATGGACATGTGATGAACTCGAGATTAATAGCATGTTGGGCTGCACGTGTACAGAAATATTTGACTCCATTCTTGTACTCTTTTGATAATCGGTCCGCAACAATCTACTTACGATCTATAGTTAACTAAATTACAAATAAATGACACCATAACGATTTTTGAATAATTGCAAGTAAACTAATATTTCAAAAAACCCAAATTAGACAAAAGTAAAATGCAATGTCATATAAACCCTAATTCTAATACTAGACTAATTTAATTTTTAATAATTGCAAGTAAACTAATATTTCATAACCCATAACCAACTACCCACTAATTCCAATGGTAATAAACAATCGCGACCAAAGATATCAGAAATAAGTAGCAGCTTTTTCAGGTTTGTGTACACTGATTGACACTAATGTATTACATCGACATTCAAAGAAGCTCCATGATGTAATGTAAATAAGCAAATGTAAGTCACCTAGTAGTCAAACAATCAGGTTCCTAAGCAAGAGAAGTTGTAGCACTAAAGTAAAAAATATGATCTATAAAAGAAGGTAGTAATTAGGAAATTTTTACACCACAAAACAACAACAAAAAAGTACTAAAGTCATTTAAACATGCAAAAATCAATACATGTCATGTGGATTCATTGAACAGCAGAATATAGTGAAAATTTGCAAATAATTATAAATGTATATATTAATAAAGTAATTACATCATATGTCTAACCAATAACAGGATAAAACATCTGATCTGATCGACATATAATGGAATAATGAAGACCTTAATAACAGTAGCCATCAAATATGGCTATAACAACTAAGCTCAAATTATCATTTGATTAACACACCCACATAAGGCTACTGGTAGTAACCAAACCAATTTCTTAAGCTATAATAGTATCAATTCTATTTCCCCAATCGATACCCAACCAAGATATTGTGAAATTCCCAGTGATAGTGTTTCCCTAATATGTGAAATCGCCAAATAAGGATTAAAATCAAACCCAATAAAAAGGGCAAGAGCCGGAAAGAATAGATAAATCCACAAATATAAACCCTAATTATAAGACTAACTTCGAATTTTTGTGCTATGTTGTCGATTTTGTGTTGAAGATTTTCGTCGGTTTAATATTCTGGGATATGCCGTCGGTGGTGTGTGGTGGTGGTGGCGATGGCTGGTGGCGGTCGGTGGTGTGTGCTCAATCGTCGGTTGTGCTCCTCGTTTTGGATTTGGGAATTGACAGAATAATGAAAGTGTTTGATGCGTATGCCTCAAAACCAAAAAAAAAAAAAAACCTTATGAAGCGTATAGTACCGTAGCGCTTCTATTAAGCGCTATGTTAGCTTTTCCCAAGATAGCGTTTCCCTCATATGCGCTATGTTAGTTAATTTTTTTTTTTTTGCCTTGGTTATTAAATATAAAGATGTGGATGCGCTATGTAAGTTTACACCTCAGATAGCGCTTTATAAAAGCGCTATCTAAGGTGTGTTTCCTAAGATCCAATCTGTACTAGCGAATGTTACTCATATATTGTCTTAAATTAAAATAAGTGTCTCGCTTTTATTTTTGTCCAAAATAAATGTCAATCAAAAGATATTACTATCATTTTTTATATTATTATAATTAAAGTATAAATAAAATACTCCCTCCGTCCCACCTTAGTGTAGACTTTTGGTCAAATTGACCAAACTTTGACCAATAATTTTAGCACAAAATAATTATCCTAACGAAAATCTAAAAATGGTTATTGTATCACAATTAAGATTATTTTCGATTTCAAGTTTTAGATTTTTATTAGGATAATTATTTTGGGCTAAAATTATTGGTCAAAGTTTGATCAATTTGACCAAAAGTCTACACTAAGGTGGGACGGAGGGAGTATGTACCATTATTAATACGAAATATCACAAGTCAAAAAAACAATATACTCCCTGCGACCCATAATAAATATCACATTTAATTTAAATGTAGCATTTGATTTTTCAATGTTTTTTATGAATGTTTTAAAAAAAATGTGTTTTACGTGATTGTAAATTACTTGTATACTACAAGAAATTTATTGATTAGTAACAGAAAATTCTGTCACTAATAAATGTAATTCCGTAAATAAAACTTATTACTGACGGAATCTATCCACGAATAATACCAATCGAAAAACCTTGTGGCTAATTTTAGTTATGAACGTAAGTAAAATTTTACTCATGGAATTATCCGCAACTAAATTTCGTACGCAAATACTGACGACAACCTTATTGTGAATCCATATATAATTATGTTGTATAAGAATCACACATTGTTGTGTTACTGGGACATCATTAATTTTTTTACAACTATACGTATATTGGTAAAAAATTACTAAGATTATTTATTTATTTAGAAACTCGATATTTGTTTTGAAAAAAATAATGTGGCATTTAGTTTGAGTCTGAGATAGTATTATTTATATCTTGGGATGAACGGAATATATTGAAGGAGCAATATCTTGGTATGTTCGCCAAAATCTAAAGAGAAACGCGTTTCTCCGTAATTTATGAAGAAACGGGTTTTGTTCATAGCTCCGTCGCTCCCTATGTTTCTTTACGTCTAGACAGACACAACACAACAGACACAACACTCACTCTCTCTCTAATCTCTCTCTAGACGCAATTTCGGCTTCTCCCTCTAATCGTCTTCTTCTTCTCCGATCTCCTCCGTCTAAAACCCCTTGGCCGGCGACGAGCTCCTTCAATCCTTCCTCACCATTTCTCCCTCATCCCTACACCAATCCAACCCTCTCTAATCGCATCTTCCCAGTTCTAATCGCAAACAACGACCTAGCCCACTCCCTCCAATCGATTCAACAACAATTCCGCCGGGAAATTCAAGCTGTCGGAAGAATTTTGGTGACGGGAGACACCAGATTGCATTAATACTCTGGTAATCACCCTCTTTTTCTTTCTAATTGGATTAGGGTTCTTGATTATTAGTATTCATTTTCCGAACTGATCTCCAGCGACAAGAACATTGTTGACTGATTTGATCCGTTCCCGCCTGGAAAATTCAAGACACCGGGTGAAATTGATGTATCTGGTAAATGAGCGTGATTTGGAGGGTTTGAATGAGCTTTTGGATTCTGATATTGATGTCAATTTTAGGGATTGCTGAATTGTTGAAAGTTTCTGGATATCCAGAACCTTTTGAAAGGATATCCAGAAACTTTTGAAAGGATATCCAGAAATTTATTAAATGTTTCTGGATATCATTTTGTAAGTTTCTGGATATCCAGAACCTTTTGAAAGGATATCCAGAATCTTTTGAAATGATATCCAAAAATTTATTAAATGTTTCTGGATATCATTTTGTAAGTTTTTGGATATCATTTTGTAAGTTTCTGGATATCATTTGTAATTTCTGGATAACATTTTGTAATTTATGGATATCATTTTGTAAGTTTCTGGATATCATTTTGTAAGTTTCTGGATATCATTTTGTAATTTCTGGATATCATTTTGTAATTTCTGGATATCATTTTATAAGTTTCTGGATATCCAGAACCTTTTGAAACTGATATCCAGAACATTTGAAAAAACACGTTTCTCCATAACTTATGGAGAAACGCGTTTCTCAGCAGGCCTACTCAATATGTTGTGGGGTGGATGATATTGTGATTTTTGGGAAGTACGGTCAAAAGTTTCTTTTCGACCCAAAGTTCTGGATTAGTAATGTTGTCAACACCAAATACTTATGTAGTGGATTTTTTGAATGCCAATTAAAGGCAGTATCCAAGTTATTTCGTCACAAAACATTGTCAAAAAAAGTCTGCAATTGAAGATTGGAGGGGGTGGAAAGGTACATGTATGGGGTGACGGTGTAGGTCTTTCGGATCATATTTACAATGAATTTCAAATTCATAAACAATCACACTTGTTCTAGTCCTTGGGACATCTTATTTGGATCGTAGTTTCTGATATTGGAATGAGCTCTAAATATTGTGTTATTCGGGTAATCTTTTATTTGGATCGTATTTTTAGATATTGGTATGAGCCTTTGAATTTTGTGAAGAGACTTCTCATTAACTTTTATTTATGCAATTAATCTAAGTTTCTGTGATTAAAAAAAACTAGAAAGCCGAAAACACCAAATTAACTTTTAAAAAACATATGCAACAAAATATAATGTACTTACCACCAAATTTTCTTTTTTTATTTATTTTTACAAATTTTAATTAGATTATAATATTTTTAAAAGGTCAAAACTTATTTAATGATTTTTTTTGTATATGGACACTTATTTTGAAACAATATTTATTATAATTTGATAGTATTATTTTAGGGAGGAAGAAATAATACATCAAATCAAAAAGAGATAATCTCACTTGAGGGGAGGGAGGGAGGGGGAGGAAATGACGTGAGCAGAGGGAGGAGAGGGGGAGCTAGGGGTATCTAGAATTTATAATTTTGGGTGAACTCTTTATTTGGTAGGTACAAAACACCTCTGCTTAAAATGGAATGAGTCGGTCTGCTGTTTCTCCGTCGCGTGTGGAGAAACGGGGCTATGTTTGTCGCGCGACATACTTAGCCAGTTTCTGGATATCCTTTTCAAAGCTTCTGGATATTCAGAAGCTTGAATATGGATATCCAGAAGCTTTGGAAAGGATATCCAGAAACCAAATATTTTTTCTGGATATCCTTTCCAAAGCTTCTGGATATCCAGAAGCTTGAATATGGATATCCAGAAGCTTTGGAAAGGATATCCAGAAAAAATATTTGGTTTCTGGATATCCTTTCCAAAGCTTCTGGATATCCATATTCAAGCTTCTGGATATCCAGAAGCTTTGGAAAGGATATCCAGTTGTTGTGGCTAAGTATGTCGCGCGACAAACTAAGCCCCGTTTCTCCATACGCGACGGAGAAACGCGTTTCTCCCCAGATTTTGTGAAATGGAATAACATTCGAACAAGAGGGCCCTTTGGGAATTTTTCCAAAAACAACATGCTCCTTTCAATACATAATAAATTTCGCATTTGATTTGACAACATTTTTTTATGAAAGGATAAAAAAGAAATAAAAAAAAATGTCAACGTTTTAAAAAAATGTGTTTTAATTGCTAGTGAATTACTTGTATAGTGGTAAAATTTACTAAGATTATTTTCTTACTTAGAAACTTGACATTTGTTTTGAAAAAAATAATGTGACATTTAGTATGAGTCAGGGAAAGTAGTTTTTATAACTTGTGGGATGAATGGAATATAATGAAGAAATAATATTTTTTACAAATTGTTCCACTACTGGGACGTCGTTAATAAAACACTGTAGTCACAATCGGCCAATCCAAAAGATGCAACTTTTAAACACCAAGATTCCACTTCTTCGGCTTGAATGTGCCTTTTAGCATGCATTTATCATAGTTTTGTTGCTTCTCGAACATGATACTAGCTGTATATTTTATATTTTTCTGAAAGAGTGAGCGGAATTTTTTTTTTTAATATAATAATGTTTGAGAATTTCCTCCATTATGTTGTATTATTAGTACTCTCTTATCCGTGCTACTGACACGGTGAAAGTACACGAATCAAATACATGATGAAATTGCCTTTCTACCATCCCAAAAAATAAATAAAAATATACCCAATACCCTGATGATTACTTTGTTTCATAATCAACATTTGATGGAGGGTGGTTTGTTTGTGTAACTACCGTAGAGAATATGATGAAGTCGATTATCAGGGATTGTTATCCATTTAGGGTTAGTAAAAAATATTTTCTTAATCCCCATTTTACCATTATTCTTTTTTCGTAACCCCAACCCAACCCATTAATCATATAAATAATTAATAATACTTATAATCCATAACCCATACCCTATCCTATTTTTACCCAATGTTCGAAACAAAAAACTTAAGTAATCAAGACGAATGATTTTTTAATTGATTTAGGTACAAACATTTTTCTAAAATCATTTTTTTGAAAGATTCTAAAATTGTTCAAAAAGAAAAAAATAAATAAATCAAATTGGAATACACATAAATAAAAAAGAAAAAAAATACCCAATTTAAATATTTTTTGAAAGAAAGAGTATAAATAAATCATAAACCTTTTTTTAAGGAGTATAATAAATAATTAAAAAAAAGGAAAAAATGCAACAATTAGCATCCAACTATTACACTTTTGTGGATAATACCATTAAACTATTTTTTTTTTTTGATCTAACACATTAAACTGTTTTTTTTTTTTTTTGTATTTATTACCACTACAACTAACGGGGTTAGTTTTTCCTAGTTAAATGCCATTTACCCATGAGTATTTTCGGTATAAAAGTCCTAGGAGATGAATTAAAAAGAGGATTAATGTTTGGTCTCGATATTTCCCTTCTCTTTTATATCGAAAATAGCCCTGGGACTTTTATACCAAAAATACCCCTGATTAACTAGGAAAAACAAAAATACCCCCGGGACTTTTATATCGAAAATACCCCTGAATTATAGAGGCTAGACATTAATCCTCTTTTTAAATCATCCCCTAGGACTTTTATACTGAAAATACCCATGGTAAATGGCATTTAACTAGGAAAAATTAACTCTGTTAGTCGTAGTGGTAATAAATACAAAAAAAGAACAATTTAATGTGTTGGATCAAAAAAAAAGTTTAATGGTATTATCTACAAAAGTGCAATAGTTGGATGCTAATTGTTGCATTTTTTTTAAAAAAATGATCATTTATTTATAATCGGTTTTTCTGTAAAAAAAAAAAACTTAAGTCATCTGCAAAAGAAATAATAGTTAAAAAGAAAAATAAAAAGGAGAAAATGGAAAAGGAGGGCGAGAGGATTTGGACCGTTGGATCACTTTTCTAACTTTAAGTCTGAACCACCACTTATGTGGCAGATAATAATTTAAAAAAAAAACAAAAAAATTCTAAAATCATATTTTTTGAAAGATTCTAAAATCGTTCAAAAACTTAATTATATATGATAGTAATTATTATGTTAAGATACACTCCTTAAATAAATGATCCTAATAAAATAATAGAGAAAAATAAAGAAATCAAATTTGAATACACAAAAATAAAAAAGAAAAAAATTACCCAATTCAAATATTTTTTTTAAAAAAGAAAGAGTATATATAAACCCTAAACATTTTTTTTAAGGAGCATACTAAATAATTAAAAAAAAAAGATCATTTATTTATAATCGATTTTTCCGTTTAAAAGAAAAAAAAGGGAGGCGGACAGTTATGGGAAAAATGGGAAGTTACAGACAGTTATTGGTAGTTACGGACGATTGAAGGAGGGAGGGAGGATTTGGGAGTTATGGGAAGTTACGGACGGTTATGAAAAGTTACGGACGGTTGAAGGAGGGAGAGAGGATTTGAGAAGTTATGAGAAGTTACGGATGGTTATGGAAAGTAACGGACGGTTGAAGGAGGAAGGGAGGATTTGGGAAGCTATGAAAAGTTACGGACAGTTGCGGAAGTTACGGATGGTTATGGGAAGTTACGGACTGTTGAAGGAGGGAGGGAGGATTTGGGGCGTTGGATCAATTTTTCAACTTTCAATCTGAACCACCACTTATGTATGGACTTGCATTGTATTATAATATATACAGTGGCAGATCTAGGAAGTTATGTTAGTGTGGGCCAATTTTTTTTCGGTGACTGATTTTTGTTGCAAGACAAGGGGAAAAAAACTACTATTTTGGATTTAAAAAAAAGCTACTATTTTGGATTCCATTACTATTGATATTTTACATTGCAAACAACTAACAGAATGATAGGCTAGTGCAAATAGCTCAGTCATACCATTATTCAATACAATCTTGAAAAGTACTTACTTGACATTGAAGGTGGAAGAACGTAAATGAAAAATTTATCTCCATTAGATCCAAGTGAACAAAATAAAAGTGATGGGCTAGGCCCAAAGATCAAAGCCTAGTTATCCAAGTATTATTGCCACCACTTCCTTAGTGGTTCGGTCCAACTATTATAAGGCCCGAGGCCCAGCAGCAGAGATCAGTCGACCTAGCTCATTGTCCGACCTAAACGGTCCCGACCTAGCTTTGTCCGACAGACGATCCATCTCTTATACGGATATTACCCGACTACATCATTCAGTTAGGTCGACCTAGATCCATGCAAGCGACCTCGACCTACCAAGCGTACGTCGACCTACAAAGTCATGACGCATATATGATTCTTTCCATAACAGAAGTCCTACAAATCAGGAGTTATATATGGACACGATCTTTTATACAAATCTGATCCATGATTCTAGGGATTTCATACAATCCTACCACAATTACACCTCTTATCAAGGCCTATAAATACTTCACTTCTTCAACGGCTTTCAGGTAATTGCTATCTGTTATTCTGAATACATTGTTCTTTATAACTTATAAGCTCTCGTATCACCATACTTACTCTCACGCCCGAGGGTCTTTGTCGGAGACCATTCCGGCTAGTCGTGGGTTCTGTTTTCAGGTCAAAAGCTAGGTGATCAATCTTGCAGCTAGACAGAGATTGATAACGACACAATTCCTGCAGCATCAGTTTGGTTCCATTGCCAGGAATCGTAAGCTATTTGACCTCAAAATTTAACCAGAGATTAATATGGCTCAAGACGGACATACCGCATCATCTTCCAGCGATCCAACGCTCAGTTTGACAGTAAGAAACGTTGAGGCAGGTACTGGAAACAGGACTACTGATCTTCCTCCTCCTCCGCCAGGCAATCCTCCTAAGAGAGCCCCCCGGTCTAATAGTGTGGATGATGGCAGGGGATTGCCAGACAATAGAAGGGAAAAAAGTCCTATGCCTGGAACGGAAGCACAGCCACCTCCAAAACACCTGCTGGTAGGTCGAACTGTTGCAGGCGACAATTCAGGTCCCTCAACCAATCACCCCAGTAGGAAAGAGATGTTATTGGAATGGTCTAGAATCTTGTAAGAGTTGCTTGATATGTCAGACTCTTCCGATTAGAAGGATAGGAGATCGCATAGAGATGCTCCCTTCCAAATCTCTCACAGGCAGCCTAGTGAGAATGGTAGACCAAATGGGAGTGCTAGGCGGAATGGCAAACAACGGATGGTTGAACGATCTATTCGTACACACATACCTGTTCCCAATGACGATCTAAGAAATCAGCTCAACCAGAATAGGGAACAGGAGGCGGAGGCGGAGTTTAGGCGACAAAGGGAGGCCGAAAGGAACAGATGTATGTCGCCTTCCAGAACTGAAAGGTCGCAATCTCACCGAGATAGAAACAGACGTAGGTCGCCTGCCAAAACTAAAAGGTCGCAATCTCACCGAGATATAAATGAGCGAAGTTCGCCAGAAAAATCAGTTAGGTCGCCTGTGAGATCAGTTAGATCGCACTCCCACAGGGACAGACGGGGTAGGGAAGTAACTCCGCCAAGAAGTGAAAGGCATAGGGCCTACTCTAGGGGAGTGCCCCATCATGCAGAAAGGCAGAAACCAAACGACGTCTCATACTTAAGGAACGACAATCCAGATGCTAGGGAGTTGTTGAATTTGAGAAGAAGGTTAGAGAAAATGAAGGCCGACATGAAAGAGGATAATGGAAAGGGCGAACGAAATGACCATACTCTTCGACCCTTGTCCAGAGAATTGCTCGAGCGACGACCTCCTGTGGGCTTCAAGCTGCCCACGCTTGACAAATACTCAGGTGCGACCAACGCCCTGAATCATATGCAACATTTGGAGGCCACCATGTGTTTGGTCTCTTCCGAGGATGATGTGCTGTGCAAGGCACTAACCAGCACCCTCACAGGTGCAGCACTGACTTGGTTTCGTGGATTGACGCCGGGCTGTATTACCTCATGGGAGTACATGAGGAGGAAATTTCTAGATCGTTTCTCGACAGCTGGGGCCAGAAAGAAGACGGTCACCGACTTGAACAATCTGACGCAGGGCAAAACTGAGAGCTCCATGAGCTACTTCACTAAGTTCAAGGAGATGGTCGACCAGATCGAGGAGGACCTAACAGACAGGGAGGTAATAAACTTCTTTAGGAATGGAGTGTCCTCTCCTGATCTAGACTACGAGCTGCAAGTCAGGAAAGTAAACACCAGGCAGGAACTGTTTGAGAGGGCCTATGATGTGGTCATGGCTGAGGAAAGAAAAGAAAAGAAGTAGGAAAAGGGTTTGAAGCAGCCCGAAGCTGGAGATTCCAACAAAGATGACCAAGCAAAGAATGGTAGCAACAACAAGAACGAGAAGAATAGAACAAGGGCGACTGAGAGAGTGCCCGAGAATTTCACCCCATTGACCGTTAGTCGAACTGAGATAATGAATTCTGTCGAGCTGGGCCCACCTACCCCAATGAACCCAGGAAATATGTTCAGAAGGGACAACAGCAAATATTGTGATTACCACAAGGATACGGGTCATACTACAAAAGAATGCTTTAGTTTGAAGCGTATTATTCAGAAGTGGGTCGACAGTGGAATGCTCGACAGATTTGTGAAGGGAGCTCGGCCTAGCGGAGGCGAGCGAACTGCAGAGGGTATAGTTCAGCCAAGGCAACCTTGGTTAGATTTGGGAGTTATCACCGAGTAAGCAAGCAACACAGCCTTGAAGCACAAGATTTTTTAGCTCTCCAAAGCTCCTCATGTACCACCTAAAAGCTACATCAGAGATGAAGTCATCAGTTTCTATCCGGATGAGCTAGCTACCAACATGGCTGCAAGGGAGCAGACTCTGGCAATTCCGGGTTTGATAGACGGTTGTACAACTAGTAGGATTTAGATCGACACGGGGGCCTGCAAGGATATCCTCTTCTATAGAACTTTAAAGGACATAGGATTGACAAAGGAAAGGTTGTCGCCTTACGATGGTCGAATGGAGGGCTTCACCAATCATAGGGTGGATGCTAAGGGGCAGATCGAGCTAGAGGTCGACATAGGCTAACACCCTTTCAGGGTCGTGACTAAGGTAACATTTATTGTTATTGATGTAGTAAGCGATTATGCTGCTATATTTGGTATTCCTGGCCAGGTCGCACTAGGAATGGTGGCCTCTATTCCCCATCAGTGAGTTAAGTTCCCTACGTTAGCTGGAGTAGGCTTCGTACAGAGTACAGCCCGAGCTTATATTGATCACGTCCTTCGAATAAGGAAGAAAAGGGAACTAGAAGTTGAAACTCCTGAAGGATACTTGAAGCTCTCAAAATCTGTCACCACAACTTCACGACTATCTACAATCACTTGTGTAGAAGAGGCGACCTATCACTCATATGACCATGTCATGACTGAGCCGACACGTCCCTCCCAAAACACTATGGTCGATTCAGATGTAGTTATGGTCGACCAAGTCATCATAGGCGAGCTATACCTTCAGCTCGACCAAAACTCGGGGGCCACCACTGGGGAGATCGCTGCTGAATTAGATGGTATGAATGTTGAAGAGGCTCCACACTAGGGGGCCGAGGAAAGACAGAGGGTTTGTGAGATTATTATTGAAACTCTACAATTTAGAGATGGTCCAGAGCTGGAACCTGTGGATGAGCTAGAAGCGGTGGTAGCTAATCCCTTCTATCCTGATCAAAAAATTCAAATTGGTAGACAGTTGTCAGCTGAGGAAAGAACAGAAATTGTCGAGATACCGAAGGAAAACACGGACATCTTTGCTTGGTGAGTAGAATACATGAGAGGGATCAAGGAGGAGGTCGATGTTCATAGGCTATAAGTTAATCCGACCATGAAGCATAAAGAGCAGAGGCTGCAAAGTTTTGCTCGTGATAAAGAAGAGGAGATCAAACTTGAGGTACAAAAACTTTTGAGTGCAGGTATTATCAAAGAGGCCTCCCATACCACCTGGCTAGCAAATGTGGTGATGGTGAAGAAAGCTAATGGCAAGTGGCGTATGTGTGTCGACTTCACTAATCTAAATCTAGGCTGCCCAAAGGATAGCTACCCACTGCCTTGGATCGACAAGCTGGTAGACTCTATAGCTAGGCAATCTACTTTGAGCTTCGGGCAACCATCAAATTAAGATGCATAAGGATGACGTAATAGAGACTGCCTTCCAAGCTGCTGGGGGTATTTACTATTACAACATGATGTTGTTTGGCTTGAAGAATACAGGAGCGACCTACCAGAGGATGGTCAACAAGGTCTTTGCATCCCAAATTGGCCAAAACATGGAGGCCTACGTCGACGATATGGTCATCAAAACAAAGGCCTGACGTCACGTGGTCGACCTAAGGGAAACGTTCGCCAATTTGCGAGCAAACGACTTGAAGCTTAATCCGAGCAAGTGTGTATTTAGGGTAGCAGCTGGAAAATTTCAGGGTTTCATGGTCTCACAGCGGGGTATTGAAGCTAATCCCGAAAAGATCAAGGCTCTGGTCGACATGAAGGAGCCTACTTGTATTAAGGAGATGCAACGACTCAATGGTAGGGTGGCAACCCTAGGTCGCTTTATTTGTAAATCGATAGAGAGATCTCTCCCCTTCTTTAAATCTTTGAGGGGGTGAAATTTTTTGAGTGGACGACCGAATGTTCTTTGTCGTTCCAGCAGCTTAAGGAGTATCTCGCCTCTCCACCATTATTGAGCAGCCCGATTATGGGGGACACTTTGTTCGTGTATCTGTCGGTTGGCGATCAAGCAATAGCAGCCGTTCTAGTTCGAGAATAAGGGAGGCTTCAGAATCCCGTGTATTATGTGAGCAAGGCCTTGTCCGACGTAGAAGATAGGTATTATAATGCAGAAAAGTTGGCTTACGCCTTGGTTGTAGCATCGAGGAAGTTGCGAGCTTATTTCTTAGCTCACCCCATTGTCGTGCTAACCCATGCCCCTCTAAGGAAGATCCTATATAAACCAGAAAGTTCAGGCCGACTACTCAACTGGTCAATTACTCTCACAGAATTCGACATTGAGTATAAGCCTCGAAAGGCGTTGAAAGCTCAAGCTTTGGCAGACTTCTTGGTCCAGCTTACGTTCATCAAGGAAGATAGCGAAGTGTGAGCTCGGAAGGAAAATACAAAGGGAAAGGAGCCTGCAACTCAGCCCGCTGCTAATTTGCCTAACGATTTCTGGAAAGTCTATTCTGATGGGTCGGTAACAAAGAATGTTAGTGGGGATGGAATTGTTTTGGTTGAGCCAGAATTATGGACAGTCTATGAAGAAGCACTAAGATCAAGTTTGAAGCTTCCAACAACCAGGCCGAATATGAAGCGTTGGTCGCAACTATTGAGTATGCAAAATGTTTTGGGGCGACCAAGATCGTGGCCTACTATGATTCTCAGTTGATCGTAAATCAAGTCAGAGGGGAGTATGAGGTGCTGAATCCTACCCTGGTCAAGTACTACGACCTAGTGAAGGAGTTAGTCAAGGACTTGGAATTCTGGGAAATACAACGGGTAGGTCAAGATGATAACGAGTTGGCCGACTTACTCTCAAAGCTCGCCACATCAGACGAGCAACATGGGGAACATATCTCTTACCTCGAGCATCCAGTATACGAGAGGGTTCAGATTCAATGCCTAGAAGACACCACTAGAGAGTGGGTTTACAAGAAGTGCTAGATCAAAGAAATACGAGCTTATCTAGAGACAGGTGAGCTACCTACTGACGAGAAAGCAGCTCGAGCTATCAAGAAGAAAGCCCAAGATATTTCATTCATGAAGACGCGTTATTCTAAAGGTTGTTCACTAAACCATTATTGAGGTGTGTTCACCCTCAATAAGTTACTCAGCTGATGTACGAGGTACATTGTGGGGTTTGTGGTGGACGCCCGGGGGCCAGAACTTTGGCCGATAAATTAATTACGTTGGGTTATTATTGGCCACACATGAGAGCGGACGCTCACGACTTTGTTCAGGGGTGCGATCAATGCCAAAGATTTGCCGACCTACCTAGACTGCCTACAACCGAGCAAACTCCAGTGGTTGCAACTTGGCCTTTCGATATGTGGGGAGTCGATTTGATTGGTCCCTTCCCGCCGGCCCGAGGAAATTGTAAGTATGTGATAGTTGCCATTGATTACTTTACCAAGTGGGTCGAGGCCAAGCCGTTAGCCAGGATTACAGAGGAAAATGCCATCAATTTTATTCATGATTTCATTTGGTGCCATTTTGGGATTCCGCGAGCTATAGTGTCGGACAACGGGCTACAGTTCTCCACAGCTTTCGAGGATGAAATGAACAGAGTGGGCGTCAAACATTGGAAATCGTCAGTCGCCTATCCTCAAGGCAACGGACAGGCTGAAGCAGCAAAAAAACTTGTCCTATCAGCACTTAAGACGGGTTTGGTTAGTCGATGAAGCAACTGGTTGGACGAACTTCCCATTTCTCTCTGGGTAGTCCGCACAACCACTCGGGGGCCCACGGGAGAAACCCCATTCGCTCTTGCATATGGATCAGAGGCCATGGCACCGGCCGAGCTACAAGTCCCTACAGCCAGGGTAGTTTTCTTCGATCAGGAGCAGAACAATGTCAGTAGCTTGATCGACTTAGATTTGCTTGACGAGAAGCGGGCTACTGCTCAACTACGGATGGTCAATTATAAGCAGAAAACTAAGAGCTATCATGACAAGAAAGTAAAGAGAAGATCGTTCCAAGTGGGGGACTACGTGCTACGAAAGATAAAGGTAACTGGAAGGAAAGTTCAGCACAATAAGTTATTTCCCAACTGGGAAGGTCCCTACATCATTAACCCTAAACCTTTTTTTAAGGAGTATACTAAATAATTAAAAAAACAAAAAAAATGATCATTTATTTATAATCGGTTTTTCTGTAAAAAAAAAAAAAAATACTTAAGTCATCTGCAAAAAAAAAAAAAAATAGTTAAAAAGGAAAATAGAAAGGAGAAAATGGAAAAGGAGGACGGGAGGATTTAGGCCGTTGGATCACTTTTCTAATTTTAAAAGGTAAGTTAGTATATTAAATTGCATTCAAAATATAAACATATTAAGTTATATCATAGATAGATTTTAGCTAATTATTGTAATTTAGACTTAAGACTCCTTAGGTTCTTCCTTAATTATAACAAGGTAACGTTAGTTGTCTCCGTTTTATAATATATTTTTTAAATTATTAAAAAAATTCAGGTATCGTTCCTAATTTTTTCTAGAAATAATGTCATATTATTTAGTAAAATTTGTTGGAACTTGTGTATGGCTTCTTTAAGACTTAACAGAAAAACTGACAGCAAAAGTAACGGAGATTGAAAAACAAACGAATTCAAGTCGAGTCTTGTATTTAATACAATCTCCGTAAGAGTTATTTGTCCCGCACTGGTGCTTACGGTTGTATGACAAAACTCTAGTAAGATAAAACGACTTACTATTAGTTATAAGGAGCACTCCAATATAACTAATCTAACGAACAACACAAGGTTTTAGAACGACTTTGGACTTGAAAGATTGAATGCAACAATATGCAATGATTTGGGTATGTTAATCTATCTCTCTAGAGGGTAAAAGGCTCAGAATGACTGTGTGTTCTTAATTGAAATTCGGAGGGAAACTATTTAAAAGGAGTTAAAGGGTTCATGGCTGTTCACTCCAAGAGGTGCCAAACCTGTTCAAAATCTGAGCACGAGCGCGGCCGCTCTTGCCTTGAGCGCGACCGCGCTGGCATGCCGAGACTAAGCCATGATTTACTTAAAATCAGCGCGGCCGCTCTAGGCTGGAGCGCGACCGCGCTGAAGCCCAGAACTGAAAGGTCACGAAACCTTTTGAGAACAGTTGTGACCCAAAACTAATTTGGATCAGTCCAAGTCAACCCAAGTTATCTTTAACCCTTTATTTAACTTCCGTTAAGTTACAAAATCACTTGTCATTAATTCTCATTCACCCTAAATGGTTTTGAGACATTAAATAAGTTTAATAATCTACAACAAATGTAGAATACATTTTGTAACTAGTTCCGTTAACACATAACGAACTTCCGTTAGAAATCTAGGTCAACGTTAAGTCAAACTTAACTTTTCGTTACCCATTTCCAACAATCCCCCACATGAATGACAATTAATGCATGAATGCAATTTCGTCCAAAGTTCCGGCGAACTATTATTACATCGGGATAGATAGCTTGTGGCCTTGAATCTTCCCTAGTGAAATATTATCGGATATACTAGCCATTTGGTAGCGAGTCGCTTTGAACCAATGACTGTCGGGTGTAAACCAAGACAATAATACTCACATAATAACAGCTCTAACAATTGTTGTTCTCACGTTTTGTCCATTTTGGCCCTGGACCGTATCTCATTCATAAGCGTTCATTTAGAGGCGGCCTTATTACCTCTCGCTTTATATAGGTGATTCTCACTATAAGGAGTATCATGCACTACTCCACCCGTAGGTATAGAAATCATTAAAAGTTTTCTCAACTTATCCTCACCACTGCTGCATGTGCTAGTACTTGGACGTTCTGGGAATGAGTATTCAACATCTCTAGGTTAATAAACCGAGTTGTTGTTTCCAAGTAACTCTACTAGAACTTATAACTTGGTTGTCTCATTGAACCAAGGGCACGGGATCTCCATTTCTCAAGGTTGAGTGTCGCTATAAGTTCTTTTGTTGTGGATTTTAAACCCATTCCCTTAACAGGTTTATACGGTTGATCTTTATTACTACCCTTAGGTAGACGGATCCGAATTTGACTTCACATGGCTAGTTGTGACAGTCGCATTTTGAGATCAATTGTACTATGGTAGTGTGTCTAAGACCATTATGTCTAGACTTACCATGACGTTCTACATCTTTTCCTATTTTTCATTGTCGTCACAATGCCTTAGGTCATGTAGACACAAGCTTATTCCACGAAGGAATATCTTCCAAGACCATTCAACTTACATAGAAATTGTAATCTTTAATCATAAGTATATCTTTAAGTACACCAAGCATTATGATTATACTATTCCGGTGATTGATTATAATTACAATTAGACCTTTAGTCTATCTAGAATGATCAGTCCCTTCGAGTGATCAAATTCTTCTATCGGTCAGTTTCTTCAAGTGGTTATTATCTCTGTACCGTTTCGACTTCCCAAATATTCAATATCTCTAAGTGGTTTGACCTCCTTAGAGTCTACTTTCCAGGAATCTACTTTACAGAGAATACCTCTCAAGAATCTATTTGAACATTCGAAGTACTTTCTTTTCAAGATAATGGAATTGTGATAGGACAATCCTTCTGATGTTCTAGAAATCTTTATTTCTAATGTAACATCGGCTAATCCCATATCTTTCATGTCAAAGTTCTGTTTTAACATGTCTTTGGTATTCATGATCAACTCATGACTACCATTGTTATCCATGTAAGGACAGACTATATCGAACTTCTCATGCCACTGTTTAGTTGCTTGTTTAGTCCATATGAATACACAAGTAGATCCAACACGGTTGTGCGACATAGAACGCTCTGTTGTGTCATTTGGGATAATCTTGCATACATCATCATGTCCTTTTGACAACTATCCTGGCTTTATACTTATCAACAGATCCATAAGCTTTATACTTTCTTTTAAGAATCCAATTATAACCTAATGGTTTGCAACTTGGAGGGAGATCTACCAATTCCCAAGTATTATTAAGCATTATGAATTTTTATCTCACTGTTAATAGCCTCTTTCCAGAACGAACTATCTGGACCAGATAACGCTTTCTTAACAGTTGCTGATTCATTTTCCAACATAAATGATAGAAAATCAGGACCAAAAGACTTTTCCACTCTTGCCCTTTTACTACGTCTAGGTCCTTCATCTTCCACTTGAGATGGACCGTTTGTAGTCTAATATTTGAAGGTTTCATCCTTGGTACATCTAGTTTTTGCAACCCAACGGTTTGCATAAGGAAGATCAACCATCTTCCTAGTAGAGTAGGATGAATTTGTCCTTCAACTGTATCTTGTTTTCTTCTTCTTATTAAGAAAATCACTTACAGTTTCTATAAATTTTCTTTTATACATTTCCTATCATTTCAAGGAAGTATATTCTTTAAAGAATATAACGTGTCTTGCTTAAGTATTTCTACTTTAGCCAAATACCCCCACATTTGAGGTATTTAAAAAACGGCTTATGAATATTTCATAATTCGTTATCATTGAATATTTCCTTTCTAAGGATCCATTTGTAACCCAATGGTTAGCATTATGGAGGAAGATCAAATAACTTCCAAATATATAATGATCCATTCTTTTAAGCATTAACATTTTAACGAGGTTTACATTAATACTAGAAGTTCATATCAAATAGAACTTATGTATTTAGCTTGTACCCCCATACTTGAGGTGTACCTCCACATATCAAATATTTTATGAATATCCTAATTCATATTTAATATTTTCCTTTTATGTGAAGTCATTTAATTGTAATAACCATGTTATCTACAATGTATTTCATCTCCTTGAGATGAACCGACGACATAGTCATAACTATGTTTTAAGTGAGGTCTCTTCAACCATTTTCCTTGGTTGAAGAATCTTTGCATTGCCAATGGAAACGTAATCCATGGTTTTTGGGTCCTATCTTAACCTCTTTAGGTTTAGATATTTCTACCTTTGCTAGGTATACCCACATAAGACGGAACTTATCAATAAGGAGTTCACCATCTCCTTAAAAGTTCTATCTTCCTTTTTCAATTGATTTGAGTGTGTAAGAAGCTTTCGTTTGATAAATAAGTGTCAGCGTCCCAACAATTATTTTTCAAACGGTACTACATACTAACCACCTCTATCACTTCGAAACTCTTAATTGTTCATTAAGATGAATCACAAACCTTATTGTTTACTTAAAACTTTAAGATTTTACCTTTTACTTTTCCAAAAGGATGAACTTTGCATTATCAAATGCAATCATTAATAGAAGTAAATAACTATCTATTTACTATTTCTGGTTTGAACTGATTTCTACAAAAGAAATCACAATTGATTTTGCGAATCAAATTTCATTTTAGGTAGTAATTTTAAATTAACTCGTCGACTTAGTGAATTTAAATTTACACGACCTAAATGAACACGCCATAACAATTGGAACACTTCAAACCAAGTAAATAAAATCTGAAATTTTATTCTTCGCACTTAGGCGGATAAACAATTACAATTTAAGGAGTCCTTCAACAAGGTACCCTTTACTAACACAACAACCACTTTTGGTCAATTCAATCTTATGCCCCTAAGCTAAGTTGATCAAAGTCCAATGGAACATTTCTATCTTCATTCACATTGGCATGAAGAGGGTTTCCATCTTGGTTGTTGATTCTAGGATGTCGACATTCCCTAGCCATATGCCCGGGTTTGCCGCAATTAAAACAACTACCTTTGACCTTCTTGGCGGTCCTCTTCACTTTCCCGGTTTTCTTTCTCTTGTTTCCGGTACTTCTTTCCACCAAGTTCACTTGCGGTCTTTTAGTCACAATACACATAGTATTGTGCATCTCGAGAAAGTCCCAAAGTTCTCTTGCGGTCTTTATGCCACAACACACTTTGTATTGTGCATAATCCAAGCCATTAAGAATATAATTGCGACACAAGAAATCATTTGTGATTCCAAGTATCCAATTCATTATTTGCTTTGGATTCATCCTCGTCGGATATCAATGGTGGATATTCCCAAAGAAAATGCACCAATTTTAATGTTGTCAAATAGACCAACATTTCCTGTTGCCACCTCTTAAAGTTCATCCCGGTAAGAATACCCGGTCTTTCCGCATGTACGAACACATGAGACGGAGGGAGAGCATTAAGAGGTGCAACCCTTGAGGTTGTACGTGAAGGAGGTTTCTTACCATGAACCGGGTGAGACGGTGTGGCATTGTTGAACGTAGCGTCACCTTGAGAAGGAGGCGTAACATTCCCTTGACCGGAGGAGGAGACGTCTTTCTCATTTGTCATCTTGAAAATCTTGAAGAAGCGCAAATAACTCTTACGATTGTTGGAACTTGTGTATGGCTTCTTTAAGACTTAACAGAAAAACTGACAGCAAAAGTAACGGAGATTGAAAAACAAACGAATTCAAGTCGAGTCTTGTATTTAATACAATCTCCGTAAGAGTTATTTGTCCCGCACTGGTGCTTACGGTTGTATGACAAAACTCTAGTAAGATAAAACGACTTACTATTAGTTATAAGGAGCACTCCAATATAACTAATCTAACGAACAACACAAGGTTTTAGAACTTTGGACTTGAAAGATTGAATGCAACAATATGCAATGATTTGGGTATGTTAATCTATCTCTCTAGAGGGTAAAAGGCTCAGAATGACTGTGTGTTCTTAATTGAAATTCGGAGGGAAACTATTTAAAAGGAGTTAAAGGGTTCATGGCTGTTCACTCCAAGAGGTGCCAAACCTGTTCAAAATCTGAGCACGAGCGCGGCCGCTCTTGCCTTGAGCGCGACCGCGCTGGCATGCCGAGACTAAGCCATGATTTACTTAAAATCGGCGCGGCCGCTCTAGTGCCGAGCGCGACCGCGCCAAGCCCAGGCCCCGAAAGGTCACGAAACCTTTTGAGAACAGTTGTGACCCAAAACTAATTTGGATCAGTCCAAGTCAACCCAAGTTATCTTTAACCCTTTATTTAACTTCCGTTAAGTTACAAAATCACTTGTCATTAATTCTCATTCACCCTAAATGGTTTTGAGACATTAAATAAGTTTAATAATCTACAACAAATGTAGAATACATTTTGTAACTAGTTCCGTTAACACATAACGAACTTCCGTTAGAAATCTAGGTCAACGTTAAGTCAAACTTAACTTTTCGTTACCCATTTCCAACAAAATTTGTGGTTGGTTGATTTGTTCTTTTTTTTTTTTTTTTGTTTAACAACAACAATCGCTGATTTAATATATTACACTTGAAAGTTATATAGTTATCTCGCTGTTTATAACTCATTGATTGTCTCACTATGAAAGCTAGCAATAAATAATTTGATTCGTGGTGTTCTGATTCCAATAACTGGCCATCACTTTCTGATTTAATATATTACACCAAGAAGGATTCATTGGTCATTTTCTGATGTCACTGAATCACGTGATGATAACATCATAAAATGGCCAATCATTGTCATAGATTTTTTTGAAAGTCCAGATATTTTTGATGTAAATACGCGACACAAAACATTGATAGTTTCTACCCCACTTGGAGAGCAATGGAGTGCTTTGAAGATAAAGAATGAGTTTGTTGTCTCCTAGATGACTGCAACTGGCTTGAATAGAGAAACAAAAATTAATTTGGTTTTTAAGTTCGGCAAGCTCAAGCTTCAACAGCTCCTACCTAACGCTTACCCCTCGAATCTCGTCGTAGCAACCCTAAGTATTTTAATAATTCGTATTAGATTAAAACTAATCTTTTAGTTACTATTACTACCCGAGAAAAATGTGAGTTTAATCCGGAAGGCTATCACTGTGAAGCATCATTGTCTTCATGCGGAGACTCGCCAATACGGATGAATGATAGGAGGTGTTAATGTATCTCTATGGGTACCAAGGACGGATAGTCGCTCTTTTGATGACTAATATAATGAAAAAGATGAATATATCCCGGTTAAAAAAAATGGCAAAAATGCGTTCATGTTAAAAGCTAAAGATCGAGACTCTAGAAGACACCGGGGATAGTTTTATTTCTCCATCTTCCTTTTTATTTCATTTTGTTTTGATTCGCTTTTTATTTTGTGATAGTTTGATCTAGTCCCCATTTAATTTTGTTTTGATTTACTTTATGTTTCTTGATAGTTTGATCTAGTCCCCTATCACACTTTATTTTTATATTTTAATAAAATTAGGGGGCTTCTTTTGAAGTCCCTTTCGATTAAAAAAAATAAAATTGAAACGTATAAATTGTGTTATTCTTATTTTATTACATTGGAATATTGAAACGAAAATCTTCATGACCACCACCTTTTATTGATCCCATAATAATGTCTTAATGGTGTTTGACAATTTCGCTTTTCTGGCGGCCGTATACAGCAAAAGCCGTAAAATTATGAATGAAAAATAATCCCCTTAAAAGGTTATTCAAACGATAAAAACTGATGATGCAGGAAACGTTTCAGATCAGCCTCAGTCCAGCAATTAGATTGCTCTCCAGCCAATTAGACCTGAAATCACGAACACAGGACCAGCCGAGCTGGTCTCCGGCTAAGACCCTCCGGCGTGATGATAAGATAATGTGTATTAGGCTTATAAACTGAATTGAATAAATGAATTATTCAAATAGCAAATAAGACATTACCTTTGAATGTTGGAAGTTGTTAGATATTTATAGTGTTGAAATAGAATCACGTTGAATCCCTAGGATCACGGAGATAATGCTGGCATAACTGACTCCGAGAAAGTAGGAGACGGTTATAAAATAACGACGTGGATTAGCGCAAGTGTTGGTAGGTCGATGTCGACTGAACAGTCAAGGGCTACTGTAAGTACCCCAATCCGGACCTCTCTCCATCCGAGCATACGGGAAACACCGAGGATTCACACATTCGTGATCCCGAAAACCCGTAACGTCCAAAAGGTCCAAACCGACCAGCCAAACAAAGGGAGAACCTTTCAGGCATAAGAAGGGAATTTAAGGACATGGCAGGAAATGACAAAAATGCAAAAAATATGTCATCTTGCATACATGTCCGAACGGACACATGTGTAAAGCATGACATGTCCGTACGGACACTTATGTCAACACGCCAAAATCATTGCAAAATCTTCCTAAAGTCCACAATATTCCCTGAAATTCAGGAAAACCAAAAAATTGTAATTGCATACGTGTCTGTACGGACACTTTTGCAATTTTTTTGGCCCTATAAATAGAGGGCATCCCAGCCCATTCAAACACACCAAAACTTCTTCCTATATATCCTCCCTCTTAAAGTCTGAGGTTCCACCTTAAAACCAATTGGTGATAAGGGGAGTAGCCCAGGATCTTTATATATTATAGGCAAGGTTTGTTAATTCCCAATGTGGGATAATATCTCTAACACGCCCCCTCACGTGTAGCGGGCTTTGCCAAAGCTTACAACGTGAACTTATCAACCGGGTGGCGCGGAGTAAAATCGTGGGCCGTTGGGCCTGCACGAGTAAGAACCTGCTCTGATACCATCTTAAAGTCTGAGGTTCCACCTTAAAACCAATTGGTGATAAGGGGAGTAGCCCAGGATCTTTATATATTATAGGCAAGGTTTGTTAATTCCCAATGTGGGATAATATCTCTAACACTCCCACAGCCTTCTGGAAGCATTTGTAAACTTCACATGGTTAGTTGGTAGTATTTAACGAGTTTAAGTTAGGTTTTGCCCAGTTAGTTCCAAGTCATCAATGATTGGTTAATTAGTTGTTGACTAGGACATCTCGTTAAATTTTTAATGGGTGTTAGTTTTATTGGTTAATTTTGCTATTTAGTATGCATGTCACATTTGATGTTTTTGCAGTATAAGGTCAAAGTGATATTGGGGCGATAATATGCAGATTAAAAAAGTGGTTTACTCTGCGTACAACAACCTAAAAATTAGCACAAAATCTGGGGAGAAACGCGTTTCTCCGTCGCCCATGGAGAAACGGGGCTTGTTTTGTCGTGCGACATACCTAGCCAATAGCCAGAAGCTTTGGAAAGGATATCCAGAAGCTTTGGAAAGGATATCCAGAAACCAAATATTTTTTCTGGATATCCTTTACAAAAACTCGGATATCCATTTCAAGCTTTCGGATATCGAAAGCTTTGTAAAGGACATCCAGAAAAAAATACTTGGTTTCTGGATATCCTTTACAAAGCTTCTGGATATCCATTTCAAAGCTTCTGGATATCCAGAAGCTTTGTAAAGGATATCCAGAAACTGGCTACTTATGTCGTGCGACATAACAAGCCCGTTTCTCCAAGAAACGCGTTTCTCCCCAGACGCACTCAAAAATTAGTGTGTAGTTATTTTTTTGTCAATGTATCCAATTAATACCACATAAACCATCTTGTGCTCCACCAAAAGTTATTCATAGTCGGCCTAATTTCGTTTTATTACACCATGACTAAAAGGGTTAAATGTCATATCTTCATACTTAATATGTAAACTTGTCACTCCCTCCATTTTGATTCCCTTTCGCACTACCCAAACGAAGAACAAAGACCGGCTATGGGTTTGAAAACAAAAAGCTTCTAGTTTGAAAATGAAAATGGTGAAATTGACAACCTCCTGGGTTTGACATTGTAAAAACTAGGGTTTAATGGAGAGATAGTGTATTGGGGGTTATGAAAGAGGATTTTAACTCCCCGCCTCACACCGCCAGCAACATTGCCCATTTTGAACCCTAGTTCAGGCACACATACACGCCATATGCATGCTCATTTTTCTACGTTCAGACATTAATATTCAATATGACTTTATCGCTCGTTGATGGAATTGGGAGGGATTAAAAATGGAGGGAGTTATAACTTAGGGCAACAATTGTTTGGGGTAGAAAAATCAGTTCAATATGTTCAACATCTTGATCATACGTCTTGTGGTAACATCTTGAAACTACACCTTGAACTAACGCCTTGTGGAATTGCTTGTTGTAGATTTTTCCTACTTTTCAGGAATAAAGTCATGCATAAAAAGGTTTGGTCAAACAGTAACTCTATACCCTCACGACTGCTTGAAGGCCCAGTCAAAAGATGACATGATCCTTATAAACGGCCATAGTTTCAACAAAGGCGTAACGGTTACAATCATCAATAAAAGGCATGATTCTAGGCGAAAAAATAGGGATGTCAATTATGTTGTTATTTCCGTTACATCTCTGATATATAAACCACCTAAAAAAGCACCTGTACACACATGACACCACTCTCTCTGTACTTTGTACTCGAAAATGTCAAGATCAATAAAAATACATTTTGGTTAAGGTAGATTTTTCCTAAAGCCTCCCGAGGTTTTGTGCCGGCGAACGATTGTTCAAGGGCTTTCCTCGTTATATCCTTACGTCCATTTTGATAGTGAATTATATTCCATTTGTGCCCAAAAATTTTCAAAATAAATTCACCTTGTTGAAAATTGTCCAAAAAATTTTGGCACCGTCCGTGGGTACTTTGGTTTTTTAGATTCCGATCAAGATGAGCAATCCTACTTCTGTAATGTCTACGCCCATTGTAACAGCTAGGGCAAGGACCAACACGTCAAGCTTGTTAGGACCTAACTATGTAAATCACATAGTTATATATGGTTTTGACAAAGAAACATATCATATCCAATGTTATCTGACAGCCAAGATAACTCATGAACATTGGACAGCCAAGACTCAACCTGCTCTTCCCTTTAACCAACTGGACATCAATGATCAAACAAGGACCAATCATATAAATCAATGTATTTAATTACATAATGATCATTACATGTCACCTACCCAATTCCTTGACTCCTAAACCTACAAACTCAAAGAACTAAGCCTGACAGCTAAGGTTCTCAACAGCAGAGGTCTCATCCCTCTGACAGCTATGATCTTCAAAGACAACAGCAATGATGTTTCTCTGTGATGACCAAGATGTGCCTTGCCCATTTTCCTCAACAAATGTTGCCAGGTCATCTCCATGAAGATCATATACAATGGTTGCATATTACAGCCTGTTATCATCCAGTCAACAAGGCCCTAAATGCAAACACTGTTTCACCCATATGCATTTACTTCCTTGTCTCCTCCAACGGCTATATTCAAGCCTATAAAAGGAAACATCCAAGACTGAAGACACTGCCCTTCCACACACAACTTTTACAACCTTCCCTTCAACCTTTGCATACCTGCAAAACTTGCAACCAACAATCAAACATTTCTGAGACACTTGTGACTGTACTTCAGGTGTATAAACTAATTTGTAAAACACTTAAGACTGACTTTAAGAGGGTATTATAATTTGCTTCGTAACAAGCAAACTCCTAATTGACTGTACTAATTAGGAAGAGGAGGTTCAAGGAACTTGCCTAATCAACCATTGTAAATCTTAAAGGGAACTAGATTTAGTGGATTGATCTCACTTGTCAAGGTTGACAGTGAGGGTGGACGTAGGAGGAGTGAACTCTGAACCACCTTAAAATTCCTGTGTTCATTTGGAATTATCACACACAAACACACACACACACACCTACACACACTTATACCAATCACTTGTCTTTATATTATTTCAACACTATTTATTCCGCTGCACATTACTCTTGCCTTTTAATTAGTTAATATCTGACAGCTAAGAATTCACCTTAGCTGCCAAAGCTTAACTGCCTAATCATCTATTTGTTGATTAAGCAAACAAGACCTTTCAATTGGTATCAAAGCTTGTCTTCACCACCAAAAGTCTAACAACTTGTGAAGGATCAATTCTCTACCCACCATGTCTCAACCAAGGAGAAATAATGAGAAAGATATTTCACACATTGATGACTGTGGATCCTTTGAAATCTATGCATCAAAAATCAAAAGCTACCTTGATGCAAACAGTATCTAGAACTGGTATGCTCTAGAAAATGAAGTCACCTGCCCTGTTACACTAGATTCAACGGTGGGAGCAGTAAAATGAAATCCCCAAAATTCTGGACTAAATCAGAAAGGTAACTAATCAGTGCTAATCTTAAAGTCAAGAACATATTTCAAAAGAGTGTAAATGACTCTCTAGCACAAGAAATTGCTAAAGAACCAACTACAAAGGCAGCATGAGAACTTATCCATACCAAATTCCAGAAACACACCAGTGTTAGAACCCAAAACTTGTACAACCTACTTAGACAACTTGACAATTTTAAGTTTTACCCTGGTGAAAAAGTGACTGCTGCTAAACCAAGGTTTGAAGATTTGGTCAGATCCATTGCTGACCATGGAAAAACATTTGAGAACCAAGATCTATGTCTCAAAATATATTCCAACCTTCTCCAAGAATATGAGAAGGTAGCCCAACCAATAAGAGAAGGTGCAGAATGGAGCACCATGACTGTTGAACAATACTTTGGAAAGCTTGAGGCCTATGAACTAGAAGGAATGTTAAAAATTCAACCTGTTCCTTCTATCTCACAAACCCTTGCCTTAGCTGCCCAAGAAATCACTCACAAACCCATCACTCAACAAGATATTCTTATTTCCCTTCAGAAAGTAAACCATCCCTCAAACAACCTCTCTCAAGGAGACCTATCAAGTCTCATAACCATGGCTGTCAGAAATACCCTTAGAGCTCCTAAGAAGTCATTTGAGAGAAGTTACAGCCCATCCACTTCTGAACAAGAGCACCATAAAAAGAAAGTTGAATGCTTCAACTGTAAAAATCTTGGTCATTACTCATCTGAATGCCCTGAACCAAGAAAACCTAAGGACAATCAAGCAGCTAAGAAACTCTCTTACTCAAAGGAGATCATCCATAGTTCAAGATGCAGCTGCTATAACTGCACTAAAAAGAAGAATGAGAAAAACAAAGAACAAGTCATGCAGACTCATCAAAGTTTAGTGATGAGGAGTTTGACTTCAGTGACTCTAAAAGTGAAGGAGAAGAAGCAATGATATGCCTAATGGCAGGAGATGATGAAGACTCAGATTGTGAAGAGGACCTTGAAGCCTTAGCTGTTGCTGAAGAACTAAAACAGGTACCCCAGTTTAACTCTTTAAATAATGAAGAATTTAAACAATTAGTTAGCACCCTTTTAATTCAGATAAAAAGGCACCAAACTAGCTTTTCTTTATTGCTCACTGATAACCTATCCCAAAGCAAAACCATTGAAAACCTTGAAAGAACCAACCAAGGACTGAAAGAGCAATGCCTTATGCTTGAAAAAGCCAATTGTGAGCTGACAGCTGAGAATTCTAGATCTCTGGAAAACAACCAAAAAACTATCAACCTTGAAAAAGAAAATGAATCCCTTAGAAAGAAGATTGAGCCCTGGAACAAGTCAGGAGAAGCTATGTCTCTATTTAGCTACAACCAGAGACACCCAAGAGACATGTCAGGGATTGGAGCCAACAATCCCACTATGAAAATCTATACCCCTCTCACTGATGAAAGGGCTATTGACAAAATGGTTCTGGAAAGCATGAACTATGTCAAAGCCCAAGAAAATGTCTATCCCATTCAGACAAAAGAGGACTCAAAGAAAAAAGGAAAAATCAATGAAGACAATGAAGCTAGCACCAGTCACATTAATGAAACCCATGAAGCTAGCTCAAGCCAACCTAAAGGGAAAGAAAAACAAGCAAATAAAGGTAAATACATCTGGCAAAGAAAAGGAATCAAGGAACAAGTGAAGAACAATCAGCAAAAAGCCACTAGACTGCAGAGATCTTCTAGACAGCCAAGATTCCCCAGACAGGCAAGATTTGATAGACAGCAGAGATCTCCTAGACAGCAAAGATTCTATAACCATCACTCATACTCCAAACATCAAAGACCCAACTGGCAATACTCAAATGGAAGGAGTAATGCCAGTCAAAATACCTCTCCAAGATCATCTCACTCAAATAGCATTCAAACCCACACTCAGTTCCATAATAACCAAAACCAATCCTTCTCTCCCAACCATTTTTTTAACCAATCCCAACCTACTGCACCCACACCTTACATGTTGCAAATCATGGGATATTAAAATGCCCTAAACCAGTATTTTGGAAAGAGGGCAATGAACAAAGCTAGGGTACCAAAGAAAGTCTAATCATTTGGACCCAAAAGAATAAAAGGGTACCATAAATTTATTTTTCTGTTTTGTAGGAACCTAGGAAAGGAATATGGTACTTGGACAGTGGATGCAACAGACACATGACCTACAACAAAGAGTGGTTACAACAATATGTCCCTAAGAATGGTCAAAATGTAACTTTTAATGATAAATCTCAAGCCTAAGTCAAAGGATCAGGAAACCTTGTTACTAAAGACATTATTTTTACTAATGTGTCTTATGTAGAAGGTCTCAAGCACAATTTGATTAGCATTAGTCAAATTTGTGATAAGGGATATTATGTTGTATGTTCCAAAAATCACTGCACTGTCAAAGATGTCAATATAACAAACCAATTCTCACTGGAATCAGAAAAGGAAACCTCTACTGTCTAAACCTGGAAGTTGTGGAAGCCTCAAATGCTCATTACCTACTCTCCTACAGTCAATCTGATATGTCATGGCTATGGCACAAAAAGATTGGCTCACCTGATCAACCTTAAAAGTATCTCCAAACTTGCCAATTCTAACCTAGTAAAAGGCCTACCCAAAATTCCCTTCAAAAATGACAAGCTTTGCTAGGCCTGTCAATGTGGCAAGCAAAAGAAAACCTCCTTCACTGCCAAAACCAGATTAGATACTTCAAAACCCCTTCAATTACTCCATATGGATCTCTTTGGACCTATCAGAACCAGGTCTCTTGGTGGAAAGAGATACTCACTAGTGGTAGTTGATGACTACACTAGATTCACTTGAATCATCCTTCTTGAATCCAAAAGGGAAACCTTAGAACAACTGGTCAAACTGTTCAACAAAATTCAAAACCAAAAAGGTTTATCCATCATCAAAATTAGATCTGACCATGGTAAGGAGTTTGAAAACACTGGTGTTGAAGAATATTGTGATCAAAAAGGGATTGAGCACAACTTTTCTGCTCCTAGAACACCACAACAAAATGGGGTTGCTGAAAGAAAGAACAGAACAATCTGTGAAGCAGTAAGAACTATGCTGTCAGAAAACAACCTCCCTAAATACTTTTGGGGAGAAGCAGTCACCACTGCTGTGTATGTCCAGAACAAGACTCTCATTAACAAGTTTCACACCAAGACTCCTTATGAGCTATGGAATGGTAGAACACCAACCATTTCATACTTCCATGGCTTTGGAAGTAGATGCTTTATTCATAACAATGGGAAAAACAACCTTGATAAGTTTGATTCCAAAAGTGATGAAGGAATCTTTCTTGGATACTCTAACACCAGCAAAGCATACAGAGTTTACAACAAAAGGAGATTTGTTGTAGAAGAATCAATCCATGTTGACTTTGATGAAAATAATGATCAAATCCACATTGAATTGTGTGATTTTGATGAAGCTGTTGGCAATTCAGACAATCTACCTGAGGTGTCTCCTGTGCATGACCCCTCAAACCTCATTCCTGAAGAAGATTCACCTTCCCTTCCTTATATGGTGCCCAAAGACACTAAAACACACCCTATTGTGTCTGACAGCCAAGAACCCCAACTCAACAGCAAAGGTGCATCTGACAGCTATGATGCACCTGACAGCTTACCTTCATCCAGCCATCAAAATTCCCTTGAAAATAACCCCATCCAACCATGTTACAACACCAGTCATTCAATCCCTCAACCTGAAACTATTACCCACATCATTCCACCAAACAAAAACATCTTTATTGATCTTCCAATACAAAAGATGGAATTTCCTCCAAACATGCCTGTTTATGACTCATTAACGAGTGCCTTCATCTCCCAAATTTAACCCAAGAAGATAAATGAAGCTCTTCAAGATCCTGATTGGATTGAAGTAATGGAAGAAGAATTGGAACAATTTGAAAGAAAAAAGGTTTGGAAGCTTGTTCCTAAGCCTAAAAACCAAACTGTCATTGGGACAAGATGGGTTTTTAGAAACAAGATGAATGAAGAAGGCATTGTGGTAAGGAACAAAGCAAGACTAGTTGCACAAGGGTACAGACAAGAAGAGAGAATTGACTATGATGAAACTTTTGCCCCTGTTGCAAGACTGGAAGCTATAAGGTTATTCCTTGCCTATGCATCATTCAAGAAGATGAAGGTGTTCCAAATGGATGTCAAAAGTGCCTTCTTGAATGGAGTTTTGAATGAAAAGGTATTTGTATCTCAACCTCCTGGTTTTGAGCATCCAAAATTTCCAGATCATGTATATAAACTGGACAAAGCCTTATATGGGCTTAAACAAGCACCTAGAGCTTGGTATGACACCCTATCTAAATACCTCTTTGGCAAAGGATTCACCAAGGGCCATATTGATAACACTTTGTTTATCAAGAAATATGGAGAAGATCAGTTACTCATCCAAGTCTATGTTGATGACATTATTTTTGGTTCATCAAATGAAAACTTGTGCACTGAATTTGGGGAAATCATGAAGAATCAGTTTGAGATGAGCATGATTGGTGAGCTCACATTCTTCTTAGGCCTTCAAGTCAAGAAAATGAAGGAAGGGATCTTCATTAACCAAGCCAAGTATACAAGGGACATGATCAAAAAGTTTGATATGCAAACTGCTTCTCCAGCTAGAACCCCTCTGTCAACTACAACCAAACTCCATGCTGATCCTAATGGCCAGAGTGTTAACCAAACACTATATAGGAGTTATATTGGATCTCTCCTATATGTAACAGCCTCCAAAACTGATATCATGTTCAGTGTTTGCCTCTGTGCAAGATTCCAAGCCAATCCTAAAGAATCTCATCTCTCTGCTGTCAAGAGAATCTTGAGATATCTCAAAGGAACACCTGACTATGGTTTGTGGTATCCCACTGAATCCCCATTCTCTCTAATTGGCTTCACTAACTCAGACTATGCTGGATGTAATCTGGATAGGAAATCCACAAGTGGTGGATGTCAGTTTATTGGTTCAAGAATAATCTCTTGGTCAAGTAAAAAGCAAACCTCAGTAGCTACCTCAACAGCTAAGGCTGAATACATTGCTGCTGGTATGTGTTGCTCTTAGATTCTTTATCTCAAAAGTCAACTCCAAGACTTTGGGATGGATCTGTCAAACATTCCTATTTTCTGTGACAACTCTAGTACCATTGTCATGACAGAAAATCCAGTTCAACATTCCAAGACCATGCATATTGAAGTTAGGCATCACTTCATCAGAGATCATGTTGAAAAGGGAAATATCAACCTAGCTAAAGTATGCACTGAAGATAATGTCTCTGATATCCTAACAAAAGCAATGGATGAAAAGAGATTTGAGATGCTAAGGGCAATGCTGGGAATGATTAATTTGCCAAAATAAAAGGATTTTTTATTAATCAAAGCATCAGTACAAATAGTTGCTGTCAATAGTAGAGGATCTGACAGCTAACCATAACCTTACACAAAAGCCTTCATCATTCTTAGCCAAATTCCTTCCTACCAAATACCCTAGTTTTCAAAAAACAAAAACAAACACAAATACATATTACCAAAAGCTTCTTAACCCCTCCTTTCTCTCACAACTAACCCTCACACAGGCTCTGACAGCTAAGAATTCTACTCTTGACTGTTCTTTGACAAATCATGGATATCCTCATCTGTGAACCCATACTCATTATAGGCAACATAAGGAGCCTCATAGACATTCTCCTTGATGTCCCCATACCTCTTCAGCCACACTGGGTGCCTCTTCATGAAAGGGTCAATGGCTGATGTTGAGAATTGTAAAGAAGGACACACCCTCCTGGGCCACCATTCCTCAACAGCATTGTAAGGAGGATACTCTCTTAGTAGAGAGACAAAGCTGAATGTACCTGAACTGTTTGCACTCTCTTGTGCAATGATTGCTTGATCTGACTGAGGACCCTCTTCTTCCCCCTCATTTATTGCTGCTGGACTCAAACACTTGAGAAACTGTGAGAACAACCTCATATAAGTCTTTGAAGGAGAACTTTGCACTCCTACAAAGTTGTCTCCAGTTCCCTCAAGAACTGCTTGACTCAATGTAAGTGAATCCCTTATTAATGCTGTGAACTCTCTGACAGCTAAGAAATCAGGTTGACCAATAGGAATGTCAATCTTAATCCTTTCTTTGCTGTCAAGCTTCTCAAGCTCTCCCAATGTGTAGACTCTCTCTACACCTACCCCAACCTGTCTACTGGATTCACCCTCTTTCCCTTTTCCTAACAGCTTAATCTTAGCTGTCTGACCATCTTGACTTTCACAAACCATCTTAGCTTTACCCTTATCTCTAGTTGTCTCCTTCAATCTATTTCTCTCACCCTCTAACAATGCTAGCCTGCCTTCCTCCCAAAACTTTTTCCTTATCTCTCTCTCTCTCTCTCTCTCTCAACTCTTCTACCTTAAGTGGATCATCATTTTGCAGTTGATCCACCTCTTGTTCTAGAGCATTATCAGTTTGAATTTGATATGACAAAAACTCCCTCTCAAACCTCTCCTCCCTAGTTTCCTCTACTCTTGGACACTTAAAAACCAGTTTCTTTGCTGTCTTAGTCATCTTGCTAGGACTGAACATTGAAACCAATCTTCCCATTTACTATATTACTTAAATGGATTGAATAAATCTCATTATCTAATACATTTCCTTTTATAGACAAATTTGGTTTCAGTCAACATAGTGGCAATGATCATTCAAAATAGGCTTGGCTGGTCATCAAGTCTGACAGCTATGATTTGAGCTCTTGCCAAATCAAGGATTATTGGAACTTGCCACTAACAAATACTCATTTACTTCTCTGATATATTCCCTCTGAAAATTTGTCTTTGTGTACGGAATTTACTCCCATGTTTTATGGGAAGTTATGGCACATAATGAGTGGGGACAAAAAACACTATTCATGAACAGTCATATTCTTAAATGCTCATTTTTAACCGTTGAACTAACCCACGTTTTAGCCGTTGAACTATACAAATTCCCTCCTCATTAACCTCTAATCCTACGAATCTAATCCATCTTCTTCAAACACTATCTACCCTCCTAAATCCCCTCTCTGAATCTCTATTCTTCAAAAAAAAAAAACCCTAATTCTCTGTTTTACTCAACAATGTCATACACTGATGCTCATGGGTACTTTATCAAGCTTGATTTCTATGAGCATGAAGTTGGAGCTCTCATCAAAACCCTTCTTGAATCCAACAATCTTTGCAAAATGATGGAAGCTCAACCACCTATATACGAGAAATTGTGCAGAGAAATTTACATGACTGGACAGAGACTTGCTAGTGGAGCCATTAGAATCAACATTGAAGGTACTGAGATCAATGTGTCTCCCAAAGTGGTTTCTGAAGTGTACAACATTCCAATTAAGAATGGAACCAGAAGCAACCTCTGGGATAGGAAAGATTGTGCCTTGGAAATATTTTACAAAAGATTCTTTGATGAACCCAACTGCAATTATCAAGTGGCACAGAACAAACCCATTAGAAAGGGGTCTCTTGATTTGTTCAAATCAACCCTAATGGATGTCATCATCAAGGGGTTTGATGGAAAGCAATCCTCTTTTGATCAAATCAGTCCCAATGATTGGAAGCAAGGCTTGAGTCTAATAGCTAAGGATGTGAACTGGAGTGTTGCTCTCTTGCACAACTTTCAATTGGCCACATCCCCTTCACCATGGAAGTTCAAGAAGCAAACCCCAAGAATGAACAACTTCAGATTCATGAGTGGAATTCTACATCATCTGATTCTAAAGCTAAACCCACCCCTAAAAGATGATTGGCTTGAAACTACCACTCTTATGCAAACAAGGAGTTTCAGCTTGAGCACATTCAGGCTCAAAGGGAAGAAAAGATTGGATTTTGGGGATAACAGCTCTGGAAATCTTGATGAAACAACTCAAAAGCTGAGAGAGAAGACTGAGAATAAAATGAAGTTGTGGAAATCATTGGTCCACATGGTAAACGACAAGAGGTCAAAAAGAAAGCATGACAAAGGTGTAGTAATCAAAGAAAGGACTCACGAGACCACCCCTAGCAAAATCAAAAAGAGGATTGGCAAAGCTAAAATGAAGAAAACTGGGAAAGGAAAGAAGCTTGCCAAAGGAAAGAAGGTGCAAGATATGGTTGAGCAAGTGGCTGAGCAAGTGGATGTTCAAGTGATTGATAAAGGGAAACAAGTTGCTGATGAACAACCTCAATCAGACTCCATTTATAGAACCAGTATAGCCACAATAGTACCTTGATGATGTCGAATAAACAGAGAAGAATCTGCTTGACTATTAAAAAATCCAAGAGTGAGGAGGTAGTCATGAAGGCGATGAAACCAAGCACGAGGTGACTGTTTGAGTCCATAAAGAGCACGATGAAGTCGACAGACAAAGTGGGGATGAGCTGGATCAATAAAACCCGGAGGTTGAGACATATACACCTCCTCGTTTAGGATTCCATTTAGAAATGCATTACGAACATCCAATTGTTCGATAGGCCAGCTGCGTGAGTGAGCGAGAGAAAGTATGGTACGAATCGTAGCAGGTTTAATAACGGGACTGAATGTTTCCTCATAATCAACCCCTTCCTGTTGAGTATAACCCTGTGCAACTAACCGAGCCTTGTACCGCTCTACCGAACCATCAGCCTTGCATTTTATTTTATAGATCCATTTACTACCCACAATGTTATGCTTGGGAGGAGGGGGGACAAGTGACCACGTGCCATTCTTGTGGAGAGCTTAAATCTCTTCTTTCATAGCATGCTGCCAATGAGGGAATGGAGCTGCTTTTCGAAATGTACGAGGTTCAAAATTGGCATAATCTTCGTGAGTAGCACTAAAAGCAAAAGGATGCTTAGGACGGAAGGTGCCTGCCTTAGCCTGGGTGATCATAGGGTGTTGATTGAGGGGGACAGCAGTTGTTGCGAGCGGAGACGTAGAGGATGAGGGGCTGCTGCTTGATTGCTCAATGGATTGTGAGCTGCTTGGAGTAGAGGTGGGCTGGACAGGCCCTTTCGGCCGACCCCAGAAGACGCAGCCTGCTCTAGATTGAAGGGAACCGGATCATGTGAAAAAATAGGCCGAGAGAGAGTTGTCCCAGGCGCTGATGTTGAAAACTTCGCTATTGGATCAGATTTTGAAAATGGGATAGTAGCGGTGGGAAGTGGCCCAGGCGAAGTAGCTTCAAGAGGGACTTGAGATGGAGAAACTTGCATTGTAATAGATGGATCCAAGAATGAATTTTGAGGAAGCAGTGGAGGAACTAAGAGTGGACCTGGAGCAACTGATTTGCCGTGTACCTGCGATTGTGACGAAGCAGGAACAGCAGTAGAAAATGATTGAACAGGGTAATAAAAATGACTCTCGTCAAATAACACATGACGAAAAATATAGATCTGCCCAGTCAAAGGATTGAAACACCGGTACCCTTTTCTCATTAAATCGTAGCCTAAAAATACACACGGTGTAGATTTAAGCATGAGTTTTTGTTTGTTGTAGGGAACAAGGTTCGGAAAACATGTACACCCAAAAGTCTTAAGAAACTTGTAGTCCGGTTTTCGTTTCCACAATTTTTCATACGGAGAAATATACTTGAGTTGTCGCATGGGCAACCGATTTATAAGAAAAACTGCAGTAGAAAATGCTTCCAACCAAAATTTCTCGGGAACATGAGATTGTGCAAGTAAACATAGACCCATTTCATTTATATGACGGTGTTTCCTCTCAACGACACCATTCTGTTGGGGTGTGTAGGGACAAGAAGATTTGTGACCAATGCCATGTTTAATCAAGTAAGCAGCAAATTGTCTATTTATGAACTCTCCTCCCCCATCAGTTTGAATAGTTTTAATAGTATGTATAGCCAAAATTTTCCGAGTTAGCTGATTTTCAATGAGAGTTTTAAAGTCACTAAAAAAAGGAAACACATCCGATTTATGAAATAAGGGAAATAACCATACATAACGAGAAAAATCATCTACTTTAGATAAATAGTATTTGAATCCAGAAACAGACTGAACGGGGGAAGGTCTCCAAACATCCAAATGAAGTAAATCTAAAGGTTTTGCAGAATTAAAAGAACGAAGTTGAAACGGAAGATTAAAAAATTTGCCTAACGGGCAAACATGACACATCTCCCCACGATGAAGAGGACCGCTAACCGGAATCCTCACTTTATTGACTAGACAATGCAAAATATGAGACGAAGGATGACCTAGACGGGCATGCCACATAGAGGACGAAGCACGCTCCCCAATTAATGCCAGGGAGTTGATGCGAGAATTAGGCACAAAAGTCAATGTTATAGGTCGCCCGTATTACTGCCAGAAAGAATAATCCTCCTGGTACGAAGGTCCTTCACACAAAACCCAAAAGTCGTTAGTTCAAAGAAGCAATTATTGTCAAGACAAAATTTTCGAATAGAGAGTAACGAACGACTAATTTTGGGAACATGTAAAACAGTATTCATGGAAAAGGTATGATTATTAGTTGAAAAAGAAGTAGAACCAACATTAGCAATGGGAATAGAAGAGCCATTTGCTACTGTAATAAAATCATTACCTGAGTAAGGGGAATACTGCTGCAGGACATCCGGAGTGGATGTCATGTGATTAGTCACTCCGGAATCAAGAACAAATGAGACGGGAGACATGGGCGAAGAACCAGCATAAGGCGAACTCGGATTGGGATAGTACTGTGCAGTATAAGCAAAATTACCTCGTTGATAACAGGTATCAGGCTCGTGCCCATTCTTTTTGCAGATCTGACAATTTTTACATTAGGATTCGGGCTCAAAAAAGGGTTTTGTGAAGCATAGGGAATCGGGGATGTGGGTTGTGGATGAAACTGGGGTGGTATGGCAGTAGGTTGGAAGTGTGGTGGAGTGGGTAAAATGCCACGGCCTTGGTTCCTATTTTTGTTCCTGTTTTTATTCTGACGCCCACCCCCTCTGTTTGTGATTGGCATAAAAAAGAACCCACCCTGCTGGTGTTGACCACTAGGTCGAAACCCACCCTGATGGTTATGAAATGGTGTGGTCGAGTGATGGGGAGAAGGGATGGTGGGTGTGGGTTTTTCTGGTGCTTTGGTGGCTGTAAGTGCACTTAGACAAGGCTGATTTGAGGAAGAAAATTTCTTTTGGAGGTCTTTAAGATCATCAATTGTGGTATCACCGAGGATACGGCTACGTAGGGTATGGTTAGATACCGCCTCACCCGCACGGGTAAGAGAATAAGCAATGGTTTTAGCACGAAGAACATAATCTTGAATGGACATACCAGGGGATAAAGAGAGATCATGTAGTTCTTTATCTTGGAGTTTTTGAATATGTATGGCGGAAGCTACCCCAAATTCTTTGGCTAGAAGATCCCAAGCCTCGGGTGCGGAAGAACAATGATTCACATGAGGCTGAACTTCGGGTGTTACAGTTGCCTTGATCCATCCAAGGACAAATCTGGAGGTGTGTGTAATGGCTTCAAATTCTGGGTTTGTGGTGGTGGCAGGAGAAATAGTGCGGGGTGGTGGATTTTTGTCGGACATGACATGAGTGAGAGAATGGGTTTCAAGCATGGAGAGAAAAAGAGAACTCCAGTTTTGGTAGTTCTCATTGGATAGTCTGCAATGCCCCATATAAGATTGGACATTAAAGTGAGTTGGGAGGTCGTAATTATTTAAGGATAGGTTACCTTGACCTGAACCGTTGGAAGCCACGGTGTTGGAGGATTTGTTGGACTCGTCACCCATGGCTTTTAGATTGCTCTGATACCATGATAAAGTCTGAGGTTCCACCTTAAAACCAATTGGTGTTAAGGGGAGTAGCACTACCAGAAACTGGTGTTTTAGCGACGGAATAAAGAGCGACGGAAGCATTCCGTCGCTATTTAGCGACGGAAATTATGCTTTAGCGACGGAATAAATTTGGCGCCAAATTTAGCGACGGAATTAAATTCCGCCGGCGAATTCCGTCGCTAAACGAATATTCGACGAATATTCGTTTTAGCGGCAATTTCAGCGGCGGAATTTAATTCCGTCGCTAAATAAAATATCAGCGACGGAATAATTCCGTCGCTGATAATTTATTTATTTTTTATTTTTTACGTGCTAACAATGACGGAATTATTCCGTCGCCGATAATTTATTTTTAAAAAAAAATTAGATTATCAGCGACGGAATAATTCCGTCTGATAATTTATATATTTTTATTTTTTTAATTTATCAGCGACGGAATTATTCCGTCATTTGATTTTAATTTTTCTTCTATATACTTTCATTTGTTTAGTTTTTTTTCTATCTTTTTTTCTATAACTTTTTCTAAAAAAAACACTAATTAACAAAGGCTAAAATATTATTTTCTAGTCAATAAAAAATTTAAAAAAATAAATAAATAAATATAGGGTAGTCCGTCCCTCTTTTGACTTTTCTTCTATATACCTTCATTTGTTTAGTTTTTTTCTATCTTTTTTTCTATAACTTTTTCTAAAAAAAACCACTAATTAACAAAGGCTAAAATATTATTTTCTAGTTAATAAAAAATTTAAAAAAAAAAATTAAAAAATAAATATAGGGTAGTCCGTCCCTCTTTTGACTTTTCTTCTATATACCTTCATTTGTTTAGTTTTTTTCTATCTTTTTTATATAACTTTTTCTAAAAAAAACCACTAATTAACAAAGGCTAAAATATTATTTTCTAGTCAATAAAAAATTTAAAAAAATTAAAAAATAAATATAGGGTAGTCCGTCCCTCTTTTGACTTTTCTTCTATATGCCTTCATTTGTTTAGTTTTTTTCTATCTTTTTTTATATAACTTTTTCTAAAAAAAACCACTAATTAACAAAGGCTAAAATATTATTTTCTAGTTAATAAAAAATTTAAAAAAATTAAAAAATAAATATAGGGTAGTCCGTCCCTCTTTTGACTTTTCTTCTATATACCTTCATTTGTTTAGTTTTTTTCTATCTTTTTTTATATAACTTTTTCTAAAAAAAACCACTAATTAACAAAGGCTAAAATATTATTTTCTAGTTAATAAAAAATTTAAAAAAAATTAAAAAATAAATATAGGGTAGTCCGTCCCTCTTTTGACTTTTCTTCTATATGCCTTCATTTGTTTAGTTTTTCTATCTTTTTTTATATAACTTTTTCTAAAAAAACCATTAATTAACAAAGGCTAAAATATTATTTTCTAGTCAATAAAAAAATTAACAAAAATTCAAAAATAAATATAGGGTAGTCCGTCCCTCTTTTGACTTTTCTTCTATATGCCTTCATTTGTTTAGTTTTTTTCTATCTTTTTTTATATAACTTTTTCTAAAAAAACCACTAATTAACAAAGGCTAAAATATTATTTTCTAGTCAATAAAAAATTTAAAAAAAATTAAAAAATAAATATAGGGTAGTTCGTCCCTCTTTTGACTTTTCTTCTATATACTTTCATTTATTTAGTTTTTTTTCTATCTTTTTTTCTATAACTTTTTCTTAAAAAAACCACTAATTAACAAAGGCTAAAATATTATTTTCTAGTCAATAAAAAATTTAAAAAAAATTAAAAAATAAATATAAGGTAGTCCGTCCCTCTTTTGACTTTTCTTCTATATACCTTCATTTGTTTAGTTTTTTTCTATCTTTTTTTATATAACTTTTTCTAAAAAAAACCACTAATTAACAAAGGCTAAAATATTATTTTCTAGTCAGTAAAAAATTTCAAAAAAATCAAAAAATAAATATAGGGTAGTCCGTCCCTCTTTTGACTTTTCTTCTATATACTTTCATTTATTTAGTTTTTTTTCTATCTTTTTTTCTATAACTTTTTCTTAAAAAAACCACTAATTAACAAAGGCTAAAATATTATTTTCTAGTCAATAAAAAATTTAAAAAAAATTAAAAAATAAATATAAGGTAGTCCGTCCCTCTTTTGACTTTTCTTCTATATACCTTCATTTGTTTAGTTTTTTTCTATCTTTTTTTCTATAACTTTTTCTAAAAAAAACCACTAATTAACAAAGGCTAAAATATTATTTTCTAGTCAATAAAAAATTTAAAAAAAATTAAAAAATAAATATAGGGTAGTCCGTCCCTCTTTTGACTTTTCTTCTATATACCTTCATTTGTTTAGTTTTTTTCTATCTTTTTTTTATATAACTTTTTCTAAAAAAAACCACTAATTAACAAAGGCTAAAATATTATTTTCTAGTCAATAAAAAATTTAAAAAAAATAAAAAATAAATATAGGGTAGTCCGTCCCTCTTTTGACTTTTCTTCTATATACCTTCATTTGTTTAGTTTTTTTTCTATCTTTTTTTCTATAACTTTTTCTAAAAAAAAACACTAATTAACAAAGGCTAAAATATTATTTTCTAGTCAATAAAAAATTTAAAAAAAATTAAAAAATAAATATAGGGTAGTTCGTCCCTCTTTTGACTTTTCTTCTATATACTTTCATTTATTTAGTTTTTTTTCTATCTTTTTTTATATAACTTTTTCTAAAAAAAACCACTAATTAACCAAGGCTAAAATATTATTTTCTAGTCAGTAAAAAATTTAAAAAAATCAAAAAATAAATATAGGGTAGTCCGTCCCTCTATTGACTTTTCTTCTATATACTTTCATTTGTTTAGTTTTTTTTCTATCTTTTTTTCTATAACTTTTTCTAAAAAAAACCACTAATTAACAAAGGCTAAAATATTATTTTCTAGTCAATAAAAAATTTCAAAAAAATTAAAAAATAAATATAGGCTACCTCGTTTATTTTGGGTTTTAAGGAATGTGTCCCGATCTTGTGAAAATGGTATACGGCTACCTCGTTTATTTTTTTTTAATTTTTTTCTACATTCTAAATGACATTTAAAGTGTTTTTCATCTTTATGACATTCCTCAAAATCCAAATGGAAATTGAGTTACAAATATGTGCTATTATTTAGGGTTTTAAGGAATGTGTCCCGATCTTGTGAAAATGGTATACGGCTACCTCGTTTATTTTTTTTTAATTTTTTTATACATTCTAAATCACATTTAAAGTGTTTTTCATCTTTTAACCTTCCTCAAAATCCAAATGGAAACTGAGTTACAAATATGTGTCATTATTTAGGGTTCTCAGGGTTTTATGTGTCCCGATCTTGTGAAAATGGTATACGGCTACCTCGTTTATTTTTTTTTAATTTTTTTATACATTCTAAATGACATTTAAAGTGTTTTTCATATTTTGACCTTCCTCAAAATCCAAATGGAAACTGAGTTACAAATATGTGTCATTATTTAGGGTTCTTAGGGTTTTGTATCCCGATCTTGTGAAAATGGTATACGGCTATCTCGTTTATTTTTTTTTAATTTTTTTCTACATTATAAATGACATTTAAAGTGTTTTTAATATTTATGACTTTCCTCAAAATCCAAATGGAAATTGAGTTACAAATATGTGCTATTATTTAGGGTTTTAAGGAATGTGTCCCGATCGTGTGAAAATGGTATACGGCTACCTCGTTTATTTTTTTTTAATTTTTTTCTACATTCTAAATGACATTTAAAGTGTTTTTCATCTTTATGACCTTTCTCAAAATCCAAATGGAAATTGAGTTACAAATATGTGCTATTATTTAGGGTTTTAAGGAATGTGTCCCGATCTTGTGAAAATGGTATACGGCTACCTCGTTTATTTTTTTTTAATTTTTTTATACATTCTAAATCACATTTAAAGTGTTTTTCATCTTTTAACCTTCCTCAAAATCCAAATGGAAACTGAGTTACAAATATGTGTCATTATTTAGGGTTCTCAGGGTTTTATGTGTCCCGATCTTGTGAAAATGGTATACGGCTACCTCGTTTATTTTTTTTTAATTTTTTTATACATTCTAAATGACATTTAAAGTGTTTTTCATATTTTGACCTTCCTCAAAATCCAAATGGAAACTGAGTTACAAATATGTGTCATTATTTAGGGTTCTTAGGGTTTTGTATCCCGATCTTGTGAAAATGGTATACGGCTATCTCGTTTATTTTTTTTTTAATTTTTTTCTACATTATAAATGACATTTAAAGTTTTTTAATCTTTATGACTTTCCTCAAAATCCAAATGGAAATTGAGTTACAAATATGTGCCATTATTTAGGGTTCTCAGGGTTTTATGTGTCCCGATCTTGTGAAAATGGTATACGGCTACCTCGTTTATTTTTTTTTAATTTTTTTATACATTCTAAATGACATTTAAAGTGTTTTTCATCTTTTGACCTTCCTCAAAATTCAAATGGAAACTGAGTTACAAATATGTGTCATTATTTAGGGTTCTTAGGGTTTTGTGTCCCGATCTTGTGAAAATAGTATACGGCTATCTCGTTTATTTTTTTTTAATTTTTTTCTACATTATAAAGACATTTAAAGTGTTTTTAATCTTTATGACTTTCCTCAAAATCCAAATGGAAATTGAGTTACAAATATGTGCCATTATTTAGGGTTTTAAGGAATGTGTCCCGATCTTGTGAAAATGGTATACGGCTACCTCGTTTATTTTTTTTTTAAATTTTTTTCTACATTCTAAATGACATTTAAAGTGTTTTTCATCTTTTGACCTTCCTCAAAATCCAAATGAAAATTGAGTTACAAATATGTGCCATTATTTAGGGTTCTTAGGGTTTTATGTGTCCCGATCTTGTGAAAATGGTATACGGCTACCTCGTTCATTTTTTTTTAATTTTTTTCTACATTATAAATGACATTTAAAGTGTTTTTCATCTTTATGACCTTCCTCAAAATCCAAATGGAAATTGAGTTACAAATATGTGCCATTATTTAGGGTTTTAAGGAATGTGTCCCGATCTTGTGAAAATGGTATACGGCTACCTCGTTTATTTTTAAAATTTTTCTACATTCTAAATGACATTTAAAGTGTTTTTCATCTTTATGACCTTCCTCAAAATCCAAATGGAAATTGAGTTACAAATATGTGCCATTATTTAGGGTTCTCGGGGTTTTATGTGTCCGATCTTGTGAAAATGGTATACGGCTACCTCGTTAATTTTTTTTTAATTTTTTTCTACATTCTAAATAAAAAACATTTTAAATGTAATTTGGAATATAGAAAAAAATTAAAAAAAAAATAGCAGGTAGCCGTATACCATTTTCACAAGATCGGGACACATTCCTTAAAATTCTAAATAATGGCACATATTTGTAACTCAATTTCCATTTGGATTTTGAGGAAGGTCATAAAGATGAAAAACACTTTAAATGTCATTTAGAATGTAGAAAAAAGTTAAAAAAAAAAAATAAACGAGATAGTCGTATACCATTTTCACAAGATCGGGACAAATTCCTTAAAATCCTAAATAATGGCACATATTTGTAACTCAACTTCCATTTGTTGTAAAAAAGTCTAAAATATTTGAATAGAGATAAATATTATTATTATTGATATTAGGCATAATATTATTTTATAGTTTAAATTATTATTAATTATTTTTTATATCAATTATTATTATGTTATTACTAATTATTATTGTGGTACTAGGCATTTAAATTTATTATGCAATTATTATTATTAAATAATTTTATTAGATTGTAAATGAATTAAATATTTTTCCAAAAAAAAAACTAAGTATCATTATTATCATTTATTATTTATTATTAAGTAATTATCGTTCACATGGATCTCCATCTAAGCCATTTATAATAACACATTTAAGTTGAATCCAATGGCTCACATTTTAACAAACTATTTCACTTGGATCACCATCTCAACCATCCATTCATATTAACACATTTAAGTTGAATCCAATGGCTCACATTTTAACAAACTATTTCACTTGGATCACCATCTCAACCATCCATTCATATTAAATCAATGGTTCAAATTCCTTACTCACATTTTAACAAATAAATTAATTCTTATATATATATATATATATATATATATATATATATATATATATATATATATATATATATATATATATTCACACACACACACACTTACTCTTCCCAGACACACCCACACTCTCTCTCTCACACACACACTTTCTCTCTCTACTCCATCTCTTCCTGTCCACCGGCGAACCCCTCCCCACTTCCTGAGTGAAACCCGGTTCCCTGCTCTCTGCTTAGCCGTCCCTCGCCACCTACCGCCCACTCTCTCTCTCTCCATCCGCCTCCATTTCCATCTCTCTCTCTCAATCTGTCTCCTTCGCCTCCATCTCCATCTCCGCCTCTTCCTCGCCCCTCTTCTCAGATCTATACGCCTCCCCCACTTCCGGCGCCTTCCTCCGCCTTCCCAGATCTATACGCCGCCGTCGCCATCAATCACCGCCAAACCCATTCCACTATTTCTTCCTCCAACCCCCGCTCTTCCCTACTCCAACCTCCATCGCCCTCTCAGAATTCCGGCACCGGCCACCGCCTTTCTCTCTCTTCAAACACCTCCAAGCTTATTTCTTCAACCCCCGCTCTTATATCTTCTCTATTATTCCTAGGCTATGTTTGGCACATCAATACCAAACCATGGCATTGGAATTGAAGAATAATTTTCGATCCACAGAATTCATTTTACTCTTTCAATTCTAAATTTAAGGCTGACATAGAATTGATGCTGCCAAGCATATCCTTACTGGAATATGTTGGCAGTACAAATTATTACAATTCCTTAGTTTAATAATATGCTTTTTGTTATTGGTAAGCATTTTGCATTGGTTTAATTTTGTTATTTTGTTCATATGCAGAAAAGATGCAGTGGCTTTGTTATTTTGTTTAATAATTTTCGATCCACAGAATTCATTTTACTCTTTTAATTTTGTTATTTTGTTATTGGTAAGCATTTTGGCAGTACAAATTATTACAATTTTGTTAAAATAAAATAAACCAGCAACGGAAATTTCCGTCATTGAAATAAAAATTTAATTAAAATAAATTAATTCAGCGACGGAATATTCCGTCGCTGAAATAAAAATTAAAATAAAATAAATCAGCGACGGAATATTCCGCCACTGAAATTAATTTCTTTTAATTTAATTTTTATTTCAGCGACGGAAATTTCCGCCGCTGAAATTAATTTAATTTAATTAATTTTTATTTCAGCGGCGGAAATTTCCGTCGCTGAAATAAAAATTAAATTAAAATAAATTAAATCAGCGACGGAATATTCCGTCGCTGAAATAAAAATTAAATTAAAATAAATTAAATCAGCGACGGAAATTTCCGTCGCTGAATTAATTTTATTTAATTTAATTTTTATTCCAGCGACGGAATATTCCGTCGCCTAAATTAATTTAATTTAATTAATTTTTATTTCGGCGATGAATATTCATGCATTAAATAAAAATTAATTAAATTAAATTAATTTCAAGGCGGAAATTTCCGTTCTTGATGTCGATAAATCGGCGACGGAATTAATTCCGTCGGTAAAATCAAAATATATCGACGGAAATTGAGCCGTCGGAGCACTGCGACGGGCTGGTAGCGACGGACCAGCGACGGAAAAATTCCGTCGCTGTTTAATTTTAGCGACGGAAATTTCCGTCGCTAAAACCTGTTTTTCTGGTAGTGTAGCCCAAGATCCTTATATGTTAGAGACAAGTCTTGTTTATTCCCAATGTGGGATAATGTTCTTACTCACGGGTCATATGTTTACTGCCTTTCTTCAAAAGTTTGGTATTAAGCATCAACTTACTTGTCCTTATACTCCTTAACAAAACGGTGTTGTGGAATGTAAGCATAGACACATTGTTGAAACTGGTTTATGTCTTTTATCCAATGCTTATCTTCCTATCTTATAAACCGGTTGCCCATGCGTCAACATAAGTTTGTGTCTCCTTATGAAAATTTGCTTCAACGTAAACCTGATTATCGTTTCTTGAATGTTTTTGGTTGTTCTTGTTTTCCGCATGTTGTTCCTACCAACGCATATAAACTCATGCCAAAATCGTTACACTGTATTTTTCTTGGTTATGATAATCTGTGTAAAGGCTATAGATGTATGGACCTAATTACTAGAAAAACATATATTTTTCTCCACGTGGTATTTGATGAATCTCATTTTCCTTGGCAAGACAGTGGCATACATAATATTGTTCCAGTGTATCAAGCCCTGGTTCAGACCGACAACAAGTCTCAAGAAATCACATCATTGCGCGCCAATTCACCACTACTCTGGATCAGCCCACTACTTCTACTGCAGACACATCCCATACTGTTGGGCCTCCTCCCGTGCAACCCGCATCGCCGCAGCCTAGAGCACTGTTTAACAACAGCCCAGTTCCTCTGCATTTACCTTCGGTGTCAGCTTCCAAGGCCACTCCTCCTTTTGCTGAAAATCCCGTCCATATTTCTCCTGCCTTTCGGAATTCCAACACCAGTCAAGTATCTTTATCTGGTACTTCATCAACTCCTGCTACATCTCCTATCTCCGAGAATACTCCGGGTGGTCCTACTACTCCCGAAAACTCAACAGACACTCCTAATGCTTCTCAAACAACGTTGGCCGACTCTTCTACAACCCATCCTAGTAAGAAAGATTGCTGACCTTCTACAGGCTACTTCCCCTTACTCATTGCCTTCCGGACTACTTGATGTGCAAAAGGATTCCTTGACTTATGAACCTCGCACGTTAAAGCAAGCGTCTACTTTTCCGAATTGGCAAGCTGCAATGCGTGAAGAAATGACTGCTCTCCACAAGAACCGGACTTGGTCTCTAGTTCCATCTCATTCGGCCATGAACATTGTTGGTTGTCGTTGGATCTTTAAGGTCAAACGAAAGGCCGATGGTTCTATTGAGCGTCACAAGGCTCGACTTTTTGCTCAGGGCTTCACGCAGCAGGCTGGCCTTGATTATGACGAAACGTTTAGTCCAGTTGTAAAACCATCAACCATTCGCACCGTTCTTGCTGTTGCTCGTTCGCGGTCTTGGGATATTAAGCAATTGGATGTTCGTAATGCTTTCCTTAACGACATTATTCATGAGGAAGTATACATGAAGGAGCCACCTGGTTTTATTGACTCCTCAGTTCTGAATCATGTCTGTAAGCTTCACAAGGCATTATATGGTCTTAAATAGTCTCCTAGAGCATGTTTCAGCGTCTTCATGCCTTTCTTCTACACCATGGGTTTATTAACAGCAGGTCTGATTCCTCCTTGTTCGTTCGGCACAATCAGGGAGGTTCCGTGTTCATTCTTGTATACGTGGACGATATCATGATTACAGGTCCTCTGCTTCAGTTATCTCTTCTGTTATAGATGATATATGCACCACCTTTGACAGTCGTTGTTTGGGCGATCTTAGTTTCTTCCTTGGCATTGAGGCAACACGCTTCAAGGACACCTTGATTCTACGTCAAGGTCGTTATGCTCTAGACCTCTCCTTGATCGATTTCACATGTCAGATTGCAAGCCCATGCCTACTCCTACAGTTCCACACACTCGATTATCCAGTCATGACGGTGATCTTATTTCTGATGCTACAGAATTTTGGAGTTTTGTTGGCGGCCTACAATATGTGACCTTAACTCGCCCTGATATTGCATTCGCAGTAAACCAGGTATGCCAATTTATGCACCTGCCGAGGTCTTCCCATCTTGTTGCTGCGAAGCGTATTCTTCACTTTGTCAAAGGCGCACTTGACTTGGGTCTTTCATTTCATGCTTCTTCTGACCTCTCTATTCGGGCTTACTCCGATTCAGATTGGGCTGGCGATCCAGATGATCGTCGTTCTACTATCGGTGCATGTATTTTTGTTGGTCCGAATCTTGTATCTTCAACTTCCTTTGAGGGGGGGTATTAGCCGAGATATGTGTTTGATAGTTGTATTGTATTAGGATACTTATATATATATATATATATATGGATAGGTAGAGTTATATTTGGATAAATCTTGTATATAGGGAGAGCCAATCATAGATTAAGGGAAGAGTCCAAATCTTCCATACTTGTACCTCTAACCTTAGTATATAGGCTGTACATTTGTTTCATATGAAGATATCACAGAGTTTCATCATCAAATTGTCTTTTCTCTCTACATGCCGTGTATTATCTTGGCTTACATTACAAGTACAGGCCCAACGGCCTACGATATTGCTCTGCGTCACCCGAATAATAAGTCTTTTAGAAAAATTCATCTTATTAGAATTAAGGGAGAGAGAGGCAAAGTCAATCATACATGGAAGAGAAGAATTGTATTGAATGACTCAATTGATTATGATGTTAGAGATACATATTTATAGGATTACAATGATTAATCTCCTAGAAGGAGAAGGTTTCTAATTCCTAGAATGAGAAGGTTTCTAATCTAATAAAAAGATTGTGCTTCCTAATCTAATACAAAGATTGTGTTTCCTAATCTAATACTCCCTCCGTCCCGCTCGAAGTGTCTCAACTTTCCTTTTTGGGCGTCCCATTTAAAGTGTCTCAATCCCAAAATGGAAAGTTTTTATTATTTTTATACTCTTCTTACTCCACTCATTCTCTCATCTACTTTACTTTTACACTCACAACATTCTCTCTCCTAACTATTCCTCCCACTCATTCTCTCTCCTATTTAATTTTCCATACTCACAACATTTAACCTTTTTCTCTTTCTTACCTCACTTTCCTTAATTCCCGCGTCGATCTCATTTTGAGACACTTCGGGCGGGACGGAGGGAGTATATAACAATATATACTTTGAATATAATATAATATAATGATATTATATTATATTCCTAATATGCCCCCGCAAGATGGACGATCTTTGGATAAGTCCAATCTTGGAGAGTGATGAGATGAACCGGGTTTGATGATGAGTTGAAGATGTGTTTCCGGATATGTGTGTCGTCGGATGTGGTGTCGTTCCTCGCGTCCGAGGAGGTGATAGGTTGGTGCATGACCATTTCGGAGACGATGGGGTTGTGGTGATAGGTTCGGGCTTACGTATGACTGCCGAGAAAAGATTCGGGCTTACATATGACGGCCGAGAAAGGATTCGGGCTTACGTATGACGGCCGAGAAAAGGTTCGGGCTTACGTATGACGGCCGACAAAGGATTCGAGTTTTTCAAAGCGAGATTGAGTGAAGAGGAGAGAAAAAAAAATACTCAACGTTAAATTGAGAAGAATTGTATTGAATGACTCAATTGATTATGATGCTAGAGATACATATTTATAGGATTACAATGATTAATCTCCTAGAAGGAGAAGGTTTCTAATTCCTACAAGGAGAAGGTTTCTAATCTAATACAAAGATTGTGTTTCCTTATCTAATACAAAGATTGTGTTTCCTAATCTAATATATAACAATATATACTTTGAATATAATATAATATAATATAATGATATTATATTATATTCCTAATACATCTTAGATCCTTGTAGCCTTGTAGGCTTTAAA